>OZ018308.1:23204083-23702083 GCA_963969455.1 Arge pagana | reverse complement strand
AGGGTGTGTTCCGATGTACACTGCGAGCACTAGGCAGTACTATTCTTCCTCTTCTAACTAGTAGGGATAGGAGAATAAAAAGAGTACTGCCCAGTGCTCGCTCTGTATATCGGAACGTAGCCAAAATGGTAAATAAATTTGAGAAAAATCCATTTTTCCACAAATTCTTGAGGGGGTCCACTGTGCCTCAAGGGTCCGAAGTACCTTGGTCTCCCCTACATATCGAGCCGATAAAAGCGTGCTAAAAAGCATGACGAACCCTCCCTGTAAAGTTCTAGTTCCTCATCAGATTACTAGCAGACGAGTGAAACTAGCAGATGAGTTATTAAACGCTGATTTTGCCAACTTATCTCGGTAGAAAGAATAGATATAGTTTCATCCCTGTGGCACGTGAACAGTGAGAAGTTTCGTGTTTGTTCGCCATAATCGCGAAAACCGACAAACCGATTCTTGCCAAATTCCAGCTGTAGCCTCTTTATGATCCTCGGAATGTCAACGACTATTCAAATCTGAAAGATTTCACTCCCAGTTGGTTGTGAACAGGTAGAACAAGATCTGCGTTTTTGCACAAAAAATATTTGCGATCGTTGGTAAGGAAAGTCGAGGAGGCAGGAAGTATTGATATTATTCATATTATTCAGGAGCGTTTTCATATCGACAGGTCGGAATCGTATCTGGATCGCCCGAGTAGTCCACCTTTATCCCCTACAACGCGACAGCGCGGTATTATTGCCGAGCATCAAAAACAACTTCACAGAGAGATGTTGGAGATGCACGACACGATGACCCGAGGTCTGCGGCCGAGGGGTCAACTACCATCGTGGGATGCGACATCCGTTGCATCTTGGACATCCTCGATCGGTTCTACTGGCAGAACAAAACTGAGACGCCATCGGCTGCCTACGTGGGACGGCGTCAGAGGTATCAACGCTGATCCTTGCTCTCTACACTCGTTTGTCTCTTTACCCGGCTGTAGAGTAATATTTTTCGAGGACATGCATGCATGTTGGGGTGTGGCTCCTTTTTTTCTACTCACATACAGGCTAAAGACTTTCGAAGAGGTAAAAAAAGAAGTCCGTTCGAATTTGAGCCTCGTGTGCATTTATCTTTTGAGTAACATGGAGAATAAAGTTTTTCATGTTTGGAATTTTTTTTTTTTACCCGTCAGTCTTTGGCCTCCGTACGCGGCGGTCACCAAAGAGAGTACCACCTTTCAATTAAATTCATGTCGATTTAACTTAAAATTTCTTTTCTCCTTAAGAGGACCCAAATTCGGGTCGATAGCTTGAGATTCTTTTAGTTTCACTTAACGTAGCGTAGTCTTTTAGTTGATTAGAATCTTTTCAAATTTTGAAACCACTTTCGGCCTTAAATAAATTAATTGTCAAAATTGCGAAAGGGAGAAGTGCGAGGAGGTTTTGGTTGACTTCCCCCTTTCCATAAACAAAAGCCAGTAAGAGGAAGTCCGTTGGACTCCGACTCGAGCTAATAACATTATAACTTTAAATCTCCTATGAAAGTGAAACTCAAAGAATAAATTTATTGGCTTCTAGTGACCGTTTTTGTCAATATATTCGGAATTTTATATCTCGACAAATCAGCTGAATTCGTTGTGATGCTGAGGAGCGATGGTTTTCGTGAAATTGATTACATCGTTTGACGTAACGATCTCGTTCATCGTTATCGAGGAGTGGAGATTAAATGAAAGGCGTAACGAATCTCTTCAGTTATTTCTGTCGGTGCTTCTTCAGCGCGAAACGTTTCGCGGGAAAGAGGGAAAACGAGCGAGATCTCCGTCGTGGAGAAGGAGGTACAATGTATTTGGTTTGTTTTCGGTTGATAGGTCCGTCGCCGATATGGGACAGTATCAGCATCGACGGGAGTTTCGGTAAATCGAAATCCGAGGAAATGATCAGCAGAGAAGATTCACCGGAATGGAACAGCACGACTCGACACCGTCGTACCGAGGGACCGGATTTTAATGAAAGGGATCGTTTGCCGAGCTGGGATTGCCTGGAAGCAACGCTTGATCAGAAATTATCAAAATACGACACTCATTTCGAGCCAGACTCGCTGGATGGCAACAAAGATGTCGGTATCGATTATCTGATAGCCTCGAATGATCGTCGACAATTTTCCGATAATAACCAATCCAGTGGCGAGCTGAAGATTCAATGGAAAAGCCCACTTCTGAAACAAACCAAAGACATGTCCTTGAAATTAACTTTGCCTAAGGACATCCCTCCCTAGAATCCCCGATACCGAAGGCCAAATGCACAAAAACTGTTATTGTAAATTTGACAACCCAAAGACAACTACAATAGCACCATGCAGGCGACACCTCGATCCTGCACTTATTGTTCGAGGCTTGAGAAGTTTCACAGAAATATCATGTACACTGGAGAAAAAAAAGGATAGCTGCAGTACCCATTTTCTGCACTATCCTAGTAGTATCGTGAGTCGAACCATCTTGGATGAGATGGGGATGGTGGCTATCTGGCATACTAATGCTACATTTGATTGTATGATACATGATTTTAGGAGGAGTCGCCTTGTCAAAGCGAACGAGTAGTAGAATTGTTCTGACTTACTTTCGAATATCTTGACGTACTTTTCAAGGTCCCACTGGCTTGATTTTTGTTTCACTCGCTCGTCCATGTTTTCTGCACGACCCAATCATGCAGTTGCGTATATTCGCTATTTATAATTTCATGAAAAAAAATGTTTTTCTCGCATACCTCGGCCATTTCGGATTTCAACGAAATTTTCTAGAACTTTGTTGTTTAACAGTTGTTTATTTATGTTTAAGGAGTACAAAAAAATTTAGTCACAATTCAAAAAAGTACAGGTCTGCAAAGTAGAGGCTCACAAAAAAGCTGCGTCCTAGTGGACTCGATTCCACCCTCCTTGATGATCTGAAAACAAAGATCTTGGTTATTTCTTAAAGAGTAAGGATGTAGTTTTCGTTTGACGAGAGTGATTTGCAAACAAATTTTTTTTCGCAAAATGGCGGCCATGTAAGAAAGGTAATTTCTTTTCCTCGATTTTTCAACTTTGGGAATTTTTTTTAAGATGATAGAGATTTTTTTCTTCAAAAAAGCTTTAGTCAAACGATAGCGACATATATTAAGAAGCTCTGTACCAAATTTGAAGTAAATCGGTCTACTAAGACCTGAGATATCACGTCGACCATTTCGAAAAACCTAGCTTCGAGAAAATCAGCGATTCCTGCACCGTATAATGTTTCTTCCTCCTTTTCAAAACCAACATTATTTTTGGAAAATTCTGGACTACAATACCCCTCAAGTTCCTAAATTACGCAGCAATTTGCGATAACGTTGCATATCAATGTTAATGAGACAACTTCGACACGATCAAAGGGTAATCACGATGATCTTAAGACGTGTTATCACCGATGCTCCCCAACTCGTGATGTTTAATTAGCAAGGAGCCCAACTACTAATTCTAAGTGCTCCGATCGTCGGCGAAATCATTAGAGTTCATTGTTAGCGCTAATCTTTAGCGAATTATACATAGCATCGCCGAATGTCGGTGTGGTCCCGGTCGATACTGGGCGTAAACGCGCACAACAGACGAACGTTTGTACGTCACTTCACACTTTCGCAGGGACATTTCGTTCCTCCCTGCGACGCATTCCGCACGTTCTTCTACAAAAATTCAAGATCTTGAGAAAACTTGCTTAATTCCTGATATAGGAAAAAAGAGTGTGTACTAAATACTCTCATGACTTTATCAATTTATGAATTCGGTTTTTTCCGAATTACCCAACAAGCCTCCCACAAGCCCAATTATATTTTTCAACTTGTATTCCAATGGGACAACTTTGAACGCAGAGTGCAACTTTTAGGAAGAGTGACTGCAAAAGGCTGTTTGTGAGCCTATGTTTGGACCTGGCTGGCTACCTGGACGAAAATAAAAAAATATGTTACAGGTATCAAATTACAGGTCATTAAAAACCGTAATGAGCAATCCTTTCCATCTTCAAAAGTAGTTTTTGGGCCAAAAACTAGTTATTATGTTGCCTATAAAACCAAAACTGAGTAACGCAAAAAATCCTAAGACAAACACTAGATTATGGTGTACAGAATAACTCACAAACAAATTCAAGGCAATCGACTCATTGGTTTTCGACAAATTTTGGGTGCCGATTTGAAAAACGTGGTTTCGAGGAAATTTAGGAATGAAAGGATCATGAAATTTGGCAACTTACGTGGAATCGTCGATACCAGGTCTATAGTGTAAGTCTTCTACGGTCGACCGAATGTACCCCAAACATTGACTTGGCGTTTTCAGCAGATATTCTTGGGACCTCGAGCTTCAGGCGAATGCAAAAAAAAAATAGATTGCCTAGGAGTGTATCTCTCCTTAAGGAAGGTACCAATATGGCGTAACGAGGCTCTGGCGTGGTGTACACTGATCGTTGGACCTAAAAACAATTGATGGCGTTACCCTAAGCCAACAAGTAGACGCCACCTGAAGGCTGTTGGTCCGTTACCCAAACCAGAATTTACTTACTAAATTCTACCTTCATGCAAACGTGTCCGACCCAAGACCGTAATTGGTTTAATTAAATCAAGCCATGTTTACATCAATGCAAATTGATGGTCAAAACTCCCAAGCGTTAGTCCCGTCAAAGTAGCCACAAAAAAGAACGAAGCCTCGGAGAAATCGGCTGCCCATTTCCACAAAAGTCTTGTATCAGGTAGATCCATTTCTATGGAGCTTCATACACGAGAGAAAAGAGAGGCAAGACCGAGTTTTAACCGTGGAAATAGTATCTTCGTTAGGATGCAGCCCAAGGCAGCTGTCACTACAATTCGTGCGGCGATTCTACCCATCTGATAGGAATATCCAGATCGCTGTGATCTTATTGAGGATCCGATGCATGTAGGCCCATCTCTCGGTTCTTTTCTGTCATAGCCCCCTCCCCCACTGGAAGTGCTCAAAAATGGTTGGAAATAGCACAATGAATATTGCTGAGCTTAGTCAAGGTCATTCTAGGATGGACAGAGCTGGAAAAAAATTCGCGATGCACATGGAGAGTTGTGCTGAGCAGCAACGCTATCACGGACTTGAAAAATTGGGTCGAGGAGATGCGTTCCCAGAAGTTATCACCCCAGATTGGAAAATATTATTCTTATTATTATTTCCTGTGAGGGGGGTGGTGATATAAGGAAGACTAGGTGGGCCTAGCTAAAAAGCTCATCGCCTTCTCGCGTGATGCACGATGGCCTATTTTTTTGTTTTCTTTTGTTTCATAGTATCACATTAGTGTGAACATGTTCTGGGAATTCATGATTTTTTGGTGGCAACGGTAAAAAAAGTTTGTAAACCACGGAGAATCGATGCTTTTGGCATATTTTCCGCTGAGCTATGTAGATAGATGTAGTTCCAGCTGGTGTGAATGGGAGGTCGATATCCTGAGCACTTTCCTCGTTGCAGTGACCACGAGTCGAAGAACCGTCGGTCGTTCATCAGCAAGTATCATCATCCAGTGGACTTTATTTCAGTATATATTGGTGTTCTTGGTATTTTTACGTGTTTTCACCCCATGGAATGCTATAGGTCATAAAATGATAGGTACTCGAGACGGATTTAGATTGACGTGAAAAATTGGCTTATCAACCAAAGTGTCGGAGGTCCTTGACTGATGTTATTCTAGTATTTGAGAAATAAACGACGACGGAATATTTCTCTGGTAATCCGTCAACCTGATGACGTATTGCTTATGCGTACAGGTCCAACCAATATTGACTTCCTTTCAATTTTCCAGAAGAACGACGACCAGATCCGGTCGTAACATTATGTTCTGATATTCCACCACTCGGCGTTCGTGTTATCTTCATTTGTCGAGTCTCACAAAAAGCGATTGATTTCAGGAGATAATTTCTGTGAAGGCTGAATAGAAAAAACGAATCTCAATCAACAAAAAAATATCTTTCATGGAAAATGTAAAGAAAAAATAGATAATAAGATTCAAAATTCTGTCAAAATAATCGCGAAATTTCTGTCAAAAAAATCAATATCAAAAAACAAAAAATTTCACATGCTATTTATATAGAAAAATAAAAAATGATTGAGTGGCTCGTGGAGTTGAGATATCAAGCTGGCCTTTGGGGAGAATTTTTTCTGCATCCCAGAGACTTTTTGAGATGATAGTGAATAAACTGTTTTGTTTTTTCTTGCGGATCATTTTGATTTGTACGGTCGAAATATTTCTGATACGACTTCGAAATCTTCTTAAAACCAGCTCTGAAGCCAGTTGCGAAACAAAGGACTTCTCGACGAAGGTAGGCTTCGTGTTCGAGAAGTTCGAGTTGAATTATAGCTAGAATAATGACGTGTCAAAGAATGTGTTGGGTCGAAACAGAAATTCCGGAAGTAGGGGTCAAGGGATCGGCGGCGAAAGTCGAAGGGTGGCTGCGAAGCTCGGTCGAAGTGGCAGACCTCGAGTGCGATGCTGCCATAACGCGATATTGTGTTTCGAGAGCTGTAACTCCGGCATTGTTTCCAATATCGGTTTGAAATTCTCACCAAGTATATGCTAACAATAACTGTGGAGGAATTAATTTTTGTGAAAAATAATAGGCACAAAAGTTTTAGGATTTCCCGTGACCTTGAATTCGTGCTTGCCCTTGACCGTCAAGGTCAAATCAAGGATATCTTCAATTTTTTGGCTAAAAATCCCTATTTTCCATTAAATATTCGTATTCTCCAGACAAAACACGTATGTTTTTGTGGAAACATTGTTCTTGAGTTAAGCTAAGTGTTGACTTCGCTAACTAAACTAACGAAAAACCATAAAAATTTGCCAAAAATCGCAGGTATGAAGGTGACATTTTTTTTTTAGTAAACTTGGTCAATTCATTCAATTATTTTTCGACAAGATGTTCTTCCAGTACTATACAAGTACGCCGATTACTCCAGCCACGTCAAATTTACTTGGGATCAACGAATTTTCTTTTTCAGAGTACCTACTTCGTTTCGTCGCGGTGAACATTTTCGCTCGTAGGATTTTTCACCTCATATTACAAGCACGTCGCGAGAGCGAGAATACAAGACTGTAAATTAGTTTTAATTGAACGAAAAAAATAATAGAGTACCGAAGTACCTAGCGGGGTTGACTGTCTGGCGTTAACTTACGGTTAGTACGACAAAGCGTTGCGAGAATGTAAACTTGATCTAGCAGGACCAACTTATAACAGCCCAGAACAGAATCTACGCTTGCACTAATAAATGTCTTTCATTAGAGTTCGCGCAGCCTCTGCTAGTTCTTCCTACGTCTGTGCGAGCCTCGGAACTATTTACACGCTACAACAACGGCGTTGCAGTCGCACGTGCGTCAATCGCGATTAAATCTCCTACTAAATTCTTGTCCCATTCTGGGGCGTGCGAATATTCGAATCAACAAATTATTCGCTGTCTAAAATTAAAATAGTGAGACGCTCACTATTGAAATAGTGACTCCTCATTCACTGCCACGTTAGTGAAAATCTCACTATTTGAAATAGTGACTCTTAAATTCGCTATCGAAATAGTGAAACTCACTGTGCAAATAGTGACCTTGATAGTGTATGTGTCTCTGTGTATTATTATTATCATTATTATTATTATTAATGTATTACTACTTCTGTATCTGTTCATCGTTTTCCTATCGAATGCACCAATAAATAATTAATCATATAACTCAGGTGAGTTTATTTTACTATTTCATTCGTATGTCGATTGATTTAGAGTAAATTACTTCTTGCACTCTAATTCTACTTTCTAATCATTTTTGATAACATTGGACCGTAATTCAGCTAACCATGACTGCGGATTATATTTTGTTGACATACATTTTATGATACTATTTTTTATTAAATTTATCAATGACTTGTGGAAAAGTTGATAATCCGTCCCGTTACTTGAGAATCAATTTTTTCTTGATAATATTCTTGTTATAAATAACCTTTTTATTTTAAGTTGATTAACTGCGATTAGGAACGTTCGATCAGAGATCGGGAGCGTTCGGTAGCAAGCGGCTCGACTCAGAAGATGACCACGATGCATGCGTTTTGTAACTGCATTTTTCTTTGTATTATACAAGTGGGTTCGGAAATTATTGTTTTTTTATATACCAGATGGGCTGGTTTTATGATATCATGCTCGTAGTATCGTGTAAAGTAAAGTCGAGAAAACCGTTGTAACCACTAACCGCGAAAACTACTGAACTGATTTTGCTGGAATTTTGCACACTTATTCTTGACACTCTCTAGATAGTTGTCGCATAGTTTTTTTGTTGAAAAAGCTAATAACAATTGCAACAAAGAAGCAGAAAGTTTGAAAAAGAGAGGTTTTCCGCACAGGTCCGCGCTTTAGTTTCACCGAACACCGCTAGATGGCGCTCCCTCCCGCAATCAAAGTTTACTGACGCAGTATACATATTTCTGACCAACGTCACACATGAGTGACGCGCTTACGCGTGTCGGCCGTTCGTTGCAGTCTAACATACCTTTTCTAAGCAACGCTGGTAGAACTTTTTGTAATGTTGGAATTCAACTTTGACAAAAGTTTCAATCTGTACATCTTTTCAAAAATGTATGTTGACACATCCTACTTAATCTGTGTCCGAATATTAATATTAGCTGGATTGCGTATATGTAATACATGCCTGCAATAATACGAGTTCTTTCGGCACTATTATTCTTTATATTACCATATTCTACAAAAAGTAACATGGGCGAAGCCAAGACGGTCATTTTTAGTAGTAACAAATTCTAGAAATTTGACAGTGTGAACAATAATTATGGTACTACAACCGACAATCTAAATAATACAATATGAAATATTTTATTCGCTCTTGAGGAGTGTCCTAATGATTATTGCAATTAGCAATTTGTTCGCTATTTGAAAGAACGAATACTCCTTCCTTAGTATACTGGTTAACTTGGAATATTTTGAATAGTGACCTTTCACTAATACAAATTTAGAGAGTATGGATTAGGTTTATAGATCTGAGGGTTCAAACATAGGCCAAACAACGGATTTCCTGATCACGGCTATCTACCTTTATTTTCATTCGTAGATAGTAACAAAGACGCTACGTACACGTAGCCTTAGGGCCGAACGAGGGGATTTAGGATCACAATTAGCCTTGTTTTTTTTTTCTTCATCAACACGTAGACACACACATCTGTGGAGTATATAAATAATTATAATTATATATGTATTACAACGCGTCGCCAGAAAAGTATATCAGAATCTATCATTTCAACACCATTGGGGTTTTCAATATCCATTTTTGCGTTCATCATAGTCTGTAAAAGACGGAGTGAAGGGTGGTGAACATTTTGATTGTGTCTTACATTTAGTTCAATCTGTGCTTGAAGTATAAGTCGCACAGATTGCGCGCGCGCGTCCGTGCGTGTACGTGTATGTGTATGTACGTGTGTGTTGCGATTTACAAATAGCAAAAGGCAGATAACCGTGATCAGGAAATTCGTCGTTTGGCCCGTGTATGAACCCTCGCATCTTGAAACCTTGTCACACAGGCGAGCTTCGGGCCCACGGAGACTTGCTCTCCGTGATCTCGGCTACCTTTTCCCAAAATTCGAAACCCTTCGACAGAAAGGCCTCTCCCATAAGACATAGTCGGATTTGGCGAACGTGACGGAAAATGTTCGGAATGATTAAAAAAGATTCTCGAATTTCCTCCCCGAAGTGGTTGAGAGCGAAGGGTTGCGCGCGCAATGGCGCCGACGCGACTTCGCGACTCAGTCGCTCAGCCTCCCTTCCGTGGACCATATCCTCGCATCGCGAGAGGCGTGTCATCCGGGTTTTGCTACGCCGCGTACGTAGAGATCCAGCGTTACATCGCGTCGGTTTAAACGGTACGAAATTTCGAAAATATCGAGGATTCCTAACAAATGAGCAAATCGGCAGTGTCATCGCGAAATTAACTGACCTCGTTGTTCCGAGTTTGGGATCGATGCGAACTCATTCTCGTGAATAGTTTGTTGGTTGATTAACGTGCTACGCCAAAGTGATCCGCACATTCGGAACTGTTTTCTCTCTGCATTTCGATCGAAGGTAAGATTATTCGTTACTCCAACGGGTAATCAGGAGCTAGACTCGCTGATCTCCGAAAAATCACCGTTACACGATTAGTACAAACACTTTGGTATCAACGGACGCCGGCATATTCGTCCCAAAGCGTTCGACCATAATTTTATTTTTCTTTTCATCATACTCGCACACGTATTTCCATCTTCTCACATTCCCCTCAAATTACTCCGTTTCTATAAAAAATAATGGCCAACATACTTGCACGCTATTTCAAAGTATTTCCAAACAGGCTTCTCCTCATATCTCGTGGGAAAAATTTCCAAATTAATTTATTTTAATATCTCTACGAAGTCTTCGAACTTCCTCAGATTCTAAGACAAGAAGTTCTCTGTTTCTGAAGATTTCGCATGTCCCCGTATTTCTTAATACACATTTCCACATTTCCAAGCGCACTTTTTTAATCTTGATCTCAGCGTTTTCGTGAGGAAAATTCGTCGATTTGTTTCCACAGAATTTCAAGGGATCCTAACGAATCCAGGGGCTTCAGAAAGTTACTGGCTGGCTGGCTAAAAGTTACAACATTTTCCAAGACTGTTCTTTGTTGTCTAACGCGATACTAATTCCCATTTGTGAAGGCAACCTTTGCTCTTCTATCACGATCGAAATTGCGAAAGTTTTCCAACCAATTCAGTATCGTAACGAAGCAAAGACGACATCAATGATTTACGGGCTAAACTGAACTATTTGAATAAGAAGGCTGGAAATCATTAACCACAAGAGTCATGACCTTGGAGAGGCTCTTCTCGAAAGCAATTTGCTTCCCTTCACCGATGTTTGGTGGTATGACGATCTTTGTCAAATATTTTCACTGGATAACATGTGAAATAAGAAATTCACTGAATGACATGTGAAGTAAGAGGGCAGAATTGAAATCTTAGTCGTCATCTGGAGAATATTTGCATTCCAGATCTGTGATAGTGTATTGCAGATTACAACTATCAGGCGAATCTATGTTCGTATCCCACGAGCCAGATAGACATTCAAGGTCTGGCAGTTCTTTCAATAACCATGGATTGGTGTAATATTTAATATTACCAGCTAGAATTATGGACACTTCTTTGTTTACGGTGTGTGCCTGATATCGTAGAAGTTGAACTTCTTGTTGCTGTATGTTAATGCATTTGCAGCAGCTGTAGATCTTAACACTTCGATAAGTTAAGTCAGTCATATTGCAAGGTTTCTCAATCCGATTGCATTTTATTCGAGCACATGGCAGTGCTAATGCGTTATCAGTGGTCTGATCAATTATGTGGGTTGACGACTCCAATGGAACGGTGATGTTGTTAAACTCTTGTGTATAGTTGGTTTAACTGTTGTAGGAAGTACAGAATGTGTCTGGTCTATTCCACTTCTTTGCGTTATGTTGATGACAAGTAGTGCTATGGTGGTGATGACCAACAACAAGACAATGCCACTTAGGAAAACGATAATCCTTAAGTAGTTTGAGGCTAAGTAGGTTAATAGCCTGTATCTGCGTAGCTTTTGACGTGCAAAGATAGTATCACTGCTACTTTCGATGTTCTGTTGGCTTATATTAGCAACTTCTTCCATTTCAACCATTTCCATTGTTGAATCCATTTCTGATGATGGATGTTGAGATTTTCAATTTATCTAACCATATGATGTTAAATACGCTCTGGTTAGATGGGTAAGGATAAGCGAGCGTGCGCTTTAACAGCGCATTGAAGATGCGAATGGTGGGCTGATATCAGTAACCTCTAAAATCGCAGAAGCTTTATAAAAATGTTTCCTGACTGTTGTAGGAAAATTCGTGGAGTTCCATTTTATCGAGTATTCGAGATTTTGTGCAAAATTAATTTTTGCACACCGAAAATGTTTCGTTTTCTCTTTTGGTTCCGCGCAGAACAAACAAATTAGCTGCTCGATGATGTCACATTCTCACAGCTGGCTATGGAAGCAAAAATTAGGGTAGTTTCCGCTCGATGTTGCAGAACACAAAATGTCTTTGTCAGAATTGCTGTAATTCTGGTCCGGAAACGGGCCTTCGAGTATAGAATCAACTCCATCCTAAAACAAATATTGATTCGACACGAGGAAAGAAAATCGGATAAGGGATGAAAACCGACAGAAATTGTACGAAAACAGTCGGATACTCCGGTTGATTTTTTACAGAAAGAAAAACTTCTTTCAAACTAGTTTTCACCCCAAAATAATGCACACAAATATAATTCGCTTCGTTTATAAATCTGAAACACGATGTTTAAGCACGATTTTCGTTGAAGTTATGATTTTGTTGCATGTATTCAACGAGGCCTGTTGTTGATGTTCTTGATTTGTTTTTGCTTCCTAACCCGAGAAGAAGCATTATACAGCACAGTTATATAAAAAAAAAATTGGCCCAATATAATTATATATATCTTTAAATTGCAACCACACTGCATATAATTATATAAAACTGAGGGTAATGCAACGAGCAGAGAACAACGTGGGTTGGGAATATTTTGATGAAGACCCTTTCGACGTTTTCATGCTGAATTCGAGTAGAAATTTGAGCGTGATCAACATTTTTTTCTCGTGCTCGAGTAAATTTCGGAATGTTGAATTTTTTTTCGAAAATATTATTCACATTCCGGTGTTGGGGTAGGACGCGGGGGATGTGGGTAGAAACGTTGGATTTCGTACGAAATTTTAGCGGAATTGGGAATGAATATTCAACGCTGGTTCGTAGTGTGTGATAGTGTCATTTCCGTCAAATTTTTTATTGTTCGACTGCGAAGGTGTGGTAGTTGGAACAAGAAAAACTGAGGGTAGGGGTGTTTTCCGATGGTGCTCGGAGCCGTCGCTCCGGGGCTCGAGGGCTGGGACAAAGCAGTTAAATTCGTTGAGCACAGCAACGAGCGTTGAACGAAAATATTAGTATTCGCAATTCCAACAACGCTGGATGATTTTGTAATCCACTTTTTTCCTTCATTCCACTAAAATGGGGCCTCGTTAGTCATTCAAAACCCGCGCACGAAATGTAGAGAAAATCCGAGTGTTTCGCGTTTCGGAGTAGTTTATTCCGAAGGGTTGGAAGGAAATGTTACACGATGCATAACGAGCAACCCGAGGGCTAATATACAGGGCGCCGGTGGTGATTACAAAAAGTCGGTATGTATTGTCCTACCGACACCGAAAGTACGCGTATTCAAGGATGTGTTGCGGGTGGAAAGTGGCTCTTTTACGCTCTAGGGCGGAAAGTGGCCTTTTACGCTCTAGGGCGGAAAAGTGCTCTTTTCGTCGCATTAATGTATAATCATAATTCCGAATTCTTTCTGTACATCAACGACGTTAGTGATCTTATCATCTGGAATGATACGTACATTTACGAGTATGTATAGGGCCCTTCCACGTCTACTCGACCAGTGTTGCACTCCGACCCCCTCAAAATCATTTCCTATTTTTTTTCTAACATTCTACTCTCCAAAAAACGAGACCTGAATTTTTGTCAAATTTCTTTATTAGACCCTTCATTTTTTACAAATATTTGAAGATCGGCGCCATCGTATATTTTCACAAATATCTGAAATAATTCTCGAAAATCCAGCGTTTTGAATATGAAAAAATGTGGTGCCTTATTCCAACGTGAAATGGAGTTTACATTCGTCAAAATAAATACCTTTTTCGAACGCATCACCATTTCAATACTGTTAGTATTATTCGGCAGTATAATATTTCAGGTTGATCCTGCTCAATTCTAGGGTAAAAATGTAAAAGATTGCGGGAGCTATGAATTTTTTAGCGAAAAAAAAACTATTTTTTTTCTTTTTTCTTTGAAAACTCGATTTTTTTAAACAAATTTTAACTGTCTGAATAGTTGTAAACCCTACTCTACTTCAGAGAAGATGTGATAACACGTATCTGACAATTGTTTCGTGAGGAAATATTCGATATCAACTGCATAAAACACGTTTTAATAATCTGGGTGTCGAACACCCAGTGCACCTAATTTTTTTGACCGTTGCCCTTGATTGTTGTAAAGAAACTTAACGCTGCAGATCAGTGAATTCCGCATCCAATGATACTTTTCTGCATTCTTAATCACTCACACAGGTACAATGAAAGCATTGAAAATTGAGATGAATTTAATAATTCGAATCTTTTTAATAATCCGGACTGTTGTGGTCACTTTCGGTGTACCACAGGGCTCGCACTTGGGGCCTTCACTCTTGATACTCTTCGTGAATGATATATCTTACAATCTTCAGTAGGCTAGAGTTCTCATATACGCTGACGATGTCAAACTCTACCTCGAAATAAACTCCTCCCTGGATTCGTCCAAGTTACAAAGAGATTTAGATCCCATATGTCTGTGGTTTATTGCAAACCGACCGAACCCAACTATTAACAAGTACCAAACTATCCGATTTTGTACATCTACCAAATCCCCCGATTTTGACCTGGATGAGTTGAGTGTTGTAGTCTTACAGAAACGTGACCAACTTACTGTTCCTGGTGTCACCTTCCAGAAGTCGTTAGATATCTCTTCGCACTTCGACATCACAGTTCCAAAAGCCCTTGGCTTCATCCTGAGATCTACCCGGGACTTTAAGAACACAGATGCAATTATCTACTTGTACAAAGTACTGCTCCTGTACTGTTCTGTAATATGGTGCCCGTTTTACTAGTTCCTGCCAAAGAAATTAGTCTGTGCAGCATAAACTTCTTGGATACCTCTTCTATAAGCTTCATCGACCCAAGCGAGTGTATGAACATGTTTACTCGGAAACTGCAGGGTCACTCAAACTATCTACAGTGAATTCGATGCACAGCTACAACGACATCTTATTTGTTCGGCAAGTTCCATTTGGGCACATACAATGCCCTGACATTGTAGACCTGTCTCGATAGCGAAAGACATGCTATGCTCTCAGGCATCGTAATGTTCTCGAAGAAAATAGCCTGACAATAACGTCTCTTTCTACTCTGCAGACAACAGGCTGTAGAATCATGCTCTCGCTGAGCTGCAAAACTGTCCAAATATTGTTGTTTCTAAACAACTTAAAAAATTACTGATGTCTTGCTAGAGGATACGCTTACTCTACTTTTATCCCAGAATGTTTAAAAAATAAATGTCCACCCGTGCGAAGCCGGGACGGGGATTACTCGCAGAGTTATGAATGATTATTATTTTTTGGCGAAGGGGAATCTTGTTTAACTATCGCGAGGTTTCGCGATTCATTGATTCTGCTAAATTGCGAAATGTTGAACCCCATTCATCACGCAGAGAATTCGTTTCTCGATGCAGAGCCTGCTTCGAAATTCTCGTGAAATTACGGAGAAGCAAGGAGAGGCAAAGAAGAAAAATGAGAAAAACATTATCGGAACGGAATCGCGTATTTTTATTTTTCGTTTATTTTTTTCACATGCAAAATGTAGTAGCGCTGCTCGTAATTTCAGACTTGAATTATAGTCGCGCCTTTGTGCGAGCGGAGGTGCGGAACAAAGGGGAAAAAGGAAATTATATTCCCGATTAATCATCGAATGAGAACGAACAAAAAGACAACAAAAGTGAAAAGGGCGCCCGGCCAATTGTAATGGATTTCACGTCCGAATTCCTCGTCCACTTGGAAACGATTTTCCTCAAAGACGCATGTCCAGGCAAGGGCTTTTGGAAATGGCGGCATGTTGAGGTAAAATTCGAAATCTGAAATTGAGATTGTTCACACAAAATTCAGCCATGTTTAAGATTTTTGGCACTATAATCGATGAAACTCGGCAAAACCGAATTTTATGCCCACAGTGCTGGAGGATCTCTGTATAAGCTACTCCTACTGCCATCCTAGCGATTCTAGCTTTCGCATCTTGCACCCAAAACTAGAGGCACCTAGCGAGACTGATTGTCGTGTGAAACTGCCGGCAGTGTCTGACGAAAGGTCCACGAAATATATTTTCCAAGACGAGAAGGGGCGTTCGCAGGAGACTGCGTGAGAAAAGAAAAGGAAGACCCCTAAAAATGAATTAAATAATTGAAAAGTAGTTTCAAAATTTTGGGAAAAAAAAATTAGGAGTCGGCTCTTCGCTGCGGCCATTTCGTTGATTCTGATTATTACAAAGCGTGTATTAAATGTGCTTGTGTGTGGCGTAGCGGGGGGGGGGGGGGGGGGGTTCAAGTTTCTACTGCCCAGGTGCCCAACATGCTAGGAACGAGGTGTTTCTACATCATGGATGCTTTTTGGAACATAAACAAAATAGGAATTTGACGAATTCAAATTAAGGACGCGTCGACCTTTTAACAAATTCAATGATACGCTTTGGATAATGATTTTAATGACAATTCACAAGTGTCGTCGATACCGTGGCAATATCAGACTACATTATCCAACACAGTAGGAAAATGTCTGTCCAATTAAATAACAATATTGGTGTATTGGTTTGAAAAACTACTACTTGACCTCGCATGGGCAAAACTGTTGAGAACTACTCGTAAAACTACTGACAAAGGGGTCAGACAACTGTCGAGAGAATATCGACAAACTAATAGGAAACTGCTGAAAAAACTGTTAAGGACTATTGATCATTAGCATAGCACTTTCTCAGTAGTTGATTGGACCCCACTTCTGGTGGAATAGACCGAACTATTGAATATCCACTCTAACTATTAGAATCTTTGTAGAACTACTGAGTGCCCCAATAGTTTTGTCAGCCGCTACCGACACCTCAATAGTTTTTTCCATACGGAATGTAAATTCACATGTGAGTAATTCGAATATCTCAGGAGTTGAATATTCGTTAAACATCATACTAATCATCCCAGAGTCGTCCAGTAGGGTGCATCATCAAATTTTCACACTGTCTGATTTTTCCGGAAGACTTTCTTGATATCAACGCTGTACGAAAACTGTTTTCGTAAAACTGACGTGAATTCACGAAGTAATTTATCAACGTACTCAGGCTACGACTGATGTTCTTTATTGGCCATAAAACGTCGATCGTTTCGATGGAATGTCGCTTCTTCCGACTAACTCGCGCTCTCGCAGAAACGTAGATTCTGAACAGCTTGGCATTTTTCGCCCAGATATCTGGGTCTTTATGCATGTAGATGCATAAATGCATGGGCAAGCATCTGTCGGGTTTTCTCTCGCGTCGCCCAGTCAGATTTAACGAGACAAAGCGAATTCCGTGCTCGAGTTATTCCTCCGCTGCAATTTAATCAAATGCAATCGAGGTGCGGAAGTTCAAGCGTTATCGGCCCGCCTTGCATCGGGAATTGTTTTCGCAATTGTCAACGAATGGAATTGCAAAGTTATTCAAACGAGAGGGAAGGAAGTTCGTCCTGTTCTCGGATCCGATGTTCGTCGTGTCCGTTCGTTTTTAACAGAGCATTGAAAATAATCCACGGCTCATTTTTCCGATAAGCTTCATTGCTAATTACCTTCATTACAATCTGATGAAGCTTCTTTTTGATGGAGATTCTTTTTCAGAGTATTTGGAACACAGAATCCGCTGTACAGTCTCGATTTTGAGGTTATGTACACGACAAATAGTTCTTTTGGATATTTTTAAGGTTAGATACCGGCTCCCCAAATTTTTCTCATTTTTTCTACATGTTGCATCATCTAGTACTGCTTTTTCCCTTCAAAATGAGACCTCGAATGATACTGGACGATGTTCCATTCCAAAGTTATAGCGATTTTAAGGTGAGGTGGTGATGAAATAAAAAGCATCTACTCAACTAAACCAGCCCTTTTTTTTCTAAAGTGTTGAACCATCTCCATGATATGCCTAGGGCATTTCGAGGATGCTAATTACGAAACTGAGGACAGATTCCAGAAATTTAAGATGGCGGCTTCAATATGGCGGAAATATTGTCCAAACCTCGGCTGCCATATCTTAAATTCTTCCTCACCTCAATTCCATATTCATATAAGCTACAAGTAAAGTTCATTTTCTATCTTGTTGTCAGCTTTGACTGTGGATAACGTAGACACCCTAGCTAAAGACAGCAACTTGAATCACAGATTGATACAAGAAATGTTATTCATCTTGAGAAACCGCACGCACAAAACCCGGGCTATATAATTGTAAGGTTATGTTCAACGTTGTCATTTAAACTTGGCAACCATCTTAGTACCATTAGTACCTCTACGTTTCCCACAATAAACTGGTCAGTTAATGATGTTTCGAAATTGGCAGGACCTGGCCAGTTGACCATTTTATTTCGTGAATTTCCTTACAGGCTAGAGGCTCCTGTAGTGTTGACAGGATCAAGATAGTCGACTTATCGAGTGCATACTCCTCAGTCTTTGTACTTTCGACCAGTATTGATTTCATTCCTCGGACAGATAGGTGCTAAAGTGAAGAACCAATGATTGTAATTAAGAGTAGCCTTCACAGGATTTCCTCAGTCGACGTATCCACGGCATGTTTGTTCATGTATTTCAATTGCGCAAAAATAGCTTTCGTCCCATTGGCAGATGGGTGTAGGTCGTCCCTACCCGGATGGGAGCTTTCACTAGCTTCATTTGACGTTTATACATCTGATTTCCCCCGTATCTTCGCCTGCCACTTCCCTCCCTGAAATTCAGTACTCGCTATTCAATTTTTCAAGAGGCAAGTGGCGATGAATGGCTCGTTGCCAAACGTTCTAGAATCTAATGTCACGTTGAATGTAACGCTCAATGGCAAATCTGAGCAGAAAGCTTTCGGCGATAGAGTATCCTTTAACAGATCGACTAACCAATTCATTCGCGTCGTCGAATGTTCCAGACTCTCGATCGCGATTTTGTTATTTATCGCAATTATCTTAACATTGAGAATAAATCCCTGCGGCATAATTGATTCTGTATTGCGAGATAGTTCAGATTTAATTGAAACGGGACCCAAATGGGTGGAATCGCGTGGAAAATCGATGGAACCAAGAGATCCGCCGGCGGAATCCTCAGTTTCTCTCCAATTCCGTCCCATCCTCTCTGTCGTTTCGCAGGCGTGTGTGTTAACGCGTAATTGCAAGTGTATTTCCATGCCTACATTTGCCTTGTATATGTCTGTACGTTTTGGCAATTCTATGTAGGGGAGACAGGGACAGAATGGACTATCGGGGCAGAACGGTCTGGTTGGTCTCATTTCGTCCAGAGGCGTCGGAACGCGCTGAGACTGACCACTGTTTGTCAAAAGAATGTTTCTTATTATTGAGTAACAGCTACAACTGTTGTCGCGCGCCAGTTACGTAATCTGCTCATAAAAGCGAGCGAATGCGCCGTTCTATTATAACTTTCCAGACCGGCCTCAAGTAAGGTAACTTGGTCATTTATTTTGCCTCACTATTCAACGTTCAGTCCACCTAACTCAACACGTCCTTGGTTATCTTTGTGTAAAATGCAGTTGAAAAAAAATGTTCACTCGCGGGCATTGAAGAGAATTATTCATGACTGCGGAATACCATAAGAAACCATGTAACCACATTGAAAATTTCTATAAACTTATGGGCACCCAATGTGGTATATCGCGTCACAGGTAGGAATAATTAATTAGGATCCAACGTTCAACTACTCCAGTACATTCAGAATTTGATTGCGTGTGGATGTGTATGTCTGTCTGTTTGCATCGTTGCGTTGTCAGCGATGCTGAGAGTGATAGTGAGGTGTGTGTGTGTGTGTCTGATTCGCGCCGACATACAGGTCTGGAAACGAAGCCAATTCTGTACAATTCACGGTTGTTCTCTTATCGTCCGTCGGTTAGTGCCTGAAGTGGCCGTGGCATAGCGCAACTAGGCAGAGATGGTGAGGCGCTATAGATATAGTGCTACCACGAATAGTGCGTTAGAGATACGAAGGAGTGGGAATGCGCTTATTGTCCATCCCTAGTCAATCCCTGTTAAGCAACGTTGACCTGGTGGCCACAACACAAAACAGCTACCCCACCACCCATTTGTAAGACCGTAGTTTGCACCCAAATACCCCACTTCCACCTCCACCACCTATGGTGATTCTATGGGGTTTAATGTTGTTACTACAGCCCAAATATTTCTTTTGGCTACCCGTGAGTTAGTGTACACTGTGGCGCACAGTAGTTTTCTTCAATAACACGAGAGCTGCAGTTTTCGATATTTAATCTTAGGAGTGATTTTCCATGTTGTTTTACGGTTTTTGATGGTGCTCCCTCACCGTGAATAATTCTCTGGAATGCTCGTGAGTACATTGGCATTATGACACTTGGCAATTTTCTTCAAGTCCGCCGGAGGTGTACTTATAGATATTGACCCGTGAATCTTTCGATCTTTCACGGGAAAAAAAAGACACTTTGGTAATTGTAGTCGAGCCCGGGTACGGGCAAAGCAATGGTAATATATTCGACGTTGAGCAGCAGTGAATATGTAATTCGCAATGTTGGGGAGAACATTAGAGCATGGAATAAATAATAAATGAAGCGCAGCAGGACGCGATAGTAATTCATTTCACCGAAACGATGTATTAATCACGAGCTCGAGAGAATTGTATATTAGTAGGCACGAAGTCGTTACCAGTGTTCTCATTATTCGAGATTATATTTGTTTTTGTCAACGGCGAAGTACATAGTTCATATCGCAGTTTATCACGTCGTTGCAGGAACCTTGGTCCTCATTGTTCCCTACTATTTATTACCAACGAAGACCCTTGGCGCGAGAGAAAATAAAAACGCCAGAAAAATGAGAGCGAAAACCACGGCTTGTGTGTATGCGTGTATACAGGGTGTTGGAAAAGTCTGGAAACGGTCAAATATCTCGAAAACGAAACTTTTCGGAGAAATTTTTTTCCAACCAATGTTGTGGAGGGTTTCAAAAGTAGTTTTCAATGATCATATCCTTTTCACCTTGAATAGAGGCGTCAAGGCGAGCTCGAAACCAACATGATTTTTTTGAACAGAATACCCCATTTTTATGGCTCAGTATTATAGATGACGGCGAGACGTTTCCAAAACACTATTTGAAAGCCTATTTATGTTGAGAATTGTCTGAGTTCTGAGCTTTAGAAGGTACGGCGCCGTCAGCATCAGTGTTACTCAGCATGCGCTGCGTGGAGGTCACATGGTCGGCACTAATCTGGAGGCATGCCGCGGCGCTAATACTGGCGGCATGTCGCGGCACTAACGCTTGCGGCATGCCGCGACACCGTAAGTTCTAAAGCTCGTAACTCGGGCAATTATCAACGAAAATAGACTTTCCAGTAGTGTTTTGGAAACGTCTCGCTGCCATCTTTAATACTGTGCCATAAAAAATAGGATGTGTCGTACAAAAAAATCATGTTGATGTCGACCTGACCTCGACGCCTCTACTCAAGGCAAATCGGATACGACCATTGAGTAGAACTGTCTTAACCTTACAACATCGGTTTGAACCATTTTTCTGAGAAACGTTTAGTTTTCGAGATATTTGACCGTTGTCAGACTTCTCTAACACCCTGTGTATGTGCTTCAGCTGTGTCCACAGAAGTTATACTTCTTGAGTATTTTCATCAAATGAACTACCAACTACCGTAGCGGAAGTGTAGTTATTACGAATTGCAAATTCACTTTAATCCTTGGTACTTCCAACTCGCGTTACCAGCTGCGATATTCCTACCAGTTCTCTAAAATAAAAAAAACTCCAAGTTCTGTTTTTTGCGGCAAAAAAGCAAATCTGGTGGTATACTTTTCCGGAAAGTGAATACCACCCGAGATATTCTCTTGGAGCTCTGTTCTAGAATAAAGGTAGAACAGAATTGCCAACTTCCGAATCGCCGATGCGCCCCTTTTTCTTCAATTATCGGATTCTGGCAACAAATAGAAGAATAGCGTTTTCGATCCAAAAAAATTGTCTTCGTATTCTTCGGAACATTTTAGCTGATGGTTGCCGAACACACGCTAAGGGCGATTTTCGCCCTTACTTAAGTCAACGTTTATCTTTCATGGTCCCCACTTGGGACAGTACTGAATTTTGGTTTTCAAAGGCTTGAGCCAGAATTTTGTTTCTTCAGTTTCCCAAGACGTGGCCCCTGGCTCTTTTGGTTCTCAAGGCCAGGCCTCAGGGCATCCTTCCAAGACTCGGCCAATGGTCACGGCCAGACTGACGCTAGAACATTGCTCGAACATTGTAAGGATGAGTGGTCGGGATTTGGACCCAGCCTGGGCCCTGTTTTTTTCCTACATGGGTAGCGTCGAGTCCTCGTGTCTAGAAGCCGCGTACAAAAAATACTCCAAGACTCAAGAGATCGAAACAGACTCTTGATAGTAGCACTATCGCGGACATAGTGCCACTTATAAATTGGAGGAGCTTGACTACTCTGCACTTCTTTCTGTGCATTATGCATTAAAATAGAGCCCAAAATATTCGAAGCATCCACGTCACTCAAAAATCAGAGCTTCAGGTGATATATTAAGAAGACGTGGAACCATATCGGCTGTAGATACCATCTCGAATGTTACATTCTCTTGCCTTTTCCCTCGAGGCACAATAAAAAACGAAATTTAAACTAAAACCAGCTTTGCTTTCTTGAGCAGTTCAGGCCATATCTTTGTTCTGACCGTCGAGTCGTTGGCCAGTAACGATCATAACGCGTAAATAAATGGGCATGAATTGAACTGTGTTATTTTTCGAAACTCGCTATATCGTTACGAGAAGAATGGAAAGTAATGGGTATATCTATACCAACATTCCTTCTATCCACTTACTTCGCCCGGGTCTCTTATCACTGTATTTTCTCGTCCCTTTTGTTTCTTTCCCAATCAGCGTTCCGCGCTCGTTTCTCGCACTTCGACACACTGCGAGAAATGGTACCTAGTTAGGGTACCTGCAAGAAAACGTTAGTCGAGAAAAGCACTTGGACTACTTCATCTTGTTACTGTGACCAGATTTGTGGTAGTAGTTACCTCTGAACGTCGTTATTGTAACCGATTCGAGCTTTCTGGTATCAATGACTAGGTAACATAGTTAAAATGGACTTCGACTACGTAATTTCGTTACTGTACGAAGAAAATGTGATGGACGTAACTTTGAAATTGTGGTTGTTCTTGAGTGGAACTTAAAGCCAGTGTGATTTAGGTAATGATTGTTCCCTGATAACGTGATCTAAGTAATGTTTGTTAATTTCTCCACGGTTAACTTCGCGCACCTTGAAAATCTCGTCAACTCTCGGTGACCGCGATGCATTAGCTAATCGTTTGGTCGGGGATCATTCGCGTTGTTGGACATGACGGAAGGCGTCTTTACGTCAGATTTCTCGTTATAGTCAAGAAAATGAGTAGTCTCGTTTGAGAAAACAATGGGAGCACCGAAATCTCGTGAGATATGACCTTCAGATGACATTTTATTCATGACACTTTTCACTACAATCAGTAACGGCCAAGCTATTCGGGGTGGCAGAATTAAATGGACCACCCTGTAGATGTGCGGAGGAAACTTATCTTCGAGGCCGATGCGCGTAACCACCGTACCGAGCTCGTGATCGATTTTCCAGGTCCGTGTACCTATTGAAGTAATAATTTCTCCACTTGCTAATGCATCTTGCTTCGTGCAACTTCCACTTTTACGGCCATTACTTCGAATAATTTTCACGGTACATGGAATGACCAGTGCACAAACGAGGCAGAATTTAAAGACGATTACCAGACAAAGGAATACGGCGGGAAAATAGGGGTAAAGCACTTATCACGTGCCAAAATTGCATTCAAAGGGTGATGAAGTAAATTGCTGACGCACGAAGCAAATGTGCTGGGGAATGAGCTAAGATTTGTATAATCACTTTGACAAAACTTCAATGAACGTGGCGCAAAGGTGTAATGCCATTTCTCTGCCCAGTTTCTTCCGAATTTTTTTTTTGCAACTATATTTGGAAGAGGAAGACGACATTTTGATGAGATTGTGAGAAATTTATTCGAAAACCCTCTCTTAAGGGGTTAGGCCTCACTGGGGGCCGAAAAGCATAGGCTTTTTGGGGATTTTTTCCCAGGAATACCACAATATACACATCTCAGTGATTGCTTTCAGCAATTTTTTTGAAGCCATTCTAGTCAGAAGCCAAAAATAGTCAGAGAATTGCTAATAACAAATGAACTATGCAATATGAAGGAAAAATCCTAGGGAGTTCCATGGGCACTAAGTTTTTCTAGACACTGTCTAAAATTCAGGGGAATGCCATGAAAATTGTTCAAGTTCCGTCTTTGGATCACTTGAAAAAAAAATTCTGAGATGAACTCGGTAGAAGTGTTCATTTTTAACGCTGCCAACCTGGCGGCCTTGTGGCTTTAGCATTAGTATTGCAATCTTAAAATTAAATTATGGGTATAACTTGGATATTAATGCAGTTTTTTGACTTGTTATTCGTAAGATTTTTCTATAAATTGTATTACGATACTCGAAGTCAGAAAGTAACAACGTGCCCCGAGTTGGGGCACGTTGTTAAGAGGATGGGGCAGGTTGTGACGAGATCTATGAAAGGTATAGTGTGTGAAAAACACTCGTATACGATCCAGTCAAACATGTATTCGAGAACTAGCCAGCAATGTCGTACAGATAATTAGGCATTTGTGTTGAAATTATAAATGTAATTATAAAACACTTATGTTTTAACGCCTAACTATAGTTTGTACTCTTTGTACCAATTCCTGAGGCACGGAGCCTCGTGGTCCATTTGTAATTACGCGTACTGGAAAAGCGAAGGAAATTACTATATCGTTGATTACATGAATTGAGGCAAGTTGTTTCGAGGTAACAACATGCCCCCAAAGAAGAAACATTCGGCCCCAACAATACGTGTCCACGAAGACGTAAATTGGAGGTTAGGTCGTAAAATATACGTTGCCTAAAAACCCCAAAAACGGAATGCTACTCTTGCAAATTCTTGAGCTATACCAAGAATACCCAACATGAAAATGTTGATTCACACGAATCAGTGACGCGCGCGCTTTGTGTCCGATCTAATGACGCGGCTGGCCCAACAATGATGGTTATTGTCGATGGGCTGCAGCTCTTCATTTTACAACGTACTGGCTACATAATAATGGCTTTTCCTCAGTGAGATATTGCAATCGGAACAACTGACCCCGGAAACTGTTAGCCCCGCGCTCCCCAACTCAAACATATTTCGCGGCCTTAAGGCTTGGGACATCATTCTTGAGGTCCCAAGGGACTATTCCACTCGATTTTTCTATTGGGTTGTTCGGAGTCATTTCGTTTTTCTTTTGTGGAAATGAAAGAAAGTTTTCGTGTAATAAACAAATCTTTTATTAAATTATATATTCACCGTTCTGGTAGCTACATAATGATGGCTTTTCCTCGGTGAGATATTTCGATCGGAACAACTGACGCCCGGAACTGTTAGCCCCGCGCTCCCCAACTGGAACATATTTCGCGGCCTTGAGGCTTGGGACATCATTCTTGAGGTCCCAAGGGACTATTCCACTCGATTTTTCTATTGGGTTGTTCGGAAAGCCATTTCGTTTTTCTTTTGTGGAAATGAAAGAAAGTTTTCGTATAATAAACAAATCTTTTATTAAATTATATATTCACCGTTCTGGTAGCTACATAATGATGGCTTTCCTCGGTGAGATATTTCGATCGGAACAACTGACGCCCGGAACTGTGAGCCCCGCGCTCCCCAACTGGAACATATTTCGCGGCCTTAAGGCTTGGGACATCATTCTTGAGGTCCCAAGGGACTATTCAAATCGATTTTTCTATCGGGTTGTTCGGAGTCATTTCGTTTTTTTTTTGTGGAAATGAACGAAAGTTTTCGTACAATAAACAAATCTTTTATTAAATTATATATTTACCGTTCTGGTAGCTACATAATGATGGCTTTCCTCGGTGAGATATTTCGATCGGAACAACTGACGCCCGGAACTGTGAGCCCCGCGCTCCCCAACTGGAACATATTTCGCGGCCTTAAGGCTTGGGACATCATTCTTGAGGTCCCAAGGGACTATTCAAATCGACTTTTCTACGGGTTGTTCGGAAAGCCATTTCGTTTTTCTTTTGTGGAAATGAAAGAAAGTTTTCGTATAATAAACAAATCTTTTATTAAATTAAATATTCACCGTTCTGGTAGCTACATAATGATGGCTTTTCCTCAGTGAGATATTGCAATCGGAACAACTGACCCCGGAAACTGTTAGCCCCGCGCTCCCCAACTGAAACATATTTCGCGGCCTTAAGGCTTGGGACATCATTCTTGAGGTCCCAAGGGACTATTCAAATCGATTTTTCTACAACTCAACAGTGGACTTCCCCCCAAGGGGGTCATACCACGTAGAGGCGCTTTGCTTACGCTTTTTTGGGAACTAAATAAAGATAGAGCTGCAACATGTTTGAGACATGTCCACTCAAATTCGGAGCATGCTTTGAAATTTTTTTCGAAACCGTCGCTCATTGCTACACGGAAACTCAGTTGCAAACAACGGTTTTTTCGTTACCTCGATCACGCATTCTACACAAGTTGTGCAACAAATAGGATCGGATTTGCGAAGCGTTTACACGGAATGACGCTCATGAGTGAAAAGAAATTATATTCCTTTTCCAGTCGTCCCTCGATCACATCTCATTTAGCAGTCGACACTGCGATACTTGAGAAAAACAACTTTTTTCGGTTTCTACCCGAAGAGTACGTATGAATAATTCCACGCGCGAGAAGGGAGCATCGTTTCGAAAAAATCTCGCCACTCGTTATTCGTGAATAACGAATGATACTTTTATTCACGTTCCATATTCATCGCTGGAGTGAGGTTTTCCCAATTTGGTTTCCACCCTCTATAATTAAGGGGGTTCCTCCGCTAAGGACCGTATTCCATAGGTGCCGACCACGAGGTCAATCTAAAAACTAATCCCGATTTCCCTTCAGTCCAGTGCATCACGCATGAACGACTGTACCAATTCCACTAATTCTTTTTCTCCTGTGTTTATCATTGCCAGCACAAGGTTCTTATGAGCTATGGCATCGATTTTGTACAGAAAAAAAAAATTGTACAATTGTTTTAGAAATGAAAAATAATAATATACCGTGTTTTTTCGCCCGTAAAATGCCAGCTCAGTTTTTTACCAAATCTGCTAATTCTTTTTCTCCTGTGTTTATCATTGCCAGCACAAGGTTCTTATGAGCTATGGCATCGATTTTGTACAGAAAAAAAAAATTGTACAATTGTTTTAGAAATAAAAAATAATAATATTCCGTGTTTTTTCGCCTGTAAAATGCCAGCTCAGTTTTTTACCAATTGTGGCTAATTCTTTTTCTCCTGTGTTTATCATTGCCAGCACAAGGTTCTTATGAGCTATGACGTCGATTTTGTACAAAAAAAATTGTAAAATCGTACTAGAATTAAAAAATAATAGTATCCCGCGTTTGTTCGCCTGTAAAATGCCAGCTCAGTTTTTTACCACTTGCGGCTAATTCTTTTTCTCCTGTGTTTATCATTGCCAGCACAAGGTTCTTATGAGCTACGGCATCGATTTTGTACAGAAAAAAAAATTGTACAATTGTTTTAGAAATAAAAAATAATAATATTCCGTGTTTTTTCGCCTGTAAAATGCCAGCTCAGTTTTTTACCAATTGCGGCTAATTCTTTTTCTCCTGTGTTTATCATTGCCAGCACAAGGTTCTTATGAGCTACGGCATCGATTTTGTACAGAAAAAAAAATTGTACAATTGTTTTAGAAATAAAAAATAATAATATTCCGTGTTTTTTCGCCTGTAAAATGCCAGCTCAGTTTTTTACCAATTGCGGCTAATTCTTTTTCTCCTGTGTTTATCATTGCCAGCACAAGGTTCTTATGAGCTATGACGTCGATTTTGTACAAAAAAAATTGTAAAATCGTACTAGAATTAAAAAATAATAGTATCCCGCGTTTGTTCGCCTGTAAAATGCCAGCTCAGTTTTTTACCAATTGCGGCTAATTCTTTTTCTCCTGTGTTTATCATTGCCAGCACAAGGTTCTTATGAGCTATGACGTCGATTTTGTACAAAAAAAATTGTAAAATCGTACTAGAATTAAAAAATAATAGTATCCCGCGTTTGTTCGCCTGTAAAATGCCAGCTCAGTTTTTTACCAATTGCGGCTAATTCTTTTTCTCCTGTGTTTATCATTGCCAGCACAAGGTTCTTATGAGCTACGGCATCGATTTTGTACAGAAAAAAAAATTGTACAATTATTTTAGAAATAAAAAATGATAATATACCGTGTTTTTTCGCCTGTAAAATGCCAGCTCAGTTTTTTACCAATTGCGGCTAATTCTTTTTCTCCTGTGTTTATCATTGCCAGCACAAGGTTCTTATGAGCTATGGCATCGATTTTGTACAAAAAAAAGTTGTATAATTGTTTTAGAAATACAGAATAATAAAATGCCGTGTAGTCGCACATGTAAAACACCAGCTCAGTTTTTTACCAATTGCGCTAATTCTTTTTCTCCTGTGTTTATCATTGCCAGCACAAGGTTCTTATGAGCTATGGCATCGATTTTGTACAGAAAAAAAAAATTGTACAATTATTTTAGAAATAAAAAATAATAATATACCGTGTTTTTTCGCCTGTAAAATGCCAGCTCAGTTTTTTACCAAATCCGCTAATTCTTTTTCTCCTGTGTTTATCATTGCCAGCACAAGGTTCTTATGAGCTATGACATCGATTTTGTACAACAAAAAAATTGTAAAATCGTTTTAGAAATGAAAAATAATAGTATCCCGCGTTTCTTCGCCTGTAAAATGCCAGCTTAGTTTTTTAGATACAGGGCTGAAGTTTGGCAGCGTACCTCCTTTTTACTGAAGGAACTTTCGAGATACGTTCATTCGAATGAAAAAAATAACTGTTGAAAAGTTCATTTTCACCGAATTTCAGCACAATTCACTGACTGAGTATAAAATTTCGTACGCATAAACTATTGTCCTTTCAAACAATGTATGGCAATTTATAAATTCTCGCAAGTCAGTCTGTGACCGGAAAACCAACTGATTGGACACTAGAAATGCGAATTCCGACGTAGGAAAAGGGAAAGAGAGGACTCGATGGCGCACAAGCTAGACGCGATAATTACTACACGTTTATAATTGTACTGTAAAAGTAGAACCTCGTCATACGAGGAAAGAGCCGAAGTTAATAACTCGACGCGGAGTATCGCAAACTCGTGCCTCCGCAAATACTCGAATCCTTAACGAGTCTCTCGCTGAAATTTCTTAACTCGATCCAACTTTCGTCGCCATGATTAATTAATATCTACCGATATTCCGGAGCGAGTAAGTCGATCGGATTGTCTGATATGACGCGAGTTGTTGGTAACAACCGACAAGGAAACCCCTCGAACCCAAACTCGCAGATTTCAATGAGCTTGATACACAGAATGTCGAATATCTTGGCAAGAAAACATCGGGTCAGAAAGCGAAAAAATAGGGGTGAAATACTTTTGAAACAAGTATTTAACTGTACCAACTCCGAACCCCTACCCCAACGCCTGAGGGCAGGGGTGGAGGTAGCCTTTATTTTTCAATGAGACCAGTTCTTTCAAGAAGAATCCGAATCTGCGAAAAAAATGGATGCTCACGTTGAAGAACGAGAGTCAGGGTGGGTAGGGGTTGGTACAGTCGAGTACTTCTCTCGAAAATATTTTACCCCTATTTTTTGGTTCACTGATTCGATGTTGTCCTTCCAAGATATTGGACTTATGGGGCACTGCATGTTGTATAGCTTGGAAAAATGAGAGACACGTGTGTTTTTCCATACGTGCTGTGGAGTACTTCGAGGGGGTGAAGTCCACCCCCAAAGTTCAGTCTTCTGCGATATGTCTCTGCTTCTAATTGACATTAGGCGAGGCTTGGAAAGAGCTCTTTGCGGTGACACTGTTATGGCCATGGGCGTTGCAACCCCCATTTTTTAATGACGATTCGAAGCAGAGATATATCGATGAGAGACTTTTTGGGAGCTCTGAGGGTGGATCTCACCCCCTGAACTTGTTTGTCAGCACGTATGGAAAAATACGTATCTCTAGGTTGTTTAATGCTCTAAAACTTATTTCAAGGTCATTAGCTCGTGATGGGTATTCTTGTCAGTATTCCGATCGAGGCAGTAATTGTTGAGGACGTAATTTTTCTCTTCGTCAGAACATTTTTCAGAAGTCGTAGCAGACCTCGAAATTCCGCCCGTTTGATTGAGCGGACGAATTCGGCGAACCGAAAGCTCCGACCAGTGCGACGTGGTTTGTGAGCGTAATTCGATATTCGCGTGCGATCGTTCAGATCCCCATCTTGAATACATACTCGACCATCGCTCTTAGTTCCCTCCCACGCGGCATGAGATATACAACCAAGATATCGAATATCTCCGAACTAATACTTTGCTCCACGTATGATTACCGTCGCGAATAGTTCTGCAAACTGCCAAAAGATAGCGATGATTCGCATGTTGATTGACAATCCACAGCTGGCTTCTTCAAAACGTCTCCCGACATTTTTCACGTTACTACGCCTCTGACGTAATGATAACGCTGTAATAAACTCTTGACTTCGCGGGAAAAAATTACCCTCGCGAGATAACAGCAAAGTGACTGTGTATTCAAGTTACGAAGAGAGTCAATTACTTCGTTGTAAATCCTTTTCTGATAGATCTATCGATCTAAATCCAACAGGAATCGATGCTACGTCTTAAAATACGTCAGGAAACGAATCGGCAATCGATTCTAGGATACGTCGGGAATCTGAGATTTCTCAAGGCCTTCTATAGTCTTCTCATTTTTGCGATTGCGAAATGTCGGTTTTTGCCATCAAAGTCTTTTTCTGGTGGAGCTGTCGATCTGAATCAATGGGAATCGATTCTACGTTCCAAAATATATCAGAAAACAAAACGGCGACCAATTCTGAGATGCGTCTGAATTCTGAGATTACTGAAGGCTATATCCTTCTCATTTTTGCGATTTAGAAATGTCGGTTTTTCCGCCGTCACGCTTTTTCTGGTGGAGCTGTCGATCTGAATCAATGGGAATCGATTCTACGTTCCAAAATACATCAGGAAGCGGAACGGCAATAGCCTTCTCATTTTTGAGATTTCGAAATGTCGGTATTTGCCATCAAAATTTTTTTCTGGTGGAGCTGTCGATCTGAATCAATGGGAATCGATTCTACGTTCCAAAATATATCAGAAAACAAAACGGCGACCAATTCTGAGATGCGTCTGAATTCTGAGATTACTTACTTCTCATTTTTATATATATATGAGGATAAGGAATTACCTTATCAGAATAAAAGAAGTTCATCGTACTGATATTACCTGCTCTATTCTTCACATAACATGTGCGCGCGATAACCGAAGGGGCCACGCGTCTGCGTTAGTGGCGATCGAGAAGGATAGAGTTAGATCACGAATGGTTCTGGGTTCGATCCCACGCAGGGTCAAATTTTTAGTAGGATTTTTAGTCACTCGTATAGTTATTCTGAATCCTAATTTCAAGTCAAGCCCTTCGAAATAGGTTTTTTAGACCAAAAGTAATTTTTTTCGTCTTAGGAACAACAATCATTAAACGTTCAACGAACACGTTAGATAAACTGAAATCAAGACGAACACTTATCAAAATAAAATACGTGGGTACTGAACCTCCAATCCACAAGATCGAACGTTTATTCTCGACAAGTTTCATTCGTGTTGTTAACCAGAATTTTTCATTGGCTTAGGCCACATCGTTTTCTCTACGAGCCGATCACGTTTCCCTGTCACCTTCCCTCACAGCGTACTGCGCGGTGCGTAGTATTGATCGGCAAAAACTCGTGCGTTTATCTTCAGTTTCAAAATTTTGTCATCAGCCATGTGTAGGGAGGCCGGGGCAAAATGGACCTCGGGGTAAAATGGAACGGGGAGTATAAAATAGGAGGCCTCATGTTAGCGGACTGGTTTAATAAATCGTTCCTATTTGCCCCTTGGTCCATTTTGCACCGTTCTCCCTTACATCAACATTTTTCAAGCGAACTAAAAACCTTGACGAAGTACGTAATCACGTTAATTTGCCTAATCTCGTGCAACCCCAAAAATCAGATTGTGGTTTCGCTCTTCGTTCCCTACCCTTCTTGTTCTGCGTTACTTGCATATAGGTAACAATCACAATGATGGAGGTATTTCACGCCACTCCGCAGTTTGTTTGAACTGTGGCGTAGTAGCACGCGCGAATGGGATGGGATTACCCACAGGAATGTCGTTGGGTAACACCCTCTCGAATTGACAGAAGCATGGAGCTATTTAAATCCAGATCTTCGAGTGATTCCTTAACACGCGTTTCAATATCGCACACTAACTTGCTGCATCACACGCTGAAAAAAAGGGATATTGATCATGATATTACTGTAATTACACCCATGTCAAAATAGGAAGAATACCCATTTTTTTCTCCGTGTATATTTTTTTTCGTCGGTACCAGTTTTTATCTCAGTCGACTGCTACCAGTCAAACAACATGGCACACCGAATGTGAGCAGAGACATCGCTTGCGGATTTTTGTACGGGTTTGCGTAGCATTGTACCATGACAGTTACGTAACTGAGCCGGGGTTTTAGACTTGATTCGAGTACGACTCGATAACCACTTTCCAGAATAGACCTTGTATCTGTTCCCGTTCTCAGTTCTCCGGTATTCACCCTCTTCGATCGCTTCTTCTTTGCTTGGTCGTCGGCATTTCGATTTGCCTCTTGGAAACGAAACCTGCGCGCGTTAGATATGGTCGACGTTATTATATTTTATCTACCGTTTTTCATCGAAGTAGTGCTCGATACCCCAGCTCGTGGTGAGTCGAATCGAAAACGAGAAGAGCAGCCGTCGAGCGGTTATTGTGCGTTGAAAATTGCTGTGGGATGCGCAAGTTGACGATGAAGACGGAATTCCAATATGAACCCGAAGCAAAAGTTGAGAGGTCGTTATTGAGGGGTAAGGAGTAGTCAGAGTGAAAATATATGACCATTGTGGCAGAGGTTCAATTTATTTTGTAAAACAGTGGTCACATAGTCGTTATTAGTACACTGTGTATTTAGGGCGGGAAGTAGGCGATTACAGCAACAGTCTCTTGCAGCCCGTGCCGAAACAATCCGAGCGGCCCGAGGCAACCACCCGAGCGGCCCCGAGGCGACTCGAGCGGCCCGTGGCAACCACCCGAGCGGCCCGAGGCAACCCGAGGGGCCCGGGGCCAGCCGAAGGACGTTGAGAGTGCCGAGGTTCACTCCTGTTACGATAAGCCCCGCGATTTCAGTTTTTGTCTGATCAATGCCCTAGATTGATGAGGAGAGTAGTCTTTCGATTGGTACTTAAGACTTACCGAAATATTTTTAAGCGTTTTAGTATGAATGAATGAAACGTGCTGGCGAGTTTTTCTACTCGTCTCTGAGGTTTGCGAGAATATTCCGCTGGAGGAGGGACGAATCGAAAGATTTTATCGCAGCAAGATTTGGTGCTTTCTAAAGGCCATGTCGCAATGGAGCGAACCCTCACATCGTTCGGAAGTGGTCGGAAACGATGCTCGGATTCCTGATTCTCTGGTAATTCATGCGAAGCGTATGAGAAACAGGAAACAAAAGCGATGAGAACTGTAGTTCGCTGTGAAACTTGGACAATTCAAAATCGAAGGCATAAAATGAAATGGATGAAAGTTTCGGTAAAAATGAAAACAATCGCGGAAGATACGTAACGTATGAGATTCGCTACCAGACTTTGAATTACCTCGTGGAAAATCGAGTCTCGTTGATCCGACGTTATATTCGATAACAGCGCAAACTTTGGAATCCAGTTTCTATGTATTGTACCATAAAAACAGCGCTGCGTGAGCGAAATCCAGGGAGAATTTTAATAGAACGCTCAACTTTATTCCATACTGATAGGAACATACGATCTGGAAACGATGGATTCCATGGATTCACAAGTCCTACGACTGATCCATCAAATTTCTTCCTCCATGGAGATGAAACTTTATGAGTGAATCTGATGCCAACTACATTTACTCGCTAAGGAAGGGCTCAGTCGAATTTATGATTATGAAAGGACATCGAATCCTGTTGACTTAACGATGGCCGAGACAACAAAGTTTCTCGTGCACGGAATAGATAGTAGTCTTAAGCATAGTAAGACAGAGATACATATTTTTCCGAATCCGTGCTTCGTAGCGGACTGATGCTGAAATGGTGAGGTTAGGTTCGTGTTCAGTTTTTGCCTTACTATGAGGACATACATTTCGGGAATGATTTTGTTGTTGGTTCATTTTCCTCACCGTTCCTCAGCGTCATTATGAAAACCAATAAGAGCCAAATGTAGAGGATAGGTTGCGTTACTCGCAGAACTGCTGTTTTGTGGGCCACTAGGGCAGGAGCACATTGTGTACTAATCCAACACTTAAACGCAGGTTTGTGCTGCACTTATGTTCTTTAGACGTGCTCTTTTTAAATGCCATGAAGAACATGGCTTGGCGACCAGTTGTCCTAATATTCGGAGGGCTCCGGATGCAAGTTCTATAAAGTGTTTGATGTATCATTAGTCTTTGTACAGGAGTATCAATCAGGTTGACTAGTGAGTGAATCTATTTTGTGGCCTACCTGGGTACACCACGTACTGCGCATGCAGTTAATTTTCAAAAAATGGGTATACGTGGGTTGGGTTCGCAAAGCAACAAAGGCCATTCGAGACTGGTTGATGAAGAATAAAGAAATAAATAGTAGTAATGTTTAATCCCTTGCGGGGTACATTGCGGACTCCCGCTCCGCTCACATAAATCCTTAATCTACCTTAAGCACTATTCTATTTCTATCCTATTTTTTACTCATGCCGTCCTAGAGAGAGAGAGCTTCACTCACCGAATAAAGAAATAAATAAAGCAGACACTCTTAAGGGGGTTAACATTGAGGCAAACGATTCACAAAGTTGTGTATTCAACTTTTTTGTTAAGGGTATACAATTCAGGAATGCATCGAGTTTTCAACTTGATCAACACAAGCCTCGAGTTTAGGTCAAGATAATGGCAGTCGCATCTGCCTGAAACAAGGTCTGACAATCCGAGTATGGAAGTGCTGATTGAGGACATTGGTCTGTTACAAGAACCGTCGAAAATCGAAGGCTGAAGTTCGTACATTAGAGACACGTTTCCGTGAAGTCTCGACCGTGGAGCACCGGGAATTTGCGGTGTGTCACGCGTCAGCTGGGAGAGAAAGGGGTCAAAACTCGAGACAGTCCAGACGCAATGGTCTCGCGGGATTAGAAATGGTCCGGTTGCGGTAGCCTGGAACAGATCAGTGCCACCATTCGCGACGGAAATACGGCCACGCAGGTTCGTTAGACCGATTGACAAATCTTTGGACCCGCGTCAAGTGGTAACCGCGTATCTTTGATGATAGATGCCGCGTTTGATACTCCATTTAGACGTTGCGACGATTGAGACCAGCGTTGAAAGGTTGAAACCTTTGGTTTCACTATTCCAGAAACTCCAAGGATTTTTGGAAAGGCTCGGATTAGGTTCCTCTTGTCAAGAAAGGCCCGAAGTGGGTCCCGCGTCTTAACTGCTGAGCTCAAATGGGGTCCTGAGCTCTGAGCTCGAATTGGGTCCCGACCGCTGTTTCAGAGGAGTATTATATGCAACATTGTTGGTTGCCATCAAACGCCACTTAGTCGTTTAGTTGAGTTCAACAGTTCTGAACTCGGAATTTTTTAGGGTTACCCAGAAATCGCAAATAGTATTATTGTAAAGGGTCATCCGAATTCTGTTACCACTCTAATAGTGTAGTTTTTTTCCCTGGTTTCTTATCCCTCAACCATTGATGTCACATGAAACAATAAGGTGACGCGCCATAAAAGAATAAAATCACAATTACATGCACGTGTGTAGAGGTGTATGGGAACTAAAACGTAAATACGTAATCACCTTTCATCATTTTGTGGAATTCAAATCCATCGGCTACAATGAGCGTTTTCCCTCTCTTGCACCGACTATCGTTTCCATAATTCATTCCATTGCGATACAACTGCATAGGACAACGAGACGTTCTGACGAGTTGCAACAGAATGCCAATTCCTGGCCCTATTTCGCGTTGATCTGGATTTTCATCGGTCCTGCCGCTCCATTCATATGCTTACACCCAGTTGTCTCGTACAAACGATTTTCATCCCCTTTATTCCAATTGCAGTGTAGAATTATAAATGCAGATTGATTTATCCTAACAAGGATACAGATACATTCATCTTAATCAAGATATACATGGGGCCTTCCACGCCAACTCGACTGGCGTTGAACCCCAACCGTCTCAACATCGTTTCATGTTTTTTTTAAAAACATTCACCTCGGTATTCGGGCATTCTTACCCCAATCCCACGATCACGATAATAAGTCGAGTTGTTCTGGTGAAGCAAAACGTCCGCCCAACGTGCAGCATTTATAGTGCCTACACGAGCATACAACGGACGATAGTCGAGGACTCTTTTTAAGATGATAACGGAACGCGTCAGCAAGTACGCACTGACACCAGTTTCCGGAACGTGCATCCGCAACGCAAGTATTTGCTTACCGCGAGATACTAACACCAACACCAGGAAACACTCCTGCGCCCAGTACACGAAGACTGGCTTCACGTGACCGATGCACACAGCTGGCGTGTCCACTCGGTCCGGCTCTAACCGATGAAAGAGGGTTTTCAAATTACCTTTCACCACGTTTCGCCTCACCCTTTGAACAACCCCGTTCCCTCGCGCTTCGCCCCTTTCATTTTCGCGTTTTTTATGCCTCATACTGTTTTACACACCTCGCCGCAGCTGCGTTTCCCCACGAAGAGGGATTCTCCGCGATGTAACGAAATGTAAAATGTTCCTCGCGGAATTCTATATTTTATTTTTCACCAACAGCTTCTCTATGCCAAACGAATTCGTGTCAGCTGCTCCTCGACGAGAAATTTTCGAATACCCCCATTTCCGACAATTGAAGATGAAAAACGTACTCCCATAAGTGCGACTTCGAACGTCGCAACTTTTCAAATTCTGACTTTACTAAATCAAGCCAGACATCATTTGAATTTTGCTACAATCAGCTCATTATCCCTAAAGTGAACAGGTCGAGTGCTACGTTCGTCTTGAGCATTTCCTACTGCGAAAGCTGGCCCGAACAAACCTGTATCATCTATTCTACTGCATATCAGCGGACCCATTAAGTAGACGTTGTCCTACCGCAACCCTCGCTAAAAAAGTTAATTCATTGAAAGGAAATCTCTTTTCCATTTTAATTGAAACCCCTCGAATACATAAATGTAAGTAGATACTGAAAAAACCCCTGTGGCAAAAAACTATTGAGGTTCTCAGTAGTAGCTGACAAAACTATCGAGGCACTCAACACTACTCGTGGAAACTACTGGGCAGCACTAACGCTGAAACTATTGAGCAAGTCACAGCTGGACCTAGTAGTTTCACCAGTAGTGGGATCCAATTTAATAGTGAGAAAGTCTTATGTTACTGTTCAACAGGTTTTGCAATTTGCGTCGCTCAACGTATATTAAACGTGCTCTAGTAATATCCACGCATAGTACAGCCCAATAGTATCCACCAGTCGTGGTGGCAGTAGTAATGCTGATCGATAGTTTCTGTTAGTAGTACTATCCAATAATTTCGATCAGTAGTGCTGCTAATAGTCTCCACCAGGAGTGCTGCTGAATAGTCTCCACGACAGAACTATTGGGCACTACTAGTGGTCGAAAGTATTGGGTATTACTAGTGGAAACGATTGTGCTGCACTGCTCGTGGGAACTACTGAGCAGCACTACTCGTGGAGACTATTAACGGCGCTACTCGTGGAGACTATTAGCTGCACTACTAGTGGAGACTATTAACAGCACTATTGGTAAAACTATTAGATAAATTGCGGTTCGACGTTGTAGTCGACCTATTCTATTCTTAATCTGAACTATCAATTTTAGGCAAAGAAAATAGAAAACTGCAACATGAAGCTTGTAGAGAATATGGTGCTTCCACTCGTCGAATCATGACGAACCTTTCTAGCGCGGAGGTATTTCGTGAAATTGGAATTGCAAACGAGAGTTAGCAGATTCGTACTGTTGTGGAAAAATGTTCTTTTAGTGCGGTATCGATGCAAGTCACGTAGGGAATATGTATACCGATCCGTTGAGAAACAGTCGCCATATTTAATTTTATTCGATCAAGCTGCCATTTGCAGTGATCCTGAGAATCGTCAGCTCCGCACGCATTTGGCTACGCTGTTACGCAAGGTCCATGAAATTTTGAATGGCACCACGACCGCGGCCGAGCGAACGTCCCTAACAAGGCGAAATGTAGGTGGCAGGGTCGTAGGGTTTCGAGGGAACTTTTCCGATTAGATTACCGCTACGCTCGAGGCACGAACCTGAAATAGAGATTCAAAGTTAGGTATCCGATTGGATCTAGGTTTATCGTCGCGATTGTCACGGAAATATCGATCCTTTTCGGCTGCTGCTTTCAAGCAGGAGATTTCGAGCGGAATGAAAGCCATCCTCACGTCGGGTGTTGCCTGGAATGATTTAGGTGTTCGACGCGTGAGCTCTCCATTTGTAACACCACCTTCAGACGATATATCGTTGCGCAGCCTTTATTGGCGAGTTTCACCTTCAGCTTGAACCGGCACGGAACCATCGAAAGATACGGATTTCTTGATAGAAACAAACTCACCTACCAAATGGGAATCCGGAATACGATTTGCAAGTTAGCCGAGCACTCTGATTCTATGCAGCGTGACCTAAAACTTACCGACGCCATTGTTGCATTTGGGGAGAAATAAAATTTCGAGACTAAAGGTTCTCCTCCACTTTAGGATCGGATTCATACATTAGTTATTAATCAAAATAACTAGTCAATCAAGTACGCGCAAATCGCAGGAATGTTTGCGAGAATAAGAGCAGACACTAGCAAACGCACGCACTTCCGCATGCACACATTAGTACCCGCACACGTTGGCACACGCATACATTAGCGCGCCCATAGACTATCCCACGCACACGTTTGCAAACGCATGCATTAGCACACTGCACACGTACAAATTAGCACACCTACACACTATCTCACCCACACGCTTGCACACGAACGCATCAGCACTCGCACACGCTTGCACACGAATGCATCAGCACTCGCACACGCTTGCACACGAATGCATTAGCACTCGCACACGAACGCATTAGCACACGGTTGCACACGAACGCATTAGCACTCGCACACGCTTGCACACGAACGCATTAGCAATCGCACACGCTTGCACACGAACGCATTAGCAATCGCACACGCTTGCACACGAACGCATTAGCAATCGCACACGCTTGCACACGAATGCATTAGCACTCGTACACGCTTGCACACGAACGCATTAGCACTCGCGCACGCTTGCACACGAACGCATTAGCACATGCAAACTTTTCACGCGATTCTTTTTGATAAAGATAACATGATTTGATCCGATCGCTCCATGAAAACGTATAGTTTTCTAAATAGAATGTCAACGAAAAAAGTTGTCTGTTTTTCATCAGTTCGTCGTTGTTATTTTCAGCCACGCATTAGAGTGGGCTATTCAAATGATAGAAAATCAAAGCTGTGGCACGTAACGCGATGTGGGATGCTCTCTTCGTGAGAATGACTGTCCGAAAGCTCGCAGCTGCGAGATTGATTGCATAAATAGTAACTTAATTGCTTTCGCGCGCTGCGTCAACGTTACAATTTCATCAAGAGCATTTGTCCGTTTTATAATAGGATTTGCTTGATTAAAACGCGTTTCCATTTAATTTCACTAATTTTTTCCCGGAAAATCGCATCGAATCGAAAAGCAATTTGCTTAGTGATGACGAGCGAAATCGAATTACAACTTGTTGCCCTCCTCTAGAGTCATGAAACAGAAAATCCTTTCCATATTCATGTGGTGAGCATCTAGCCATGCTTAAGAAAAAAAAATATCAGCGGATTAAAAAACAAATGACAGGCACTGTTTTAACCACATTTGCTAAATTGCTGTAGAACGAGTAATTTGCAATAACAAAATGGCGAATAATGACTCGAATTACACAGCCACACACACGCCTATTGACTTTCGGTGCCAAAAGTCAGAACAATTTTGTGATACGTTGTTTGGGTCACTGAATTCAGCCCCATCACCTCAGGATTTTTCATAACCTCAAAAAATTGGGATTCTGAGCGATCACACCACAAAACCTAATAATTCGAGCGCTCATTCATCTTAAATCCCATAAGCATTCAACCTAATGATATCTTAACCTAAAAAGCCTATGAACCCAAACCCCCATAATCACCTAAACCTCCATGACCTTGAAATTCGTGGCCCCACGATTATAGGCATGGAAAAAATAACGTTTTGTTAACACAAAGAGGTCTACTTTGTGTCCCAAGCAAAACATGTTAAAAGTTTGTAATTACATGTAGAATTACCATACAGTGTTTCTTTAATATGTGCAAGCGTGCAGCAGCCACTCTCCGCCGCGAGCGCTTCGATCGCAAAATGGCGGCACATGCACTGCAGAGATACCCATCATAGTGCATTAGTCACAAACGAGATTTATGGGGGTTGTCCTCCGAAATTTGGGCCATGCTGCGCGAATACGAGTAGATTCTCGTATAATACGCTAGAAATAATGACGATTCGCTTCTTTCGTTCAGAATTCTGAAGGACAACTGCAATCGCAGGGCTTTGTGTGACGGCACTTAAATTTACTGCAACGGTTACCGAATCTTCATTCTTGATGGCCAAGCGAAGAGCTTCGGTTTCTGTGATGACATTCAATGTAGTAGTTAACGTACGGATGCAGGAGACATTTGCTGGCTGGGGAAACACGGGAAACACTCTACTGAGACCTCGCAGGTAATTAAATTGAGTAAAGAGCGTTCGCAGTTCAGAGCCTCGACGGCTCGGAGCTGCAATCTCGATAAAACAGTAAACTATGCTTCGGCACATTTCAGCGGAGTGGTACCTAAGCTGTGTGACAACAAAGAAAGTATAATGTCGCTCAGAATTTAAAATGATATCTGAATGAATTAAACAGATGAAGTTGGCGAGGTCTTCGCGTCTGGGAATTCATCGATATGAGTTCCCTCACAGCTTTGATTGTTCGCGATTTGAGCGAATCAATTCCCCCTACTATGTACCATGTGAAATTAATTCTGAGACACTTTTACGAGATAGTTGGATTTTTCACAACTTTTACAATAAATTTTTACAGTACCAACACCAAAATGCTCATGAGAAAACGACGTTTATTGAACAGGTACGTCAGTGAATATGTTAGGAAGCTAGGAGTTATCAGAGTTAAAAACAATGATCGGATAGGAACTCATATTTGTTGCATGTATACATTATTGTGATGCTGCGATGGATGGTTACAGGGGTCTTGGGATGAGGTTCCGAAAAACGATAACCTCCAATTGAGTTGAACTTTGAAGCAGAGCTTCTTCTTAGCTCACAATTTGAAACCCTCGCAGGATTTGCCATGGAAAAGTCTCATTGCCCCCCCCCCCCCCCGCCCTCCGCCCTCCTTAATTTGATGACATGTAGATATGGAATTTATCCAACGCTACCCGCTTTTCGTGATTAGATTCAGTTTCGGAATTGAAATGTGTTGCGCGCGATGAAGACTGGGAGTAGTATTTGATACGCAAATACGTATAATAATATTGTTTCGATACGAACAGTATTATGACCTAAGGCCCGAGCATCGATACACCTCGAAAATCCTTTTATGTCTGGTCAATTCTTCGTAAAACCGAGTATCAATAAACAATGTTCCATGCTTAGACCATTTATTTCTGCGTCACAGTAGTGATTACATGTAATTATTCAATCTACATTACGATTGGATTCAAATGTATTTTTACACTAGGTATTAAGTCATCCGTATCGAATACGTTAATAGTTGTACTCCGATTATTCAAATTTATACAGCCTAATGTGATGTAGAATAAATACTCGGTGATCATTGAGTGACATTATACCCTGTCACAAATGTTATATCAAATGAATATGAACCACACTTAATTTCGCGGGCTGTTCACCGAAGCGTCGAAGTGGCTCGGTCTAAATATCAGGTGCGTTACGCGTTCTTACTCGCGGGAGCACAGCGCGGAGCGTCGCCTCCCCGCGGCGGGCGCGCGAGGCTTCCCAACGCCCGCGCTCCCGCGGACCAGCCGTGTAAGCTAATGATGTGATCTATTTGATTGCGAATAAATAAATACAGTCAGAATACATATACCTCAATAATCGAATGGAATACATATTTGGGTGACAGAAGCAATTGCTTCTTAAATTGAATAAAACGGGATGGAATAGACGATTTTCGTCGATTTACCATCTTTTTCTCTGGCTGCGCGGAGCAATGTTTGAAACAATGCGGGAGAAAGTTGGTAGAGCGACATTTCCCAGCAGGGGAATATTCCGGGAATAGATTGAAGGTGAAAGAGGCTCAGAATCCTGAGAAGAGAAGAGCTTGTAGTTATCAGGTAGATACGAGAAACCCTCGCGCCGAAAAGTCCGCCGATTAAGGCTCGACCAACGGGGATGGGGGTTGCGCTAGCGTCCCGAGGGCCAAGCCGAAGACGAGCCAAAGAGCTTCCCATTCTCATGGAATATTCGCCAAATAAGATCTTTCTTTCGATTCCATCGAACCCCCGAAGCTCCACCAGCCCCGTTCAATCTCATAACCCAATTTACCAGTTCCACGCTGTTCTCCGTCCCTATTTCGTCTCCGAGGGGCTCCGACACACGAGCACTTCACACGCCCTTCGCAGTAGGCTCCCTCTTTCTTCCGTCGTGTTGAACCAGGCGATTTTCAATGCTTTCTAATCAGCCAAAAGCTCGGTGATATCGTAGCAGCCGAGTTGATGGGAGCTCGCCACTAAAAACGCTCCCATCTCGCGTGTAATGCAATCTAATACGGTTTCCTTGCTATCCCATGTTTCAACCCTAAAATGGGACAAGCTCTTGGAACACATCCGTTTTTTATCCGCCAAAATATTCGAAATCTTGGAACTTTCCCATGAAAATCATTTTGTAGCTACAGATTCAGATGTGTTGCATGTTTCGGAACCGGTTTCGAATTGAGAACAATTCTGGACATGAATATTTTTCACATCAATTTGTAGCTCTTGGCGTGAAATATCGTTAACTCTACGGCTTATTCTCTTCGGACGCCATAAATAAGTCACTTCGGGGTCAGGCATTGCTCAAAGGATCAACAAGAGTATATCGTGCTCTTGCTGCGTCTGTATGAATATTTATTTGTTCCATTGTTCCATCGGTAGAGCTTTGTTTCTTGCTTAACCAAGAAGACAATTACGCAACGCTAATGAAGGCCTCCGGAATGACATGAAAGATATTCGTAGTTAACACCATTTCCACTTCTAGCATATTTAAGGTACGAGTACACGGTTGCGTGACATCCTACTGCTACAGGGACTAAACATTCGTGTCTCTACCAGTTTTTTCCGAGGATTTCAATGATCAGAAAATGAAAATCGTCCTTCAAAAAGACTTTTTTGACACTTTTCGACGTATTTTTTTTCGAAATAATTGGAGTTTCCATAAACCCATCCGTCAAAGTCTGAGGACAATGATTTCAAATTCGGTAAAAAATTGCTGATCCAAAATATCAATTTCCAAGGTCACTGGAGCTGCTTTACATCAAAAGAAATTCGTTTTTTGCCTGCGATAGTGATGAACTACATTTCTACCTTCTACAAAGTCCCCAAAATCCGCCTGCCTCAGGTGTTACACCTTCAGATTCCTGACGAGCAACGATTCGGAATCTGTGACCCCAAAACGCTAGTCAAACTCGTTGATACTTCATAGATCTGACCGAATTATTATCCTCCGTTTGTAAATAATCAATTTTGTAGATGACGGACACCCTAATAAACGACCCACAAGCGTCACAAGTTTCTCAGCAATTTCATGCGTAGATAGATGAGACTTACCGAATTCCTTCTGCTGTTCAGTCCGCTCTCACTGCTCCGCGCGGTCGTGGAGTCATTCGAACCCCCGAATCCGTGGCGGTCGTTGTCCAGAAAATGGGAAAACTGCTTCCGCCGCAAAATGACACCCGCTCGTAGGGATGACGTTAATTAACTTTACTCGATAATTAAGTCAAGATTGAGTCGTTGAACGGGGTGAAAGAGTGTCGGGGAGCCAACGTTTACGAGACAGCGCCGTACCTTTTCTCCCGAGGCAAATACCCTTCCGCTAACTCCATGACAATCTGGGAACGAAGGCGTCCGCCCGACGCGAGATTACCTCGGCCCAAAGAAATATCAGGACTATTATTAAAGTTTGAAAATATTCCGCTTCATCGGGGCTGCGATCATAAAGCGATTATAACTACACCGTAAAAAAAACTGTCCTTAAACTTAAAGTTGACGACTTCGTTTTCACTCAAAATTAGTGCTATTTCAGCACACTTCGTGTGACGCAGTAGCACAGCTCTATGTCGACAGTACCATTCAAAAAGCATCTAATAACATTTTTGTGTGCTGAAAACCAGACTGCGAGAACAACACTAGTCCTTGCATTTTGGCGCATAACTTCTTTCCATAAATTTGTTGCTGTGGAAAGTTAATTTTTGCGCATACTTTTTAGAAAAACATGCAAAACAATTATTCAAAGTATTTTCATGTGAGATTTTTGAGTTTGTAAGATTCAATCTTGTTTTCGAAACTGTATGTATTGTTCGAGTTTTGATCCCAAGCTTTCATGTATGCCACAAAGTTTAACACCAAGTTGATGGTGGGCCGATGATAATTAGTACTTTTTCTTCTACTTGGTAAAATTTGGAACAAGAAAATCTGTCATTAACCATTATTAAAGCTACTTTTAAAATAGAGATTTGTAGAGTGAAGGAAAGTTTGATGTTGGTAATGGGTGTTTAAATAAAATGTACACCAAGCTAAGTTTTGTATTATATTTCGTTTCGGAGTGAATTTATTATTACGAGAAGACAGGTGCTTCATGTACGAAGTTTCACGAAGACAAAAACGATTCGTTTATTGTTGCCCCAAAGAGGATCTCTAACTTTTGAAATAAAAAATCAGCACAAGAATCTAAGAGTGCAGACAGTTGAGAAACAAGATTGGACCTACAATCTTCAAAATCGCATATAAAGATACTTTGAATAATTTTGTTGTATTTTTTTCTAAAAAGTATGTGAGGAAACCAAAATTTGAGTAAAAAAAATTTTGAATTTGGACCATTTTTGAAGAAGTTATGAGCGAAAGACCAAAAGAAAGGTCTTCGACTTCCTCTATTCCCACCCAAGTTCCGCGATTATCACTCCATTCCAACGAGGTAGTCGTCACTGGGACAATAGTGAAAGCAATAGTCAACTCGGTGTGTAAAATTCGAGCGTGGACGCGCGAGAGTTTGAAACTTCGTTTACGAATAGCTGTCTCGTTGACTCGTGCTGGAACCGCGAGATTGCTGCCCGGGAACGTGTGACTAACCACCGGGTGGGAAACCACTCGTCATTTCGTCGCGACGGAAACTTTCCCAATTCATTTCGTCGGCGTGATATCGACGCCCTGCCTCGGTAAAGTTCAGCCAATGTTTATTTCCGCGATTCGTTCGCACCCATCGAGGCGAGTGATGATATTACATTCTCGTATAGAATAATCTCATTCTCTCCGACTATCGTCGTAAAATGTAACGACTGGGGTGGGAGGAGAAGAAATGCGAAATCAAATACTCCATGGAAATTCGCAGTGGCGATGGAAATTAAAGAGATGCGGATGCAGGGGCAAGAAATAAGTTAATCATTCGAAAGTTACGAATTCACCAGCTCACCCCTGTAACAAAGGTACTCTCGGTGCAATGAAACGAGATAATCGATCCATGTGGGACCACAAGTAACTGCAGAGCTATGGTGCAACGATGCGGGCAAAACCGACCGGAAATGATATCTCATGAGGGATTTCACGCCGATAACGTGCAATGTTCAACAAAGTTTGAAATTCGACGAATCTACAAATAATTCACAACACCAGCACGATTTGCACGATTCATTCGATACTCAGATTCATACCTCGAAGTGATGATGAACGTGAGCTCAATCGAAGTAGAGCTTGAAAAGATTTTTTCAGCAGTATTGAGTGAGACAAGATAGTTTATTATTGTATACAATGTAATACGTGGCAACTGCAACAAACCAGCTCTACCAAATATCACAGCAGCAGAAACGGTAGCACTAAGAAGATTGACTAGAATAAGACACCCTAACAATGCACGACCCATCTAACTCCCTCCTGTAACACACGACCAAAATAGAGCCAATCGAAAAAGATTGAAAAACCTCAGCACAAAATACGCAACCTCTCAACTAGAAGCCATCTCACCCCTTTGAATTACTATCTCTCCCAACAATACCCTGAAACATAGACACCCAACTCACTCCATCCACCATATTTTAACAAACATAAACGAAACCATACCATGAGCATACATCACTAACATCAATTACACTAGTTATAAGTATTTAAACTAGATTCGAAAGCTTGCCAGTAAATATACTCGCCTTATACGAGTTCGATCTGTTAACTTTCTGGAAAACGTGCCACAATGTAGATAAATTACGAATATCAATCCATCGAGAAATCAAACGTTTTCGTTGAAGATAAACTTTATCCGCTGCTCGAAAACGAATTTTGAAAAGAAAAAAAAACTACTCGACATGGGATCGAACCCGGGCCGCCTGGATGCCAGACCGTGCCACACGTCTACTCGGCGACGGCGGCCTCGCTGGTTACACGTGAACTGTATGGGTATACTCACGCCATTTATCAGCATGCTCTTATTAGCTTGGCATTAATATGTGTTTGTACGTATCAAAATCTTCGACCTACTTCAAAACGTCGAATTAAATTGAAACATTGCACATGAAGGACCGATGACAATGCAATAATTTAGGTCAAAAATTTTTATTTTTTTTTAATTTCAAATTTGAGAATGTTGAAAAACGAATAATTAGGAAAATAAGTTACCATGGAGAAAATGGGACTCGCATCCGTTTCCGGTCTTGAAAAAGTCTTGTTCTTGTTGGTTGCCGAAATCGGCGAATCGACGTATAGAGAATGACATTAAACGCTGGAAACTGTTGATCTTGGGCCTAAAATAACAAGATGCGAATACTCGAAGACTGAGCGCCTATAAAACCGGATATCGGAGGTTGGAAGGGGATAAAACCCTCAGGATTGCAGCTATATCTTCGGTTAACGGATTTCCACGCCGTAATTGCGCTACCGGACGGAAGTATAAACTCTTAATCTCCCTCTGCGATAATCTGTATTGCGATAAGACTGGCTGGCTGGTCTGATGAAAAAAGTGACAATTCTCCGCTTCCCTTGATTTCCAACCGAACTGAGCGTAGAGTGATAGAAAAAATGCGAGTAAGATAAACAAATGAATTTATCGCTAGGAGCGCGCTGATGTTCTTTGGTCGGGAAACGTAAGGATTGATGGAAGAAAAATGACTGGTCCGAATAAAGACGATCGATTATCGATAACATCAAATTATTTCTCCGCTCCAGAATCGTTTTTCTTCTGTCTGCTAGATACCCATCCTTTCAACGGTCTGCTATCGACATTCTAATTTGAAAATTCAGTCATTAGTCACGATTGGCCACGATTTTCACGACCAGCTACTGAATTACCCAAATTTACGGGATATTCGATTAGGATGGGTTTTATATTTGAGAGTGGATGTTTGAAAATTGAATTTCCAAATTTTTGACAGACTCAAATTTTATTGGCATTTCCTCCAGTTCCAGTCATTCTTCTCCTGCTTCTTCCACTGTAATTGGGCTGTACGTAGCTGAAGGGCCTGGACTGCCACATTCACTCTTCTAGGGGCGGCTTCTACCCTTAAATTCGAGCCTTGGCACATGACGAAAAATACGCGGTACAACATAACAGCACAGCAGTGCTATTGACGAAAAGTTAGGTCGCGTTTTTCAGCGAGTAGAATGTTAGGGGAAAAAAAAAACGTGAAGTGATTTTGAGATGGTCGGGGCTCAACGCTGGTCGAGTTGGCGTGGAATGCCCGTATATATGACGCCCGTGTCCACTAAACGACCATCGTCGTTGATTAACGATACTTTTACGAGCAGCGCGCAAAAGGGAAAGAAAGGATAATGGTTCCGTGATTCCGTGAACGTTTTTTCATCGGCCTCATCCTGTTACAAGATCAGAGTTGTGGCCAATTCGCCGAACGCCCTTTGCGGATTTTCGTCGGCAGGAGTGATACTTCGTCGAATCTTTCGTCGGAGAGATACGCGAAATTTCTGGGGGTGGGGGGCGTGGCAGGGTTCGTTTTAATAACACCCGAGGGGTGTCTGCCTTCCTGGCTCTACCCTCGAGATATTAATTTCATTCAAAGATGAGAGGTACTGCGATGCTCGAAGGGAAGCAACGAGCAGTAGTATTACAAAAGCCCTCCATGGTGTTCACCCTTTCGCTAATTATAACTAAAGATCGCAGTTGTACTTTGAAACCCAAACGAGAAGCGGAGTAGAAAATGTCATCGGTGTTCGATCAGCAACGAACGAAACTGTCTTAACCCAGCGAATACGTCCAAATAATAGTTCTAGAATAACGAAAATTCCGGTCAGCCCTATTTTTTCTACTCGTTATGGGGGGGTCACTGGTAATGTAAATTAAAAATGGCGACCAAATCGTTCAGTTGGGTATATTCGCCATTTGGACTTGCATGAAGAGAAAAAAAATGCTTTTTCTTGAATACCTCGGCCATTTTGAATTTGAACGAAAAGTTGTAATGAGCAAATTTGTAGGAAATTTAATTCTCTACAACTTTGTTCCCACAATTTTTCTTATAAGATCGATATTTTGGCAGCAAAAATAATGGGAATTTCATGTTACATAGGCATCCACTTATCGTATGTTCCACAAGTATGTGGACGCTTCTCTTTTTCTTCGCCGTTGCCGTAATATCAATCTAACAAGAAAAGTTGTGAGGAACAAAGTTGTAGCAAATTGAATTGCCTACAAATTTGGTTCCCACAACTTTTCGTTCAAATTCGAAATGGCCGAGGTATCCAGGAAAAACCATTTTTTTATGAAATTCAAAATCACGAATATACGCAACTGCACAATTTGGTCGCCATTTTGAATTTACACTACCAGCCTCCCTTCCTCCCTGCTGACAGGAATTTTGCAAGATTAAAAGTACATACCGACTGGACTATCTGCCTCGAGCCAGATTCGGAACGCAGACGAACGCAACCTAACTCCTCCTGGCGTCAAAATTCAGAGAAGCCCATTTCTATGATTATAGTAGAACGGAAGTCCAACAGCACGGATTTCCAGCGTTTTCATATTAAACGAGTCAAATAGACCGCTTGCTCCGCGGAATCCCGTGCGGTGGAGCCAGTCTAACCTCAAAATAGCGCGAGGCATTCTAACCTCAATCTGCAAAAATGGTTGTTCGAGGATATTTTCGGCTACTCGCGACGATTTTTATACAAGGAAACCAATAAATATACAGCGAAGGGACATTTTTCTCGTACAATTTCCAGCTTGAAAGGTTCAAATGGTATTTCTCTTCCACTCGCAACGTGGGATCAAACCTAGCGATCATGTAGGGTCAATTGAATCAGCTCAACATCCTCGGTTTTGAGCAGTTTTGGGAAATAGGGTGGCTCTAGGTTTCACGAGTTATCCAGATCGCACAGTTGGGCTCCCTTGGCCTACCTTACGGGGCCCTACTTGGGGGGGGGGGGGGGGGGGGGGGGGCTGCGACAATTGTACGTAATTTATACGGAAATAAATAAACAAGTTTTATCGTTTTAAAATTTGCTTAAGCATTTTTCTTCTATAGTATTTAAACGAAAAATTGAAATGTGCAAATGGCTACCTCCAAATATTATTATTCCGGGTTCATCTCTTCACAGGATTTTTTTCTACGGACACTCTGACGATATTTCACTATTCTTCGGAGAAAAAAATCGAGTTCTTTCAAGCACTCCAATATTAGTGGTCCCATCGATGGGGCAACACATGGCTATGATACACTTTGAACTTGACCCTCGATTTTGGGACTGAAAGCAGAGCTTCCGGACCTGGGTCCAATCGAGACTTTTGATCAGCTTGTTGCAAACTCTCGATTCCCTAGGTAAACATCAAAATCCAAGGATTTTTTTTTGTGTTGTGCGGCGTTCTCTCATTATAAAAAGAGTGTTCGACTCCCACTGCGGAGGAATAGCTTTTCCTAACCCACGTACGGGTTCGTAAAGAACAAACGTAACCATCGATACTCTCGCTTTCCTTCGCATATCTCCTAATATTTAGTAATTCAATATCCCTCCGAGGGTGGAATATTTCCCGAGCAAATACCCCGTTCCAAGAGGGATTCGCGACACTCTTATCTCGTGTCACCCCTCGTTGTTTACCTTTCGATATCTTCCCACTCGTAATCCGTTCGGTTAGTACCGATTTTCCTGAATTCGAGATGGCGAAACGGGAAAAATTTTCACGCAGCCACATTTTCAGTCCACTTCGCCCAATCCGAGTCCGCAGTCGCTTTAGAGCCCTTACCACTAAATACAATAATAATATTGCGCCTATTTGCAAATTTTGTATTTTATCGAAAACCTCCCCCGCTTTTTTTGTAACCGCCTTATGAAATTGAATTTCATGGAAATCGATCTCCTCTCAATAGTATTTACCAACTCTATCCAATCAGATTGCAAATCCATTTGAAAAACAACCTCGATTTTTCTTCTCTGTTTCAGGATCTCCTCGCCCACGCCTGGAATCCCAACTACTTATAAGACCCAGCGACGAATATTTCTTCCCGTGACTGCGACTTGAAATGAATACAATCGCCAGATTTATTTTCCGCCACAAAAAAGCTCAATTCGCTCGAAGGAATCGCGGACTAATTTTATCAGAATGCCAATGTCGATAAAGCAGAAATCGTCGGTCAATTTTCACGAAATGCAAAAAACTCTCTTCAAGTACGGAAAAATGGCGGAAAATTTGTAGTATCAAATAAACTCTCATCCACGAATAACGATTCGAATTCCTTTCAAAAATGGCGGCGTAAACTACCATTTTTCGGCAACATGACACGAGAAAAAAGGCGGTCGCGGTGATTTAAGCAACCGAAAACGGTTTGTTGCAAAAGAAAGCTGCTAATCCAACAACAACAACAACAGCAACAACAACAACAATAGTAATAATAATAATAATAATAGTAATAGTAATAATAATCGTAATAATAATCGTAATAATAATAATAAAAATATCGATTGTTGGTTAGCCTAAAAAGGGTGCAAGAGGCACGATGGATCGAGTAACATAAATAAAGGTGAAAAAGAAAACAAGTTCGAGTGAAGATCAAAATTGGGGGTCGAGAGAAAAATCGAGACGAATCAAAGCAATGATGCTGCGACAAATTCCAAGCAACGTGACCTCGGCGGAGATGGTCCAGCCGACGGAGAAGTCAACGTTATCGATATCACCGTCGACGTCGTTCCAGAATCTCTTCCCAGCTGGACCGAGTGATCCAATCACGGGGAACAACGGCACAGCCTCGGCGTTTGACAGTACAGTGGTAGCAGTAAGCGTACGGTCCGACGTCCAGGCGAACCTGACTACGGATCACGTCGTTGAGCACGAAGAGCTGGATTACAGTGAGTTGACGTGCACACTTTTGGGGTAAAGGTTGGAAAAAAATGCGTATGTCTCGGCACGATTGCTTGGCACTTGACGCAACGCCGAGCAAGAAACTGTAGTCTTATATATGGAGCCTCTTAGAGGCTCGAGTGCATTGGCTCGTTGAAGCCTTCGGTTCCGCTCCCCCGAACTTTTGTTTTCGTTTCAAACCGAAATTTTCTTCGGACAAGTTTCAGGACGATGTGCGAGACGAGGTAGGCAAATCTGGGTGGAACCGGAAATCGATTGGTTTTGGACGCCAAAAACTCCCCCACAGCGGCGAGGATCCTTCGCGATTGCGGACACGCTGCCCGCTTGCCCGCTATCACGTGCTATGATTTTTAGGAAGGAAATCAAAATAGGGGACGCAAAATGGGAATTGATGTAAATTACTGTGATATCGAGCTCACGACCGAATTGTCGAAGTACTTTTACGATTAATCTCTTCTTTTGGCCAGTCAAGGTCAAACAAGTGTATTACAACAGGCGTATTGCACTCAAAAACGTTTTTTTGCATTGGAACCAAAATTTCCATCTCCCAAAATTTGGAACATTCATTCGATTCACCGAAAACGAATTAGCCAAAAACTGGTACACTGAGAGACTGTTAGTGCGAATATTTGTTTTATCTGTATGGAAAACTGACATAAAATATAAGAATTTAGGGATAATCGTGGCTCCATTCGTAATGGAGCACTCATTCGTTACACATTACTTTTTTCAATTTGTAACGCAGCACGTATCCATGACACATTGCTCTTTTTAATTTGCAATAGAACACCCAACACTACACACTATTTTTGTAAATTGTAATCGAGCACTTACCCATTATACATTATATATTATGGATAATCTTGGTTCCATTCGCAATGGAGCACTCATTCGTTACACACTACTGTCTTCAATTTGTAACGCAGCATGTATCCATTGAACATTACTTTTTTTAATTTGCAATAGAACACCCAACACTAAGCACTACTTTTGTAAATTGTAATCGAGCACTTATCCATTATACATTATACATTATGGATAATCGTGGCTCCATTCGCAATGGATCACTCATTCGTTACACATTACTTTTTTCAATTTGTCACGCAGCACGTATCCATCACACATTGCTCTTTTTAATTTGCAATAGAACACCCATACACTACACACTATTTTTGTAATTTGTAATCGAGCACTTATCCATTATACATTATACATTATGGATAATCGTGGCTCCATTCGCAACGGAGCACTCATTCGTTACACATTACTTTTTTCAATTTGTAACGCAGCACGTATCCAACACACATTGCTCTTTTTAATTTGCAATAGAACACCCATACACTACACACTATTTTTGTAATTTGTAATCGAGCACTTATCCATTATACATTATACATTATGGATAATCGTGGCTCCATTCGCAACGGAACACTCATTCGTTACACATTACTTTTTTCAATTTGCAATAGAACACCCAACACTACACACTACTTTTGTAATTTGTAATCGAGCACTTATCCATTATACATTATACATTATGGATAATCGTGGCTCCATTCGCAATGGAGCACTCATTCGTTACACATTACTTTTTTCAATTTGTAACGCAGCACGTATCCATGACACATTGTTTTTTTTTAATTTGCAATAGAACACCCAACACTAAGCACTACTTTTGTAAATTGTAATCAAGCACTTATCCATTATAAATTATGCAGTGTAACGTGTAATGAATACACTAATGCGTTACCAAAGTAGTGCATCATCCACAACACTGGTCCGTACCCAGAATTTTGTTCCAGGGGGGGGGGGGCAGATTCGAAGTTGATATCATTGATAATTGTTTGTACACATAGCACGGAGCAGTATAAGATGTTCGTGCGAGATAAAATCGTAAATCACAAAATCATTCCTATTTCCAAGTTAGATACACCTACTTTAGTGCAGCACAACCCAAAAGTTGATACTGCGAGAGCTTTTTTCACTAGTCTTCCCAATTTACCTGGAGATCGGCGTCGAGTTGTTCGTTTATCACTAAAAAAAATCCCACGAGGAAATATACAAATAAATGAATTTTCTAAAGCTTCGCGTGGGCTCTTAGCCCCCTTCGCCGCTGGGTACGTGTAGATGAAAAAAAAGCTGGATCGGAAGGCGAGAGAAATCCTCGGAGAACGCTGCGACCTCCGGTCTGTCAGCACCACGCGACAGAGAATTTATCGTGGACTCGACACTTTCCGATCCTACGCAATAGATACGAAAAGCTCCGTGGGAGAAAGTTCATCTCGACGAGAAAACAGACGACAAAAACAATGATCGAGCCACGGCATTTGTTGCATCTCGCCCGTTGGACCATCAATCTCGCGAAGTAGGGCAAGTGTTTTTTTTCGTAGGTGTATATTCGTGGCATTTGTTCCAACATAAACAGAGTTTCGCCTATTTTGAACTTCGAAAAACGTTTATAATGAGACGAACGAATATTTTCTTCAGGTAAGAAGCATTTAAAAAAAAAGTGCATCCGCACGTATTACTGCAGCTTCATGAAAAAGAAAGATTATTTTCAGGATAAAACTATCCCTTTATTTTTCTGCACGAAAAAATCAAGCCTCCATTTACGTTTTTTTTTTGGTATTTAAAAAAAAAAAATTTCATGCAAACCAAATTTGCTGGAAAACATGAAATTGACGTTTTTTGTCTCATTCAGGCGAAGCAGTCTTCGAAGTGCTTTTGCAAAACCGAAAAACGGTTTCCAGGAGAAACTGAGAAGAAAGGAGAAATTTTATTGGAATAATTCTGCAAATTTTCCAAAATTGTTGAAAAAACCTGAAAAAAATTCCGAAGGAGTTTTTCGAGTGCACAAGCTAGGTAGAATTTTTTCAGTTTGGTCGGAGTTGATAGAAACGTTTTATGCATGGAATTCGATTGTCAGCGATTCAGATTTTTGAGTCACTATGAATAGCGATGTATATAGTTAGTTCGTTGCGAATAATTGGTGTGAATAAACGATGAAAATGAAATGAATATGTACATATACATTATTTAGGGGCATTAAACCTGTACTAAATTCGCATTAAATTCGCCATCGCTCACTCGCGCTGTTTCAAAGCTCGACCTGCCGCGAAGAGATTAGCGCTAATCCCGGTTGAAGGATCGATGCGTGTTTGTTTCTCCTTTTTCCGGGCTACCCCTGAGCCCGGTGTTGATTTTCGTATTTTTCTTTCTCTCACGCGCCTTTCTTTGTCTGACCATTCGCAGCTTGCTCCACTGGCATGCTAAGGGGCACGACGCGAGGCCGGTCGATAGAACTCCGACTCTACTACTCCTACCACTACTACTGCTCCTCTTCCAGGGTCGAGGTGGATGTCGCCACTAGCCTCGGTTCTTCGCGCGAGTACCTGCTCCCTAAAAAGCTCGGCGTGCGTCTAAAGAGCAGCTGAAAGTGGCTGGAGTGGCTGAATGACAGAATTATTTCGGATCCAGATTAATTAGGTCGCGCTTTAACGAGCGAGACGTTCTGTACGAATGCGCGGTGACTGGTGAAACGCGGAGGTTTGTCGCGTTTGGAAAAAGCTCCGGCGTCGATACAGTCGCGAACGTTCGCAATAGGTAAACTAGCGGACTCGACAGGCAGACGTTGTGTTGCCACAGCTCTCGCTAGCAGAATCCTTCACGACATGAAGTCAAAATATGATCTCACTAGATGAAAAAAAAAAAAAATATTGGACTTTTTTTTCTACGGTATAAAAAAAAATATTAATTTCAAAACATATTTGTAAGTGCGTTGAAGCTGAAGAATAGGCTTTTCCATGTGAGAAATCGAAAAAAAAAATTGATGGCATTTTTGACATGATCGTTTTCAATTTTGCGTCGTCGAGGAAGAAACGCGGTTTTTCGTTTACGCGGACATTTTTTGAGCGAGGAATGACGAGGCGATTTCAGCAGCAGGAAGGAGCGAAATAATTTCTCGGTCGAGACGGGGCTTCGGAAAAATTCGCGTGCTTTTTTCTTCCTCGCCACTTCGCGCTGGATTCTCATTCTTTCGCGATAACAATGATTCGCGAAGGAACAGCCGTTTCTCGCGATTCTCGCTCCGGTGTGAATAATTGTTCCGCCGCGCAGCAAATTCGTATTGGCGAGTTGGAAAATTCGCGGAATACTACAGAAAGCTTGTTCTCTCTGCCGGTGAACTCGTTTCGCTCCGTTTTCGCCGTATTTCTTGGGGCAGACGAAGAAGAATCACGAGCGCACAACGGATTGGAATGAAACGAGTATCGAACGTTATTTATGGAGACGGAGCAGGCGATAAACAATGCAAGAAGCACCTCGCATCGCAGGGAGATGGAGAAAAATGAGTAGGGCAAGTAACGCTGAAATGCGACTATACCGGGTGTCTAATTTGAGTTGGCGCAGTCGAATATCTTGGGAACAATGACGTTTGGAGAAAAATGTTTCGAATAAAAGTTTCATTGTGTATCCAAAATATGTATATCTGTCCAAACTCCATTAGTTTCGACATTATAATCTACTCGCGCAGTTTACCAAGGGAAGGTTGGAGTTGAGTCTAAGAGTGCATTTTTTTTTTTTTTTTGAGTTTTCCGTTTTCAATTTTTTATTGGTATTTTTCTGGATTTTGAATTCAATTCGTATTTTTCTGGGGTTTTTGACACTTTCTAAATATTTTCATGATTTTGCTCTTGTTATTCCCCACACAGCCACGCCCACACCCACACCCACCCACACGCACGCACCCATACCCACACCCACACCACAATCACGTCAATGCCGACACCCACACCCACAGCTACGGCCACACACAGCCACACCTACAATCACACACACGCATGCACGCACGACCACACCCACAATCACGTTCACGCCCATACCCACACCCACACCCATCCACGCACAGACACCCATGCACCCACACCCACGCTTACACCCATAATCACGCCCACACCTACTTCCACATCTACAATCACGTCCACACCCACACCCACACCCACCCACGCACAGACACCCAACGCACCCACACCTACGCTCACACCCACAATCACGTCCACACCTACTCCCACATCCACAATCACGTCCACACCCACACCCACACCCACACCCACACCGACAATCACGTCGACGCCGGCACCCACAACCACGTCTACACCCACACCCACAGCTAGAACTACACCCACGCACACACCCACACCCACAATCACGTCCACGCCCACACCCAAACCCACAGCCATAGCTACACTCACACGCACGCCACACCTACAATCACACACACGCACGCATTCACACCCAAACCCACAATCACGTTCACGTCCACACCCACACCCACACCCACCCACGCACAGACACCCACGCACCCACACCTACGCTTACACCCACAATCACGTCCACACCTACTCCCACATCCACAATCACGTCCACACCCACACCCACACCGACAATCACGTCGACGCCGGCACCCACAACCACGTCTACACCCACGCCCACACTCACACCCACAGCTAGAGCTACACCCACGTACACACCCACACCCACAATCACGTCCACGTCCACGCCCACACCCAAACCCACAGCTACAGCTACACTCACACACACGCCACACCTACAATCACACACACGCACGCATTCACACCCAACCCATACCCACACCCACAATCACGTTTACGCCCACACCCACACCCACATCACACCTTGATGCCTTCCGTACTGGCTGAATCGTGGTTTAAAATTATTCTATGGATTATCAGCCCAACTTTCAGAAGGAAAAGCATAATTTTGAGCATTGAACACTAGTTCTTCGATTTGAGATCAAATATTGTGAAATTTGCGGTATGGGCGTCATTGATAGCCACCAAAACAGGAGTCTCAAGAAATCACCCAAGTTTAAAATCTTCGGGAAATCTATCGAGATCTTGGATGAAGAATTGGATTAAAAATTTGATCGGTATCTCATTTTTATAATGAAACTAAATTCAATCTGTTTGGCCAACGAATCTCCGTATAATGCGATGTAAGATAAAGGTAGCTCAAATTGCAATAACTCTTCAACGGCTCTGTGAATAGGTCTGAGGTGTTTACAGTGGCTTTAGCATCGAACGAAGACTATTCTACTGAATTTTCGTTTGTTTCATAGAATTTTTACATACTTCCCAAACATCCTCAAGCTCTCCGGCAACGTCGTCTCGAAATTATTGCTGCACTTTGTTGCGTCGTACGAGATTCCGCGCAGCCCTTAGTTTCCACGAGAACGTACATCGCGACGGGCTCCCAGTGCTTTAAGCTTCACTTCAGCCTCCCTAGAATCTTGGCAACCTCTCGAAGAACATCCCACGTAGTTAATCGATGCTTCCAGGTCAGAACTAGTCCGTTACGCGTAGTAAGTGTGGCGAGAAACTTACCTCGTGTCCCGCACTATTGCACTGGGAAATAAATTGCCAATGATGTCATGCATCAATGACGAACACGCGCAGAAATCTGTGCTGTGTTAGTGGACTCTGAGTAGCGAAGTCAGCCCCCATGTCGACTATCATAGATTTAATTCCTGGTATGTATCCGAAGAAACAGACCTTAAGCTCGGATACCTGTCGACGCCACTATCCTCGGAAGAATCACTAGAGTAAAAGCTCGCACTTTTTCTGACCTCTGATTCATCAGAGTCTGCTGAGAGCACTTTTGGAGAAAAGAGGTCAACGGCTTGGAGCTCTCGAAATGTCAACATCCGCAAGCGACGAAAATATTCCCTGAGAATCGCACCCAAACGAAAGCGCTAGGCCTCCTCGTTCGCGAGATACCGACAATTCGGTCAAATTTATTCCTCCATTCCTAATTTTCACATCCATGTCTCGAAACTCTATTCGGTATAGCTACTCGACGTGCGGGATTTTTGGATTTTTAATGCCTCCTCTCAAAAGCTGCGTCTCCCTTGCCCGGAGCTTTTCCTCATTCCGTACGACGCCGACGCATGTCTGGGAAAAACCACGGCGCCCTCATGGGCCGGTCTCGTCTTTCGTCGAAAGTCTTATTCGCTCTGTCGTTCGGCGGCCTCGCATTTTCTCTGCCAGTACGTCCACCTGTCGGTTCATCCGATCTGACGACAGATTGCTGCTGGGCTCCCTGCGCGTTCGATGAGCTGGCCGGCTGATTCTGTATGAACAAAGCATATATACCGTCATAATGTTCGACTCCTTGACTCTCACTGTCCAGAACAGTTGTTTCCTAATTGAGGAATGAGCGGAATAACGGTAGCATAATAATAAAAAGAGCGACCCAATTTTTCAAAGTTGAACAGTTCCCTTTTTAAAAAACCCTTTTGTAAGATTTTTTTTGGGAAATTTTAACACCACAAAAAATTTAAAAATTTTGGTTTTGATACTCTCGCGAAGCGATGGAATATCCGACTATACTCGACCTAGTATAGTAGCTTGAGATGCGAATGTTATTCAGCTCGCGAGGGAACTACAAGTGGAGCGATAGCTTATCTGGTTTGGTGTCGGATTATCATAACACCGAGCATCGAACAATCCGCACGGAGCCGTCGGGAGTTTCCGAACGAAACGGAAGAAAATAATCATTTGACTTATAACAATGTCAAAGATAATTGAAAAAAATCAAAAGTGTGCCAATAGAACGAAAAACTATTTTTTATACTACAAATAGGGGCAATAGCATTGCAAATTTTTGTTCAGCTCTGTAGCTTTGTTTTCGGCAAGAGCGTTGGAGGTGAAAAATAACGACCGGGTGTGAAGTGAGATTATGAGAATTATTGTCAAGGATATACATTTTTTAGGCAAAAATTGATCACTCCGAAATGGTGGAGATAGAGAGCTAAAAATTTAGCTGACATGCAAGAGAAATGTATGATAACTCTTAGTTTGGGGGTTTTGGCCGCCAAACCGGTCATCGGGCCCGCCGCGCGGCGGCGGTAGTAGGAGGGAGCAGAGCTTTTCTCCGGGTCGGATGAGACTCGTCAAGTGTCGGGTGCGTGGAGGTGCCGAGTGCAGGAATTTATTCATGGAGCGTGGCTCACCGTCACGGGTGCAGGAGTGCTTGGTTGTGCAGCTTCCGTCTCCGGAGTCGGTTGGGGCGCCGAGCCTCTGGGGGTCGATTGTTGGCGTGGTGGCTCAGCTGACGCCTCCGGCGTCGTAGGAGTACTTTGCGTCGTTGTTTTTTCCGGACTGACGAGTTGCTGACGAAACGAAACGAAATTGTATTATCATACGTCCGATTCGATTTGACCACGCGGAATGCTTCACGCCGACGAAACTTACAGGTTGCCGAAGTCGGCGATCCGTTAGAATATTCTGGATCTCGTTCTCCGCGACGATTGCGGACTCGGAGTCCATTTTTCTCAAATGATAAGCAACGCTTCTTCCAAAAGCTTGAAACTCGTCGCGCTCGCTCCGCAACGAATCGCGAGAAGCTTCAGGCTCGTCGACTCTATTCGTCGGAGTACTTTTTTTGCACTGTGGCGAAGCTCCGGTTTCCTGTGGGAAAATACGAGAATGAAGAACAAGATGAGACGGCGAATCCAAAAATCGAAAGAACTGAAAATTCGGATTTCACGTTCCTATTTATTCGGAAACGCGTCGAGGACCCCGAAAGCTCGGACTCCGTGGAAACTTTTTACAACGATTTTGTGAAATTTTGGGTGACAATCATCCAACCAATCAGTCATTCAACTCCGTCTAACAGAATCTGTATCTCACGCAACTTCGCACATCGCATTTGAGTGTGAAACGTTTCCGTTTAGATGTCACAGAACAAACGAGTCGTTTTCCTGCATCCTGCACCCAAACTTTTGTCACATTTATTGAGCGCGAGCGAAGAGAATGTAAAGTCACTATTTGGCGATGCTTTTCCATTTGTATTTTTTTTTCAAGAACTCGTGAAGCTACGACCCGTATGGAAAAAACGATTGAGGGTCTCAGTAGTAGTTGACAAAACTATTGAAGCTCTTAGTAGATCTTCGAAAACTCTTACAGGGCAAGTGGATATTCAATAGTTGAGTCAGTAGTGATTATGGAGTAACTGCTGAACCTGTGTAGTCACTGGGAACTACAGAAGACGTTTATTAATGGTTTCAGTAATCTGTCCAGCAGTGAAGGCTACACAACTATTGATCCAATTAGAACCACTGAAGACGTTCACAACTGGCTTCAGTGATCCTTTCAGTCGTGCAAGATAAAACTATTGAGTCGATTTGAATTACTGAAAACGGTCACCATTGGTTCCAGTGATTCATTCGGTAGTGAAGAATAAAACTATTGACTCAATTTGAACTACTGACGACGTTCGATATTGGTTCCAGTCATTCCATTCAGTAGTGAAAGATTAAACTATTGACTCATATTGAACTATTGAAGACGTTCACTACTGACTCCAGTGATCCTTTCAGTAATGAAGGTTAGAATTTTTGACTCAATTCGGACAACTGAAAATGGTCACTATTGGTTCGAGTGATCCATTCAGTAGTGAAGAATAAAACTATTGACTCAATGTGAACTACTGATGACGTTTACTATCGGTTCCAGTGATCCTTTCAGTAGTGAGGGATGACACTATTGACTCAATTTGAACTACTGAAAATGGTCACTATTGGTTCCAGTGATTCATTCAGTAGTGAAGAATAAAACCATTGACTCAATTTGTACTACTGACGACGTTCACTATCGGTTCCAGTGATCGTTTCAGGAGTGAAGGATACAACTATTGACTTCATTTGAGCTATCGAAAACGGTCACTATTGGTTCCAGTGATCCGTCCAGTAGTGAAGGATAAACCTATTACCTCAATGTGAACTACTGAAAATGATTACTACTGGTTCCAGTGATCCTGTTAGTAGTGAAGAATAAAACTATTGACTCGATCTGAACTACTGAAAGAGTTCAGTATAGGTTCCAGTGATCCTTTCGGGAGTGAACAGCTAGCATTAAATTAGTTTCGTGGAATCTATTGTTTATTGTCTTCAACTATTGAAAGTATTCACTACATCGGGTAGTGGATACTTCACCTACCGGTGGAAACTATTGCTAGTACTTCTGGTGCAGACTATTGAGCAGCACTCAGACTATTCAGCATTGCTCGTGGAGACTATTGACAGCACAACCGGTAAAACTATTGAGCAAGTCACGGTTCGACCCAGTAGTTTCAGCAGTACTGAGTTCCAATTCACTACCGAGAGTCCTACGTTAGTGATCAATAGTTTTCAATAGTTTTTAATAGTGTTTTCAGTAGTTTGCCCATCAGTTTCTCTATAGTTCCTCAACGTTCTCTCAATAGATTTCTGACACTGTTGTCGTAGTTCCGTGAGTAGTTCTCGATTGTTCTTTACAATACGGGGAGCCAAAGACCAGCGCGGAAGAAAAATTCCAATGTTTTTCATCGCATTTGTCGAATCTTTCCGAACGCGAAAAAAATGTAGCTCCAATTTAATCGTTGCACCTGGATGCTCGTTTTTTTCTTCTATTCTTTCACGAAACGATGGAACTTGCGAGAGTGATTTTTCAAATACTTGGAAGTACCAGAAAGGAAGTTTGTATTATTTGGAAGTTGGTAGGCAGTTTTACCGTATCAGAAACTGAGGAGGCTGAAGAATGGTTTCTTCCGCGATCCTGCTGGGTCTTTGGCTGTTCGCATTCAGACTTCTTATCGCAAATGATCGTTACGGGGGTCCTTTCCTCATTCGGCGTTGAAACGGATGATTTACCGCAACTTCCACAAGGCTGCGACCCCCCGACTGACTTCCCGGGCGAACTTTCCGCGAAAATCTCCTCTACAGAACTCTTCATTCTCGTTTGATATTGACGTGTTCGCGGAGGGGGACGAGAATTTATCTGTGGCTCGAAACTACGATCTATCGTTGGGGGATGATACTGGGACGATAACGGCGTACGATTCGGAGGGGTATGACATCGATCGCTCTGTTTTACGCAATAATCCGGTTTCTCCCACACGCGAACCGCTTCGATTGGCCGCGGTCTGGCGCGATTGAAATGTTCTAACACTTGAATCTCGTCGTCCTCGTCGTCGTCGCAATTAATCCTAAGTCGTAGACCAGCCAAGACTCTAGCTCTCTGAAAAAATGTGCAGACGCAATGAGCTTTCGCGAACAAATCGACGAATCATTCACCGAGACAAACTCCAGCCTAGGCCAAGTAGTCTAAGCGTAGTTGAAGTCATCTCTGACTCTTTCGTCTGGTCAGAATTGTCAAAGCTAGTCTAGCTGAAGTACGGTGGAAAAGTAGTCCTGGTAACTAGGTTTCCTCGTAGAAGTAGTCTTCGCTTCGAATGAAATAGTCGTAACAAATAATCAGACAAAGTTAGCACAACTAAAGTTACACGCTGCTGTAACTTTTTTAAACAGGTTACAGCTACTGGATTTCATAAGCTGAACAGACTAGATATACGAATGATTTTCACTGATTTCTAAAATCTATGAGGCCGATTCTAAAATGACGTAGGAGTATTTAATTTTTTTTTCGTGAAGTATGGTGATTGTTTCGTAGCACATCGTATTTATAGCATCCTAGCGGAGTCAGTCTTGACGAAAGTACCAACAATATTTGGGTCTAATACGAAGGGTGATAAAGTCTGTATCAAGGTAGCTTAAATCAGGTTCTGATCAGGGAGCCTCGTAAGCTCTGTATCAGGGAAGCCTAGATGAGGCTCTACTAGCGACCAGCCTGGTAAGGTCTGTATCAAGGTAGCCTTCATAAGGACCTGATCAGGTAGCCTGATTAGATCGTGCTCAGGGATCATGGTAAGGTCTGTATCAGGGTAGCCTAGATAAGGCCCTACTCGCGACAAGCCTGATAATGTCTGTATCGGGTACCCTAGATAAGGCCCTACCAGCGGTATATCTTGCCGCCCTCGCGGGAGGAAGGACGAGGCGAGCCTTCGACTCATTCTGTGAATTTCTTTGTACCCACGATTTATTTGTGAATACATTTATATTCACAGATTTTAATATGAATTTTCATGTGAATTCATTTGTATTTACAGGAAAATTTGTAAATACAGTTGTATTCCTATTCATGCATATGAATACACATACATTCGTAATCGTATTTACAAATGAGTGAAGTACAAATAAAATTATATTCATATTCACATCAAAATCACGATGTGAATAAATTTGTAATCGTATTTATAAATAGAATTATGCCCAACTCTGTCCATATTAATCTGATGATCTGTAATTTCGTCGAGAAAAAAACAGAATAATTTTGAAAGGGGTGTTAGAAAATAGTAACAGACTAGGCTATAAAAAAATGTAAAGCGCAACGAGCTACAATTTTTTGTGCGTACCTTCTGATTTCGAAAATTAATGAAAAAAAATGTGTTAATGAGAAATGCGCCGCGTCAGGCTGACACGAAAACGAAAATGAAATTTACCTCAAAGGGGAAGATTTTTCGTGGCTCATATACACAAGAAAAATATTTTGGTGATTTTTCCTGAGCACCGTATTTCTCAGTTTGGTTACATCTTTTTTTTACATGATTCACTAATATTTTAGGAATACTTTGTGAGATTCTCCGGAAAAAATTTGCAAAAGTTTTTTTTGGAAATTATTTTCTACGGAAAAGTCACAAAGTATTCGTAGAACATTGCCAAAAGTTTGAAGTAAATTACGAAATGCGATAATTGAAAGGAAAATTGAAAGAATAGAGTATTTTTCTTCCCCCTCGGAATAGAAAAGTAAACGCTACTTTCAGCTACCTTTATCTCCTCCGCTTCTTCGATGCTCAGAAACTCGCAGAGAAACGAGTGCAGCACTGCGAACCATTTTGCTCGCGGATGATAACTGTTTCCGGAAACTTCGGCTGCCGCAACTTTCTTCAGCTCTTTCACGTACTCCTGCCTGACTTCGCGAATCTTCCCCATTATCTCGCCGAGGCTCACGATCGGCATATTGAGTCCGTTGTAAATATTCTGGTAGGCTTCGCGCCTCGTCGAAGAATCGGCATTACCTGGAGCGCGCGAGTTCCACAGGCAGGGATGTTTTTTATACAGACAAACCAGCCGGCAAATATTGTTGTCCGACCAGTCGACGAGGTAGCGATTTCGAGACTGACCGCAGGGTATATTTTCGTGAAATCGGCTCATCGTGGCCCGTGCTTACGATCATTTCATAAATTTTCACAATTTTTTGAACCGACGTCAACGCTCTTCGTCGGCCGCATCGCACTCAACGGACGCATGACGTTCACCACTCGACTCCCGTATCCCTGGACTCTAACCTTAACGTGTCAAAAACAATGGACAGCTCGTCCATGGATCACGAACAAACGAAGCCTCCTACGGAGCGAGTCAAAAGTGCCGGGTCTATTTTGTTACAGCCCCCACCAATTAATAAGAATAATACTGATCCTACTACTACTACTACTACTACTACTAGTACTACTAATATTAATACTACTACTACTCCTACTATTGCTACTACTACTGCTGCTGCTGTTACTACTGCCACTACTACTAATACTACTACTACTCCTACTATTGCTACTACTACTACTGCTGCTGTTACTACTGCCACTACTACTGCCACTACTACTGCTACTACTACTACTATTATTACTACTACTGCTGCTACTACTACTGCTGCTGCTGTTACTACTGCCACTACTACTGCCACTACTACTGTTACTACTACTAACACTACTACTTCTCCTACTATTGCTACTACTACTACTGCTGCTGTTACTACTGCCATTACTAGTGCTACTGCTGCTACTACTAGTACCATTACTACTGCCACTACTACTGCTACTGCTGCTACTATTACTGCTGCTGCTGCTGCTACTACTACTGCTACTACTACTCCTACTACTATTATTATTACTACTGTTGCTACTAGTACGACTACTACTATTACTAATGATAATAACAATAATAATGATACGCTGTGAACTTGAAAAAAGAAACTTGACATTTGTTTCGACGCTTTTCATCCTAGAATGACCCTTACTAGGCTCAGCGATAGTATTAATTATGCAATTTTCAACCATTTTTGAGCACTTTTCGTGGGGGACTGTAACAGAAAAGAACCAAAGTACCAGATGATGAATAGTCCTGACTTTTAAAAACTGATTCCGTCGAAGCGAGGTATTGTTTCGAATGAGAAACTCGCAGTGTGTATTAGGGAAGGGTGTGGCACAACGGCCCTCCCCATAGTGCGCCACAGTCGCCTCTCGATAATTTGACACTCGGTAATTTGAATTTGGTCCCGGCCCCTTGAAAAATACTCGATTAATTGTACGAATTCAACATGTCTTGGCTTCAGTAATTTGAAGTTGTAGTGAGGGTATCTTGTTCGTCCACTCTCTAGAATTTGAAGTCAGGATAATAGCACTCTCTATAGCTTGAAGTCCCACAATGTAGTGGTTGCATCGTGCCTGCATGGACCAGTCGACCAAGTCCCTCCCATTCTGCACACGCGAGGTGATACACCCTGCACATACATTTTTAAAGCGAGTCCGTCGTGCCCCGGATTTTTGTTGCTGAGTTATCGCAAGCTCATTAGGAATTTGTTCGAGATAGACCAAAACGTCTTGGACCTGGTGCTCAAAAACCTGCAGAAAAAAATTTGGAGGCTCAAGGGAGTCATCGTGCCCGGTCTCCCCTACTAGGAAGACTCTCATCTCCACGTGAAGAAAATTTTCGAACAGGATTTTCGCGATATCTCACATCATCCTGCATTCAGCGAGACACTCGTTGGCGTTGACTGTTTCTATTGAGGCGATGAATACTTGCTCAGGGTGTTCCTCAGCTTCGGCTTAACCGCCGACGCTCCACCAGAATCGTGTCTGTCACGTCCAAATTCCTTGTCAAATCGCCGGCATCGAACATGTCAGGTACCCTGAAATATTCGCAACTGCCAGAGAAACTGCGCGCCCCAGACGCCATTTACTGCTTCAACGATGCAAGCCACGTCGACAGACAGATTTCCACTGACAAATCTTCCATGAGCTGTAGAAAGTTGTCGACCACTTCACAGCCGCGACGGCACGTTGTCTTCCTCGTTTCCATCTTGCTCCAATATCTACGTCTTTGACTTGACAGCTGGAGACCCCCGTTCATGCTCTCTCTCTCCGATCCTCACTCACGTCCCCTGCAACCTCTAGTTCTTAGGCACGATCGTGGAAAATGGAGTGGCTTCTACATTGGCCAATTTTATTGTCGACCAGATCCGACTTCCGGTTTGGAAACGGCGTCAGCTATCTTCGTCAATTTTCAAGATACAACATCGAGCTTCGGAATACAGTTTTATGTTCGCCAAAGAAACTTTTCACAATTGTTGAGGATTCTTCCAACACCTGCGTCTGGCTTTCAATCGGAATGGATTTACTAAAACTTCAAATATCGCGTTCAAGTCTCGTTTCGGAAATCAGCGATTTCTGCACCGTATAATGTCCCTTCCTCTTTCTCAAGGCCAAACTTATTTTTTGAACACTCTCGAACAGAATAGCCCCTTAAAACACCTGAACTCAGTCCTGTGCAACTAGCCCTGTGTCTCGCCCACTACCTCGTCTGTCGTCACATCACCAGTTCACCAGTTCATCCATTTCAATGCAGTGTGAAGTAGAATCTCCGAACAAAATTTGTAGAAAGGTTGTCGAAATAAATTTCGGCGAAAACGTGACCTTGAAAAATTACTGTTCCACGAATTGCGAATGATGTGGGAAGAAGGCAAAGAGGAAGAAGGCAAGGAAGAAGAAGAAGAGGAAGAAGGAGAAGACGAAGAAGGAGAAGAGGAAGAAGGAGAAGAGGAAGAACGTGAAGAGGAAGAAGGAGAAGAGGAAGAAGGTGAAGAGGAAGAAGGAGAAGAGGAAGAAGGAGAAGAGGAAGATGGTGAAGAGGAAGAAGGAGAAGAGGAAGAAGGAGAAGAGGAAGAAGGAGAAGAGGAAGAAGGACAAGAGAAAGAAGAAGGCATGGAAGAAGAAGAAGAGGAAGAAGGAGAAGAGGAAGAGGGTGAAGAGGAAGAAGGAGAAGAGGAAGAAGGAGAAAAGGTGAGGCGAGGAAGTCGGGAAAGGCAGATGAAGTCGACCGGAACCGTCTGTGCCAAATGCAAAGAGAAAAATGAAGCCGAGGTTCTCGTGTACAGCGAAGAAACCTCCCGAAACCATCCATCGAGATGAATTCGGTCGCAGAGCCCGAAAATGGATGGAAGGCTTACGGCAAACATACTTCATATTCGGGGACGAAGCTTGGTGCGGGACCATTACTATAATGGTCGGTATAATACCCGGAACAGCCCCCGGCCGACGGGAAGTAGAGAAAATCGAAATTTCTCGCCCCGATAGCCTCGGCAAACCCCTCCGCATGTATATAAAGCTCCCCTCGCGCAATATTTATATGCCGTGTGCCTCTTTGCCCCGGTCTTTTAATATCTCGCCAAGTCGTTTCCAACTCTTGGGTAAATTTTTCGCCGCTATCTCACGTTTGTTCGCTGAAAATTTACCGAGTTCTCCAACCCCGTCGGAGCGGCCGTAAAAAGAGTCGTTTGCGACGTCAAAAAACTCACGTGCTACGCGAGCGCTCGGAGGAGTCTGTCTATTGTCGCTGGACGGAGCGAAAAAAAAGATCGTTTGCCAGCGAAGCTTGAAGAAGTCTTTTCCGATTCTTCAAAACATCAGAAATTCTCTTGCTGCATTTAAAACGAGCTTGTTCCTCAAAAAAAAAATTCCCCCAAAATTTCAGCCCTCAATTTCAATTTTTATTTCGTTGAATTTGTCCTATTTGAATAATCATTTATTTAAAAAAAAAATAGTTATAGCTTGGTTCGTTTCTGTGATTTTTCATCGCGATCGGTGGCAATGTGTAGTGTATTGGAGACTCTTTAAAAGTGTCCCTCACTATTTTTCCGTAACTCTCACCGTCTCGTCGGTGTCAGCCTCAAAGCCTAATCTCCACGAAAATTGTCATATCTTCTTTGTTATTGGCTTAACAGCGAGAGTTACAATAAAAAAGTTCAGTAACAATTTTTAGAAAACTAAATTTCCTGCAAAAAATGTCTCATTACATATTGTGCTAAATTGCGTCGTTCGCAAGATATATTCAGTTTAGTATATTGAAATTTAAAGAAATCCAACTTTCATTGTATTATTTCTCGAAGTTATAATATTACATAAAAAAATGGGTCCTGTATTTTTGAAAAATGTGCTGTTTACTTATTGTGCTAGGGTCACAAACTGGACCTCAGCAGAAAAATGGCAAAATAATAATAAAAAATGGGTGCAATAGAGAGAATAAATAATAAACATAAATAATCGTCAATACAAAGGCAAACTTGCTCCCCCAACGTGAAATAATAGGTCTTCATTTACGGTACCTACTTATCTTGCCATAAATTATCAACAACAAGACAACGTGGTGAGGAGATTAAGATTGTACGACATCCATGCGACTTAATTAGTAAGCATTTCTAAGAGATCCAAGCTCCTGTACGAGAGATTGAGAGCATCCCATAATTATGTAACTATGGCCCAAAAATTGGACCACATACCCGTTTCAGAGAAAATGCTAGAACAATGACGTGAGCACAAAGTAATCAACTAAGTCCCAAGAGTTGGTCGCACAGAACGAATAAGCGACTGGAAAAGCGAAAGCACATGCTCTATACACTGGCTCCGGTGGCTATTTTCTGGCGAGTGTCCACATGATAAGAATAATAATTGACCACGTGAGGAAATTTTTGTTAGCTCCTGTGATTAACTTACAATTTGTGTACCGTTCCTGATAACTTGGCCACGCATCGTACTTCAGGCTTGGAGTTCTCTCTTGTCGAATGCCACTCGTGAAATAAGCATCCTAAAACGTATGAATCTGGAGCTTCGCAGAATTTCAACTACATCCGTCTTACGAGAGTACTCGGGCGTACATACGATTTGTCTCGAGCCATCCGGCTCGTATGTCAGACATTTGTGAGCCGTTTCAAGGGGCTCCGGTTAGCAGAAAAGGTCTCTCAACGTCAGTCGGTCGTGGAATCTCCCCAAGGAGCTTACAAGTCGTGTATCGGACTGTCTGGCTCAGCGCAAGGTGGCCACCAGGGATCTGTTGACCCGTGGGTTGGCGTGCTTCCGCCACCCCTTCGCCTTCGTACCTCCCCGAGTGTTTCCCTTCGTGAAGTCACTAGTTTGCTTAACTGACAAGAACAATATAACCGAATTAGTGGACGCATCGATCGCCGTGACCGATAACAATATCAACGAGATAAGCTCTGGTCAGAGTACCGCGCTGGCACCTAATAGCGTGCATTAGTCACTAATTAGTATTCTCAACTGTTGAGAATACTCGTCCTGGAGCAGCGGCAAAACAGGCCTGGGCACCAAAAACAAGTTGAATCAACAAGTCTCGTTACTGCCAGACAGAGCTGGGAAAATAGTGATGTAGAAGTAAGGCATTACCCAATGTGTCTTGCCCAAGTTCTCCTTCACAAATTAAAGAAAGTAACGTGCAATAGAGGAGTGCTCCGGTACAAGTTACTTTTTTCCATTCGTAAGTCGTGATGGGACACTCATTCATTGCACATTACTTTTTCCAATTTGTAGTTGGACCCTGAAGTGAGAATTTAGAAATTCCGGAGCTGCATGGCTGGGCGCTGGAAAGCTCTGTTCTGACAGAAGTTTTACCTCTGAAAACACAGAGCCATTGAGAATCCGAGGTGCACTTTAGAGGGCCTCGGATTTTCCTGTCCAGACAAAATTGCCTCAATCTGCAGTTGTATAACAGTATCTTCGTCTTTTTCCTGAAACTTACATACATCTACTTTCCACATTACGTCTCTCAATATGTAAATTAGGAAAGAATTATTTCGTGAAATATGATATCCTATTTATTACATTAGCAGACAACAAGTTCGTTGATTAGTTCAAGATCTATTTCTATGAAATTCCTGTACATTGATTGGTACATTAAAATCAAGGTAAATTGCAAAGCAGGAAAAGACGTAGCAACTCTGTTTCATAAAAATCAAACCTTCTACGATAGTGGAAGTTAGTTTAATTCTCAACAATCTAAAAGAGGTGAGGCAGGCTCTTTTTTATGCCCTGTCCAAATCCCCCATCCCTCGACGGATCATCACTACAGATCATTACAAATTTTGTCTTCTCGTGTTTCAGGTATTTTGGCGGCTTTTTCTGACATGCAGACCGTGTTTCTCGCCTGCATCTGTACGCTACTACCGCTGATCGTCGCCCTGGGCATCGCGTTTGGAGTCAGGTGAGACTCACCTCAAATTCACTGGTATCGAGGTTTGGTACTGCTCGTGAATGATCACACAGACCTGCAAGGCTTTGTTGTTGAGCAAGTGGAGGCCACTTCCGAAACAGTTTCCTGCGTAGAATCCGAATCCGAGCTCAGAGTTATCCTATCAGTTCCAGATTTTGAGATATTTGAGGTTATGTACACGAAAATGGCTATATTCAGGCTATTTTTGAGGTTAGGTACAGGCTGCATACAAGTTTTCTGATTTTGGCTTCACATTGCATCGTCTAGTATTGCTCGTTTCCTTTAGAATGAGACCTCGAATGATACTGTACGATGTTTCGTTCGAAGGTTATGGCGATTTTCAGGTTAAGTGATGAAATGAAGAGCATCTGCTGAGCTGAAGAAACCCTTTTGGGTCATACATTTTTTAAATCATGGCAGGTTTAGACCTAACACATTGGCACCTTATATGGGAGTTGATGATAGAGGTGTACTGAAACATTCTTAAGTAGGAGTGGAAGAATTGCTACTGAAAAACAAACAGCCGAGTGTAGTCTGTGTGGAGCATTGTTGAGAATCAAGGGAGGGAACGGAGCTTGGGGAGGTAAAACATAGAGAGACACATTTTTCATCCGCTACTCGAGTCACCATCATAAATTCGTGAACACGAGCGAAGAGGGAGGAAGAGTAGACTTAAAAAAAATGAGCAGATTGGCGAGAGTCAAGGAGCAGGGCGAAGGACTTTGATAGATGTTCATTTCGCGGAGAAGATTTCGCGGTAGCACGTAGCTGAGGTGGCAAACATCGCGCCCCTTCCATGAATTCCGAGATGGTTGGCTCCGTCAGATGGAATGCTCGTCAGTCGAGCTCGGAACAGAATGAAAGACTTTGCGCGGACGTTGCCGGGTTGCGAAATGAGGGGGGAGGTAAAAAATTGGAGTTGATACGAAACGAGGGGATGGGAGGTTTATCGATTACGAATGGCGCGCAGATTTCAGCCTCGGCTGATTTTGGAAAGTCCACGATGATAAGCTGACCAACGGAACTGCTCGAATATTTTTGTTTTTCTTGCGAATCTCTTCGCTGACAGAGGAAATCGGAACGTATTAATCTTATTCCAAGTTGAGCGCAGTTATAACCGCGAGCAAGGATTGACATTGATAAATGTGGCAATTCAATGGCCAGGCGTAGGCGCTTTCGCGACAGCCCCACAAATCTGAACTCTCTTGCTCCTCCGAACTCCTCGGCCCCTGCGACTTGTGGAAACTTCGCCAAGTCCCCACATTTCGAACTTGGCCACGCTTCGATCAGTCGCTCGCAGATACCTTGATCGAACGATTACCGCCATCTATTTCTCATTAAGGGGCCACACCACCCTGAGAGGCTGAAATGATCCTCAAATTTCCTAATTTTTTTGGAGCCAAAATAATGCATGTTTTTCACTTCTGTTTTCACGTACTTCTAATACAAGACTTCAGCTTTCTACACGTATTTTTTCATGTAAGAATATCTATAATTGTCGCCGATATTCGCCTCCGCGCGTGTCAATATTTTTTTGCACCACTGCTCTGCGCGAATCGTATAACGATATTTGCACGATTATCACTATAATATTAACTAAATTACAAAATAAAATGCATATAAGATAGAATTTATGAAAAAAAAGGAAGAAAAAAAAGTGATCTAACCGAGGCTTGAACACGGAACCTACGGATCACTAGTTGGTTCGCTAGCGTGCCGGCTGCTGAGCCGCTTGGCTATGAACAAAACTTGTATGCATATAGCTTGCTGCTCAAACTTTGAGGCTCTTTTTCTCGGGACTGGGGACCTATGTTGCCCTATGGCTTTAGCACAATACGAGTTTCGGGCCCTACTATTACTAAGCAAAGCCTCATCCCGAACTTCATCGTATATTTTTTTTATAGAACAATAAAAATTAAAAAAAATAGGCGATCGTGCCTCATGAAAAAAAACGATGAGCTTTTTGGCTGCGACATTCTGAAAAATGTCATTTCTCTCAGCAGCGTAAAATTTACAGTAAGATAGGGGGTGTTTTGATTTTGCCCACCCAGATCAGTCATTCGCCTCACTGCGCGGCGTCACACGGTTCGATGTCTGATTTGTCACAGGACGAACGAGAGACGCGGTGATCCGTTGTTTCTCGAGATAAAGAATTTGTTTGACAAGACAGATGACAAAGAGATGAACCGTTTGTCACAAAATGCGCTGTATAAATCGACATTTGTGTACAAACAGTACACCGCGCTCCCAGCTCGAAGGTAGTCTCCGGGGAGTGTCGAGGTGCGAGGGTGAAACAGAAGTGAAAGGAAGGGTTCGCCGGAACAACCACTCCGCTTCGTTTCTCTATTTTCATCAAATCCTCTTTGTCCGTGCGTCCATTCCGCGCCCGCGGTTTTATCTGCCTCTGTCGTTGCGGTTTCTCATCGACGTACAAAGAGCTTCCAGCCTTTTATATCGAGATGATCTAGATAAGCTAACGCTTTGCGAGGCGCGGCGGCAGGAAAATCGCGGAGAAAAAACGACGCTCGTATTTTTCAAGTTCAAGTTTATCATTGAGATTTCGCCTGTTTCGGTCGACGACATTTCCTGGGTAATCAGTGCCACGCTGTGGCCGTGGTCCCGCACCTCCGACCCACTCGTTTCATTATCGCTAGACTGCTCCGTTCCTGCTGTAGCTTCATTCGAATTACGTCTTCCCACGAATTTTGTCCCCTTTGCCATTCGAAGAATTCCACGAAAACCACGGAAACATTCTTATCCCGGGGCTCGTTAACTCTACACCTCGGACTGCGTGCATCACGAAATCCTCCCCATCTACAACGAACATTCCCAGCCGACTATTCTCTTACAATCAATTAGGCAATCTTATCAGTCCGTTTAATTACGCGGATCTCGGGATGAATTTTCCCCAGAAATTATCACCCGATTCGTATCACTGCTACTTCACTTTCTGGAATGTCGGTGAAAACTGGGAAGGTGCCGACGAATAGATTGCTAACGCGCTCTAATATCCGAGGACAAAATATCCTAGCCACAAATCATCCCCCACAAAAGAGTAGTGTGCGCGTGTGCTAGTGCGTGTGCCAGTGCGTGTGCTAACGCGTGTGCTAGTGCGTGTGCTGGTGCGTGTGCTAGCGCGTGTGCTAGTGCGCATGCTAGCGCGTGTGCTAGTGGGTGTGCTAGTGCATGTGCTAGTGCGTGTTCTAGTGCGTGTGCTAGTGCGTGTGCTGGTGTGGGTGCTAAAGCGTGTGCTAGTGCGTATGCTAGCGCGTGTGCTAGTGCGTGTGTTGGTGTGGGTGCTAAAGCGTGTGCTAGTGTGTGTGCTAGCGCGTGTGCTAGTGCGTGTGCTAGTGCGTGTACTAGTGCGTGTACTAGTGCGTGTGCTAGTGCGTGTGCTGGTGCGGGTGCTAAAGCGTGCACTAGTGCGTGAGCGTGTGCGTGCGAGCGTGCCGGCGTGCATACAGATAAATCGCTCGTTCGTACAGCTCCAACAGCTTTCACCAAGCCTTAAGCGGCCCATACGCTAAACGATGGCCGACAGGTATTGGCCGAGCAGTGCATCGAGATCACCCACAGACTTATCAGTAACCTATCACGTAACACCCAACCGATAGGTGTGTGGGTAATCTCGATGCATAAGTACCTGCCGGCCATCGTATAGTGTATAACGAATTGAATTGTTAAAATGAACAGGTATTGATACGGATCACGCAGAATTCCAACCTTCAGAGAAGAGCAATCAGAGGACTAGCTGTGTCTGCCTTGGTTGTTCTCTTCGCGATTACCGTCGAACATAATCTAAAATCCGCGTCAATACCATCTATCCTCGACTGTAACCTTTCTTTCATTTGCAGACACGTGTGGAGGAAGTACCGAAGTAGACGGCATTGCTCGAACGATCTCCCCTGGTACAGTGGAGTGTGCTCTCGTGAAAACACCGCGGACTCGTTGCATCACAGGCCTCGTTCCGGCAGCACCATCATTCAGCCGGCTACTAGAGTCCTGTCGGCTCAAGACGTGAGTTTTTCTCTCCCTTCCTTTGGGTTCCACGCGATGCATAGTTTCAGGCATCGACGATTGATCTTGTAACGTGTCATTTGCATAGCGCTCCTGAATAGATTAGGTCGCCTGCGCGATCTTAGTACCGTGGAGTACCGCATCCCACGAGTCTAATAAGATAATCGCCAGGACTGGAGCTCGCTGTCTCGCCACACGCCGTGTCCAGGGTTGGGAACAAAACTTGCGTAGGTATAACCTCAGCCAGGTATAATATACCAGATCTAATTGAGGTATAATTCGCCCCCAACCAAACACCCGGCAGTTCAGGTAAACACAGCAGCCTGAGCCAGAGTGTCCTAGAGAGCCTACATTGAGAGACGAGCAGTCGCACACGTGTGGCCACAGTCGTGGCCATATGCAATAGTAGAACTAAAGTTGTACCGAGAGCGGCCTACTCAAGTTTACGATATTGATGATTGATAGCTATTCCGATCCATTTTGAGAAGCACGTCTTTTCAAAATTCTGGGAAAAAGTCATACAAATCGTGTTACGCGAGTTATTGGAAATTAGGTTAGCCGAACGGATGGACCGAGTTTCGGGCGACGATTTGCACAGGAATCCGTTGGGAATTGGGGATAAAGTTTTCCGTGTCGAAAGTCGAAGAATGGCGCGTTGAGACTTGGGAGAAATTGCCTGTGAAAGAAAATCGTCAGAGCAAGACGGTATCCTTAATTGCTTATCGAAAAAGTAACGCTGAATTGGCGAAATCGAATATTTCCAGACACCTCCGAGTCGTGGGAAGTTCGGAAATCTTTGGGGAACTCGAATCGTCGAAATTTTCAGCGGCCCAGGTGGCGAAGTGGCAAGTTAGTTTCGGAGTTTTATGAATCGGATAGTTCCCCGTGATAAAAGTTAGTTCTGATCGATTTTCTCGATAGTCGTTACTCACGATACTCGGCTGCAGGTCGGTGCTACGTTACATCGTTTCTCCATTACCGACCGAGCAGCTTTCGCTACCAAATCCATTTACGAGATAGAAAAAGATGTACAAGCTGAAAAAAATCAAGGCTCGCAAAAAGTCTCCTCCGAGTACAGCGATGGGAGAGCCATGCTAGAGGGAAACTGGGGACTTGATCAAGTGAACAACGAGCGGTGCTTTTCGGCTGGAAAAATTGGCTGAAAAGTGTGCTAAAAATGCGATTGAATGTATTTTCCAAAACAGGCTTCAGGAAGAGAATTCACACGAGATGACTCCTTTAAGCCGGTAGCAGATAATTTTATTTAAACCTCTACGATGAAAAATCTACATACGACCATTCTCAACCGAATGGCGACCACCGTTCACCATCATAAATATACCAGCGGGTATTTGAATAACAAGGGTTGGGGATTTTTTTACTAGGGGGTATTATTTACAGGGGAATTGTAACGGGGTTCTATTTTATGGGATAGGTAAGATAAGGTAAGTCGGAACAAGTCTACTACTCATTCGCTCTGCCTGGGCGACTTAACCTTAAACACCGGGATAGTGGGCCACCCCTATCTATGGCACATGTAGCATTAGCATGCCGGATAGCCACCGTTCCCAACTAACTGATAGATACTTACCGCGCCTATCCAAGATGATTTGACTCACGGTACTACTAGAATACGGAGCACACCATCTAGCATGAGGGGACCAACCAGAAAATGGTTACCGCCGCTATCCTTTTTTCTCAGTATAGGTGCAAGAGGTGGTAACCTACAACACCGGGATAGTTGCCATCCCTATCTATTGCACGTGTAGCATTAGCATGCCGGATAGCCACCGTTCCCAACTAACTGATAGATACTTACTGCGCCTATCCAACATGGTTCGACTCACGGCACTACTAGGACACGGAGCACACCATCTAGCATGAGGGGACCAACCAGAAAATGGCTACTACAGCTATCCGTTTTTCTCAGTATAGGTGCAGGAGGTGTTAACCTACAACACCGGGATAGTTGCCATCCATACCTATTGCACATGTAGCATCAGTTCCCATCTAACTGATAGATACTTACCGCACCTATCCAACATGGTTCGACTCACGGTACTACTAGGACACGGAGCACACCATCTAGCATGAGGGGACCAACCAGAAAATGGCTACTACAGCTATTCTTTTTTCTCAGTATAGGTGCAGGAGGTGGTAACCTACAACACCGGGATAGTTGCCATCCCTACCTATTGCACATGTAGCATTAGTTCCCATCTAACTGATAGATACTTACCGCACCTATCCAGACCAACCAGAAAATGGCTACTACAGCTATCCTTTTTTTCCAGTGCCCGTGAGCCCAACTACTGTGGCTAAAGAGGTCTTAATTTGTGGAGTTGTAGCACAGTCTTACGAAGCCTATTTGCGGAAAAGGTGGGCTGAAATTTACAACTTTCGGTACCCACCCACGGACGTCGTTTCCCGCTAATCTGCGGCTCAACGCCTGACCCCAGATGTTCTGTCTTACGCGGATGTGATATCAGTTACCGCCGATTCCGGCGTCCCTCGACTCTACATAATCCTACCGATCTGGGAGTCTTCGACTTCATCCTCAAACTCCAACTTGGCGTGTACAGGATGCTCCATCAGGCCCAAACATTAAACTATCTTACCACCAATTTAGTTTTCTCCAAATTCGAATTTAAAAATGTCTTAAAACCAAGAAATTGGAAAACAAATTGCAGTTTTGAAAAACTGAAAAAACACTTCCATAATTGATTGAACAAATAAATTGGAAATAAATTACTGTTAAAAAAAACTAAAAACACGTTTTAATGGCGCAAAAAACCCACGCTTTTTTTATCCAGAAAAAATCTTGCTGTACGAAGAAAATTATTCTATTAACAATTAAGTTATCGCGAATGACGAGCAAGTATTTTTGAACGTTCTTGGAGCACATTTCTCCGGTAGTATTCGTCTGGAAATTTATTTGGAGCGCAAGTTATAACGTCAAAGAAGATATCGCTGTGGGTCGTTCGGCATCAGCTTACATTCCGTCCGTTTCGTTGTATCATCCCGGAAATAATTGACGATCAAAGCTCGTGTCTCCTCGCGGGTTTCTCTTCAAAGGAGCTGAAGGAGCTTTCATTTGTGCGGCACGGCAACGACAGTAGAAACCGGAAAGTAAAGTAATAGTGGAGAACGTGCCCGATCGTAATTGCAAATGAACCTTTTGCTCGCAGGAAAACTAGCTGGGGGAAATTAATTAATTCGATCACTTTCACTCGCGTACGAGGCTCTTTCCAGACGGAGCGAGCTACTTCTGAAAACTTCTCTGTTCTCTAATTGATAACTGAATCTCGCCAACTCGACTCTTCTTATTCGAATGAAAATGTAATTGCTGGCAGAGTTGAAGTCGCCACGTTTCCTTTGATATCGACAACAATTACAGCATGAAATCGGAACAGTAGGAATTTCATTGGAAACCAGACAAATAAATTTGTATCAAAGTAACGACACTTCCAATCGCGTTGTTCGCAAGTTATGCCATATCTTTGTACTCACAGGCACAGGTACAACCATCAAGCCCAGCCAATTAACGCCTCTGCTTGACGTTTGAACAGGACTATTGCGTTCTCGAATGCATATTTTTCCCTCTACTTGCTCGAACCATGCGAAAACAACAAATTTTCGAGTCTCGAGGATCACTGCACACGAATGAGACTGATAGGAACAGAATTTCCAAATTTGCAGTGCATATCCCTTATCAGCGACCCCAAAAACCTCCGAATACCAAGTTTTACTCTCGTCAAACGACTTCTCGCGTTTTTGGTCCGCCATATTGGATCCGCCATTTTGAATTTCCAAATTTCAAGTCTATATTCCTTATCAGCGACCCCGAAAACCCGGGAATACCAACTTTCACTCTCGTCAAGCGACTTTTTGCGTTTTGGTCCGCCATATTAGGTCCGCCATTTTGAATTTCCAAATTTCAAGTATATATTCCTTATCAGAGACCCCAGAGACCTGGGAATACCAAGTTTCACTCTCGTCAAACGACTTCTTGCGTTTTTGATCCGCCATATTGGATCCGCCATTTTGAATTTCCAAATTTCAAGTATATATTCCTTATCAGAGACCCCAGAGACCTGGGAATACCAAGTTTCACTCTCGTCAAACGACTTCTTGCGTTTTTGATCCGCCATATTGGATCCGCCATTTTGAGCACAGATTCGTTATCAGCGACTCCTAAAAAAGATTTCGAGTCGATTGCACGTAAAGCAAAATGTGCGCTTGGAAGGGTTATAAAGCGACGTGTAGTAAAAGAATTCCGTGCGCCGATCTACTTCAGTATTATTTATAAGCGGTGCTGTCAGAACTGTCGACTTGTTCGCGCGAAATCTCATTCGTCTTGTCATCAGAAATCAATTTGGCAGATGTAAAAAAGCGGGGCGGCGGGGGGGGGGGGAATAGGGGTCGGGGACAGAAAGAATGGAAGGAAATGCAAAGCAATGGAATAACGGTGCCGAATCTCGCGGGGAATATTTTATTGTCGGTGACGTCACGCGACGGAGGATGCCGAGTTTCTCGCTGGAAATCCATGGAGGTCAAATTACCACGTAGGAGGTGAAGAATTATTTTCATACGGTACCAAACGACCTGCGATTCTAAATCGTCTTTCAACGAACCCAGCTCTTGCTCTTTCTACGCGCTATTCGCGTATACCAGAGTCTCTCAACTCTCTCAGCGTACGTGTCAGAAATTTATTAGAAATTTCCGATCAAAATCCATTTTTTCCACTCCCAAAATTTGTGAATGAAGATGTAGACCAAAGTTTCGAACGAGAAGAAATCAATCGAACCAGACGGAGACAACGAGAGATCTTGAAGGCAATGGCTTACAATAGTGTCGTTAGATGGAACTTGCATCAGGTAAAGCAGATTAAGTCGCATCCAGCACGTGAGAGGAGGTTATATGTATGTTCCGATGTTACATACTTTGCAAAGGATCCTAAGCATATTCTGCATGTAATCGTTACTCGTTTGTACCAAACGTTGCTCGATAATTATGTAGTCCGCATACTAAATGAATGCTGAACGCAGGGTCCTGCGAGGATCTGTGGCGTGGGCGTGGCTTTATCATGCTAACCCTAGTAGCACCAAACTTGGTGGTGTGGGCAGTATCTAAAAGATGAACATTATGGTATGGCCCTGGCCAGGCTGCCATAGCTCAGCCAGACCTGACCCACATTTGTAATCGGGCAAACCACACGAGGGGCTGGCCCTGCCCAGGGTGCCATAGCTCAGCCAGATCTGACCCACATTTGTAATCGGGAAGACCACACGAGGGGCTGGCCCTGGCCAGGCTGCTATAGCTCAGCCAGATCTGGCCCAAATCTGTAATCGGGTAAACCACACGAGGGGCTGGCCCTGGCCAGGCTGCCATAGCTCAGCCAGATCTGGCCCACATTTGTAATCGGGCAAACCACACGAGGGGCTGGCCCTGGCCAGGCTGCCATAGCTCAGCCAGATCTGGCCCACATTTGTAATCGGGCAAACCACACGAGGGGATGCCCCTGGCCAGACTGCCATAGCTCAGCCAGATCTGGCCCACATTTGTAATCGGGCAAACCACACGAGGGGATGCCCCTGGCCAGGCTGCCATAGCTCAGCCAGATCTGACCCACATTTGTAATCGGGAAGACCACACGAGGGGCTGGCCCTGGCCAGGCTGCTATAGCTCAGCCAGATCTGGCCCAAATCTGTAATCGGGTAAACCACACGAGGGGCTGGCCCTGGCCAGGCTGCCATAGCTCAGCCAGATCTGGCCCACATTTGTAATCGGGCAAACCACACGAGGGGCTGGCCCTGGCCAGGCTGCCATAGCTCAGCCAGATCTGGCCCACATTTGTAATCGGGCAAACCACACGAGGGGATGCCCCTGGCCAGACTGCCATAGCTCAGCCAGATCTGGCCCACAATTGTAATCGGGAAAACCACACGAGGGGATGCCCCTGGCCAGGCTGCCATAGCTCAGCCAGATCTGGCCCACATTTGTAATCGGGAAAACCACACGAGGGGCTGACCCTGGCCACAGTACAATTTCTACACGAGTGGCCAGGGCCTTGAGAGGCCCTCAGAATGGGGGCCATGACGACAAGAGAGTCACGTTCCCTAATGGCTCTTGCCAGACTGCCCTTGCAGGTGCGGGAAGACAGGCCTGCCAATCTAGCGCGCGCCATAAGTGTCGTTATATAATAATATAATGATAAAATAACACGTTACTGAATAATATATGAGTTCACTTTTGATTCGTTAGTTTTTCCCGAACTCGTGATAATCTAGTCCCTCGCAGAATCTATCGCCCGTATTGGTCATGAAATTCGTCGACGAGTCTCTTGATTTATCCTACCTCCTCGAGAATAATCGGCTATTCGATTACAGCGCCGGAATGACGGAGTGCTTCTCAGCCCTCTGAGCTTTTCGTAGCGTTCTATTTGAAGAACTCACGCGATATTGCGATTCTCAGTTATATACTCTGTACTTACGGCAAGATCTGGGCGCAATGTCTCTGTGGAGTTTCGCGAGTTTCTCAAGTTTGGGAAACGCTGTTTGCCTCTCGCACGTGGACGAGCACGCAAATTACGTGGCATTCGTATATCATCGCATCGCGCCGTTGCCTCACTGTTCCTCCGTTTGATTCGCGACTCCGCCGTTGACCTGGAAAACGTCATGCGACGATTTTTTGGTCGTTTCATTTTGCAACAAATGCTCGACCCCCGGTGCGAGCTCGGTGTCATCATTAGCTCACCATTTCCTGAACACGATCGTAACGATCAACGTTCGTGTTGTAGAATCACGCTACATCCAGAGGATTGCGATATAATTTAGTGAATGCACTATTCATCACTTTTCATAGCCCAACCTCCATCGAACATTCTCCATTTGTTCGCACAGAAGAGAACGGTTCTCGAAGCTCAATGGCAACAAGGACAACCTTGAGGGGGGCGATCTAGTCTACACAGCGAAAAATTTGCGTCATTGTGTAAAGTGTAGAAACTTTTGTGCAGAATATTCAACATTTCAGCATGTTGATTTAACACAATCGTAGTGTTGTTCCATCAGTCCAGTTTTCAGCACACAAAAGTGCTACCTGCTACCAAAGTAACACTCCTCAAATGCTACTCTCGAATGGACACAGAAAATGTGCTCAATTTACACAATGCATGTGACACACGCATCGTGTGATTTGGGAGTAACGCGTAAAAAGCGTTACTTCAATATCGCGTCACACTTTCGTGTGCTGAAAAACGGACTGGTGTGTTAGGTCCACGTAGCTCTAGCGAATAGTTATTATTACTCTGGCGACTTAACCTATAAGAATTCTGAGCTTACTAAATCTCACGAGGAATACTACGAGTACTCTCTTGGAATCATTTCGAAATCAACTCTGTATTACGCCAGCCGGGAGGTCTAGCAGCCAGCCTAGGATTTTTCTCGTTGGACTGAATACCATTTCATTGTGTTGTACATGATCCGCAATTGTCTGAAATACAAATTACATTACTCTACATTCGAGTCATAATCATCGAAGCAACAATCTCGACGGAATCATTCCTAAACGATTCCTCGCCAATGTGCGTGCCAGCATACATGGTCTGTGCCGCATACTCGATGAGACTAGTACCCAACCACAGCAACCTCAAGTCCTAATTACCGGAAATACCCAACTCAATTCCAGTCTCATCGATTTCAGCATTTCAAAACTCTTCCATTCTATGCACTACAACAACTACTACTACATTCAATTACGTCAACGATGGGCTAGACCTCGGTGCCCGGTGGAGAGGGCGCAAACGTCTTGCCCCAAAACAGAGGCCACATAACAAGACCCGCATTTTGTTCGTGAGCCGAACAATCTTCGGATTTAATAAACGCCGGACGTCACAGATCGAGCAACACTACGATTGTGTTAAATCTACACAAAAATGTCTACACTTTACACAACGACGGACCTTTCTGCACTGTGCACATCGACGCTTCTCACGAAGAGTAGCACGATTCAGATTTCTTGCGAAAACTAACACGCTTAGGCTCCCATGGCGAAAATTTAGCATGTTTCGCATGAGAAACATCAAGTACGCGTATGTTCGAATTTTTCTGATTCGAAGCATACTACTTCTCGCGGCTGGAGTATCAACATGCTAGTCTTCGCGGCTAGAGTAGGAACATGCTAGTCTTCCCGGCTGGAGTAGAAACGTGCTAGTCTTCGCGGCTGGAGTAGGAACATGCTAGTCCTCACGGCCGGAATAGCAACATGCTAGTCTTCGCGGCTGGAGTAGGAACATGCTAGTCTTCGCGGCTGGAGTAGGAACATGCTAGTCTTCGCGGCTGGAGTAGGAACATGCTAGTCTTCGCGGCTGGAGTAGCAACATGCTAGTCTTCGCGGCTGGAGTAGCAACATGCTAGTCTTCGCGGCTGGAGTAGGAATATGCTAGTCCTCGCGGCTGGAGTAGGAACATGCTAGTCTTCGCGGCTGGAGTAGGAACATGCTAGTCTTCGCGACTGGAGTAGGAACATGCTAGTCTTCGCGGCTGAAGTAGGAACATGCTAGTCTTCGCGGGTGGAGTAGGAACATGCTAGTCTTCGCGGCTGGAGTAGCAACATGCTAGTCTTGGCGGCTGGAGTAGGAACATGCTAGTCTTCGCGGGTGGAGTAGGAACATGCTAGTTTTCGTAAGAAATTCGAATTGTGCTACTCTTCGTCAGAAGCGTCGATATATTCTCATCTCGTATGTGGTACGTGGAAGAGAATAGGTGTTTCTTCCGAATGGCAGAAGTTTGGCCATTGCTAGTTCCGAATTCGTCGGTGTTTCAGAAAATTGTCGTGAAACATTTGAAAGTGCCGGAAGGGTTCGCGAATATGAGAAAACGGGAAATAAATCATGCGCGATTGATGGCATTCGAGTGTGACTTCCTCGCGGAAGATACGCGGAGGCGAAAGAAGAATGCAAGGAAGAAAAATCAACAGCGTTGGCAAACGACAAAGGCGAGGGGCGAGGTCCCTTTCAAACTGTCGGGTGCGATATTCCGCGATGCGATGCCCTGGGGCAAATGGATTCCAGCCGAGGAAGCCAAACGCATCGACAATGAGAATCACGTTCGGGAAATTGTATTCTTATCGTACTCCCGAGCGTGTATTTCATCGCTGTTACGCTGCAGTCCGCGCTATTTAAGTCCGCCGGCTCGATAAAGTTCCGAAAAGCACCGACGCTCGATCGAGTTGAAATTCCGCTCGGACTCCACCCGAATAAAAAAGCAAAGTCTCGACGGCCCCCACAAATTTTACTCCCGAAAAAAGGCTGTTCGAATGTTCACACCCCAAGCTACCTGGCTAAAGAATAGAAAAACGGGTATCAAATTACTTGTCATTGAAAACCAAATCGAGCATCGCTTTCTGACAATTTCAAAAAATTGCCCCAAATAATTAAAAAACCGAAAATATCACCAATTATGTTGTCATTCTTTATTGTATTTTATTTCTCTTACGTATTTTCTTGATTTCCAAGGCTTGAAAATTCACCACAAAGCTCTCCCATGGGGTGAAATCATCCCCAAAGTATTAGGGAAAATTGAAATATTTTTTGGCAATTCCATCAAAAATAATCAAATTCTCAAGGTCAGGGAAAATATCGAACAACAATATTATATCAGTGTCGAGGGGAAATTGACTCTCGAAACAACCCCTACGAGGAGTGATACCACCCTGAATCAGGGAGATATATGAAAAAATCTCGACAATCAATCAAAAATCTCGCGTTCAATGTTACTTCTGCACAAGAGTCAATATAACTAAGACTACTGTGCATATATATTGGTAGATGGCGAAATAGGAAATAGGAAATTGCGTTGCTCGCAGAGAGATTGTTGTGTCAGCTGCGTTCGTCTTGCTAGAATGATACACCGGGTATAATTCGACCCTGATTTCGAATCTTTGAGAATAGAGGACGAATTTTTTTTCCGGTGAATTGTGTTCAATGAGAGGGAACAAGAGTGGCATGATAACGAAAAGTGTAAAATGGACGAGGAGTCAACAGGAAACGGCGCTTATATTTTTCTTGGAAACGTGAAATGGAATAAACATGATCGACCTATATCAATAAGATATAATTCTGCTAAAATATGAAAACATATGCTAAGCGTATTCTGGCGTAAATGCGTGCGTTTCTTGGAATCAATACTATTAATAAATGTCCAGATTATAAGATGTTAATTATGTATGCGCATTTCAACGCCAATTTTGATATCGCAGACGCGTTGTTCCACGCTCGATTAAAGGTGTTATCGCGCGTTCATATTTATGATCGGTCTAATTTAAATCGCGTGGACTGACGAAACGACGATTCGTTTTTCCCTGACTCAAAATTCTGAGCGTTGCATTCTGCGTGGTTGCAGGGATCGTACGTTGTTTTTTGGTGTAGAAAGTACTGCGATTCGATTGATTACGACGACAGGAACGGTGTTTGGGTCGGGTAAGGTTGGGCGCTTGCCCAGGGCTCCGCAAATAAAAGGGCGCCCTTCTGTCTCTGACCGCTCATCCGACTTATATTGTGACTCGATGGGTGGTCAGTGATTTAGCATTGTTTCGTATTTGGCGTTGATCAAATTTGAGCCAATATAACAACACCTATGAGTTCGAGAAGAGTTTGAAAATCTGGATACGTGAGGAACCTATTGAAACTCGCAGTAGTAGCTGACTCAACTATTGAGGCACTCGGTAGTTATTCGAAAATTCTGATAGTTCGAGTGGATATTCAATAGTTTAGTCAGTAGTGACTATGGAGTAACTATTAAACCTGAGTAGTCGCTAGGAACTATTGTAGAAATTTATTAATACTTCCACTAGTCCTTCTAGTAGTGAAAGATACAACTATTGACTCAATTTAAACTACTGAAGACTTACAATATTGGTTCCAGTGAATGGATATTCAGTAGTGAAGGATAAAACTATTGACTCACTTTGAACTACTGCAGACGTTCACTTGATCTTTTAGTGGTGAAGGATGAAATTATTGAGTCAATTTGAACCATTGAAAACGTTCGATATTGGTTCCAGCGAATGGATATTCAGTAGTGAAGAATAAAACTGTTGACTCAATTCGAAGTACTGAAGACGTTCATTGTTGATTCCAGTGATCTTTTTAGTAGTGAAGGATAAAACTATTAACTCAATTTGAACTACTGACGACGTTCCCTATTGGTTCCAGTGACCCTTTTAGTAGTGAAGGATAAAACTATTGACCCGATTTGAACTACTGAAGACGTTCACTATTGTTTCTAGTGATTCATTCATATTAGTAGTGGAGAGTAAAACTATTGACTCAATTTGAACTACTGACGACCTTCACTACTGGTTCCAGTGATCATTTCAATAGTGAAGGATGAAACTATTGACTCAATTTGAACTACTGACGACGTTCACTATTGGTCCAGTGATCCTTTCAGTAGTGAACAGTTTTTATTAAATCACTATTGACGTGGAAACTATTGAAAATATTCACTACATTGGTGTCTTCATAAGTTTTTGTAAGTTGATCCCAATAAACCCACGTACGTCAGATAAACGTATATTAAACGTGTCCGCAATGTAGACAGTCGGTATGTTATTCATGGTCCTCGCGCGGCATTCAATTAACACATCTTGTATGCAACGAAAACACGTGACAAACATATTTTATCCTTTTTTTCTTCACCTTTGTAATTGCGTTTTGTAAAGGGTGCGAGAAAAAACCAGCATCAACGACACTCCAGAAAAACAAAACTACGCTCGGTGTTGAACACAGGTTACATAATGGGAGGGACTAGTCTCGCTGACTCATTTTTTCCCACGTGTCTTTCCCTTGTCTTGTTTACCTCGACGTTGACGTCGCAAAAAAGCTCGCGAGCGGTCCGAAAAAAAACGTGTATTGCTTTTTAACCCAGAAAGTCGTTTGTTCACGGATGACTCGACCGATTCGGGGGCTTGGCGATACTGTGAAATCAACCGTGACTAGACCTCGGGAAAAGTGTCGTCTCGAAATCCTGACAAGGGATCTGTGACCATGCGGAGATAAGTGTCTGAAAAACGAACGAATATTGGGATAGAATTGTTCGGAAACGCGGAATGACAGAACAATATGAAATAGATTGAATCGATCAACACGAAGAGGGATTGTCCAGAGTAGGATGTTCAGGACAAAGTTGACTCTAAAGAGCAGCCCGGGCTGCTCTGACCAACCTGGGTCAGACCAGCATCGGGTATCCAGGCCTGCGTTTAGTCGCATAACACATCAACCAAACTAGTCCCGAGACTAGCACATAGATACACAGACTATTAGAGATGAAGTTTGTTAGGACCTACTAACTGTAATCAAATAGTGCCAACAAATCCAATTGATACGAAACTGAACTGAAAATAAATATGGTGACTTACAACAAGAAACGAAGTACCTGTGTACACAGCGCGAGGCACATAAAGTGCAATAGGACTCAAACTATTGATCACATCAAAAAATGTTTCAGGCAACAGTTTCAGTGTTGCAAAAGGTCGTCATACTGGACCACCCTATTTTCCTATTGGTGGGCGCGCTGAAGCTACGTCAAGGTCAACTCTACTCTTTTGGGAAGAACCATGTAGTTGTTTTCATGTGATTCAGTGACGTACAACACCAGGTCATTCTCGTCACGCAAAGTATGGACATCGGAATAACCACTTTCAAAGGGTTCACTCACCTTGGTTTGGGTCTACCTACAGAAAATGTTTGAAGTGATGACCCTCGACCTCTGAGTCATGTGGTGATGTTAGATCTGGCAAACGAGAAGGCCAGAACACGTGGATGCCACACGACGGTGTACCAGTCCATTACGCTCTGCGTTCAAGACAAGTGACGAGTGAGATTTTTGGTGAAGGTTGGATAGGACGAGGTGGCCCTGTGGCTTGGCTACGTCGTTCGCCAGATCTAACATCACCTGACTACTTTTTATGGGGGTTTGTCAAAGGACGGTTAATGACGGTTGGACCTACAACGCCTGACGACGCGAAAGACAGAATACGCCGAGCATGTGGCGCAATGATGCCTCAAACGTTGACTGAAGTCGGATCCGAGTTCAGAATTATGCTATCGCGTCTGGATTTTGAGATATTTGAGGTTATGCATACGAAAAATGGCTATTTGGGCTGTTTTTGAGGTTAGATACAGGCTGCACCAGATTTTTCTGATTTTGTCTACATAGTACTGCTCTTTTCCTTTGGAATGAGAGGTCGAATGTCGTTTAACTTGAATTTGATTCTGAGGGCTGTGACTTTCAGGATTTTTTTGCGACATAACCAGCGAAATTTTAGACGAGGGCCGGAAAAAAGTAATCGAAAAAGAAATCAGCTATTTCTAAATCGAATTTCATTTTATTTATTTCTTACCACACCTGCAGCTTTCTTGCCCCAGTGTGCGGCGTTGGGAAACCTAACGTCTTCACGAGCTCAGCTATTTCCTCGGTTACATCGCGATTAACGTGGAATAAATGCCGACCAACGCGTTCGTTGTAGATGGGGATCGTTTACGATGCACACGTGACTGAATTGGAGGTCTGAAAGAATCGGCGAACACTGGGGATGGCGAGAAGCGAGCTGTGATCATCTGTAGCGTGAGATAAGAGGGGTTGGAATTCTCCTGCTGACTCGGCGACCCCAAACGATGCGCGTTTCCGTATCTTCGTCGTCTTTAACTGCTCAGGGATCGCGGCACCTTCCAGCTTGAGGCCCACTCCCTCGTGCGCGCTCGACACTAACCATTAGCAACCTAAGGAAGTTTATCATCACCTTGCGGAGGTACACCCATGTGCCGACCTGTTTCAAGCATTTTCAAGACATTTTTTGTGACGACCAGTAAAAACATAAAACTTCAAGTTTCCCATCACTTATTCATATGCATTCTAAGAGTGTGTACGTGAAGGTGCTTTTATTTCGAAGACTTTTTTTTAATCTCCGGTCCCAACTGAAAATTTTTCTGGAAATGGCCAAAAAGACTGGAGTACTTTCCAGAGCGTGGAAAGATTTCCCATCTAAAATACACGTAAACTTTGATTTTTTTTCTTCCAGTGACCATAACTCAGTGGCATTTCATGCTATCTTAGTGTACCAGGGCGCGATTCACTCGGGACTAGATGATCTACAAAGTGCCTATTCTGGTGTAGCTGTAATCTGCACTCGTGAGATTGTACAAGTCGCTAAGACTGATTTTTGTAAAAAATTCTTGTTTTTTGGACGTTATTTCAAAAAGTTTAGCATCAAGCGCGGCATATATCAGTGCGTAGTCGCTTTCAAGTGCTACTGCAAAGTGGTTTCAAAACATGGATGACTGAATAAAACTAAATAAAAAGGGCTACGGTTGAGGTTTGCTCTTCAAAGGGCAGCCAGACGAGGGCTAAATCATTTGTACTGTTCATGTCCTATGCTGGAGAGCGTGACCTTTCTGGGTGGGTCTCGCTTAGCTTCCCAGATTAGCGCCTCCATTGTAAATCGTAAATCTGACCAGGGCCTCATGGGGGCCCCAACTCAATTTCCACACGAGTACCGAACCACAACTACAACTAGGAAACACCCAACTCGATTCCAGCCTCATAGATCTCATCATTCAAAAACTCTTTATTCTATGTACTACAACAACTTCTACTACATTCCACATTCGACTTAATCCTGTATACCTAAGGCGACTGCGGCAACGATGGGCTAGTCCTCGGTAAAGAGGGCGGAAACGTCTTGCCCCAAAACTGAGGCCACATAACAGGACCTGAATCTCGTTCGTCTTCGGATTTGTAGCACCTTGATACGTGTGCAGAGTTTCAATTCACTTCCACGTTTGGAACTGGGTCGAAATCGGGTTCGAAGAAAACGTTAGATCCTGTTAGTGTCCGATATTCCGTCACTCGACGGATACCATCGATACCGGACGTAACGTACTTTCGAGAGCTCGATGATAAAATTCCTCTCGCGTCACCTTTAGTGACGGAGACATCCCACGTCAATGTTTTTACTTACCGCATCGGCATTTCCATCAGATCGAATTGCTCCACTACCCATAAACCCGCAAGTGTTCCCTCCCGCACATTTTCACGAGCCATTCTCCATTGATGGTGCGGTGTTTGCTCTCACCCGGAATTGCATGTTTCGCTCAACGATTTCTGGTGTTTATCTGATGAGTCGAATCTGTTTCATCGATTTCACAATTAGGTATCGCGGCTGGGCGATTATGCACTTCGTTGCATCGCGTATATCGCTTAAGTAAACGAGCAACAGGCTCCTCGCCCACCCTCCAGGAGTCGAATGACGGAGACCGGGTCTGCGCGGCCTGTCTAACGTTTGGAGCAAGTTTTTGATGAAAGATAGCATAAAATAATGTATGTTGTTTCAAAAAACGAAAAAAATAAAAAAAGGCCAACTTCGCCTTTGACCCTCATTTTTTGAAAATGGTTTGACGTTCGTTTTTCAGCATTTCATCGCGAATTTAGCGCCTCCTTTGACAAGTCTTAAGCCTCTTACGGAAAAATATCCAGCCACCTCGCTTGAAAATAAACGAGTCGTTTTATTTCCTCAGCGCTATTGAAATCCGATTTATTGATAAATCAATCGGCTTTAAATAACCAGAACCGATTACATCGAGTTGCGACGGGACACGCTGCGCGATGTTGAACGTGGTATCATCTTTCGTGGTGAACAATCGAGCACTCTCTGTTATTAGACCGAGATGACGCGAGAATAAAATTGCTTAGAGTGGCTGGTACCGTCGTATCGCGATAGATGTCGCTAGTTGTGCGTTAAAAACGATCGATTTTAGTAGGTACTAACAGGCTGCCACTTTTGCCCCTGCCCCCCGTGAAATCTGCTGTGCTCTCTGAATTTGAATTTTTGAGAAGTCACTATCTAGCAGTGAATAGTCACTATTGAGCATATTTCAGAGTATACCACTGCTAAATAGTGAATAGTCGGTCATTTAAATGGTGAAAAACTCACTTAGAAATAGTGACCGAATCACTATTGCAATAGGCTCGATCTTCGGTCGAACATTTGAGTAAAACAAACGTTCCTGAGATCAGCTCATTAACTGGAAAGAGAAATGTTATTCGTGACAGTGATTATCAACTTGTGTGCGAGTCAATGATAAATTTGATAAAAACCCAGGTAGAAAGTGAGCAATGAAATTAGGTTGTATTAAGACAGTTCCGTGAGTCTTGGTTTGACATAAATTACAGAATAAAGTGCAGATAAAAGAAAATTTAGGAAAAAAAAAGTGAGTTAACGGAGATTTGAACACAGGACCTATGGGCTACCAGTTGGGCGCACTACCGATCCGGCCGCAGGACCGCTTGGGTATATACGAAACTTCGTGTATGACGATGCCCCCTCCACTCGTATGAGTTGCACACACGCGTGCACGAGTTCGTTGTAGCATTATTCACCACTCTGCTCAGAATTCATATCGGTCTCGGATCTCGTGATATTTTTACTCGTTCGATTCGGCCCCATCCGTCGCGCAAATCCACGAACAGTACGACCACGTACATGTACGCGCACGCGTCGTTTTCGTATTGTTCTACAAAGCGACGAATCTCGTTCCATAAGCACCGAACGAAATGAACGTCGCGCGTCGTTTCGTAGCCTGCTCAATTGTTTCCCTCTCGCCGTTGGCAAACGGCTACTCTCCACTTCCGCATACTAATTTCGGCTGCACCAAACTCTGAATATTTACGAGCTTCCTTTTTTACTCGTTACTGCTACCGCATTTGAATAAATACCTCCGGCAATTTCGACCTGGCTTATATATACTGGCGCGTAAAAAAATATGCAGAATTTCACGCCCAAAAATCAGAAAATATCACCTCCATTTGCTCATTAGTCTTCTTCTCTCGCGTACGCATCAGCGTACAGATATCGCACGTAAAACGGAGCAGCGGTGCACATTCATCAGGGTGGACCAAAACGACTATTTTTTTCCTCAGTTACAGGAAAAGTTTCCTTAGTTTCGTTAGAACTGGAAAACTACATTTTTCAAACATTATTGTCGACAAGTAATCCGCGAATCGGGCAAAATAGCAATAGAATAGTCATCGATGCGACGAAAGAAAATTTAAATCAGACCAAGGAATGCAATTAATATTTCTTCATTATCGTACTTCAGTTTTTTCAATCCCCTCTTGTAGGTTCTTATTCACAGTTACGTGTGCGATAGTGCGAAAAAAAGTTTCATTGTATCGGGCGAGTTTCATTATTCCTCGACAATGTACGCAGTCGATCGAGCAGAAGATTGAAAATGGAGAATGGAGAAAAAAATAAAGAGTTAGCAATCAGAAACGTGATTAAATTTGGCTGCCAAACTTACTCGAGGAATATGAAATTCAAATCAGACTTCAGCTTTTCCAAATGTCGAGTGACTCAAGTGTGTGTGCGTGTGTGCGCGTGTGTGGGCGTAGGGCTAGATGTGGGTGTGGGTGTGGATATGGGTGTGCATGTGGGTGTGGGCGTGTGTGGATGTGGAGGTGTGTGGTGTGAGTAAAATTTTGTGCTACGATTTCTCCTCAATGACCTTGAGAACGAAAATTGCTCTTCGCCCATCGACGTTCCTTGATGGGACTTAGACCGGATTAGATCATGAGTACGACTCGATGAGCGGTGTTTTGGTTATTAAAAAATGAATAAAAATTTTGAAAAAAAATCCATTTCTCTTCCTTCCAATTCTACTGAATTCTCGATTTTTTTTTGTTTCCAATAAAACAACTTTTCGCTTCCAAATGGAAGGCTTGTTTTCGTGAAGTCGTTGTCGATTCCGATATTTGTGCAAATGAGGGCTTGACGCACAAATAGTGAATGCAGTAAATTCCAGTGTTTCTTTCCAATTGTTTCTCTCCCAACTCTACATGATCATGATTGTCGATGCTCGTGTTCCTGCAATCTAAGCGTCTCATTCCACAAATTCTCCAGGTACAAGAAGAGTGACAATTTTCATAAAAAATCGTGAACATTCGATCGCTTCGCACTGAAAATGACCTAATTATCATACATTGTACGCAATAGTGTGTGGCTTTTTCTGAAATAGTCGAATTTTGAGAAATTCGGCGAAAAAGCGTTGTCGCATCACAGATTGCGAGGGACATGATTCGAATGGCGTTTTGCATACGATTGCGGATGAAACGGATTCTGCGCGGATGAAGGATGAGTCGTTGGAAATTTCATTGCAATTCGAGAGCGTACGAGCGTGTTTAATCACCCGGTATCGCGCGTGCGTGGGGGCCATCGAACTCTGAAGGTACGGCATGGGACGGCCAGCGGTACGTTGGTACCGCTCGAACTACCCGGTCTTCGGGGGTCTTTTTTTAATCTTTACGATCGGCTCGGTGTCAAAGAGCAACTCGTTTTACGACCCCTCCAGAATCTCGACAGAGAAAAAAAGCAACGGAACAACGATTTCTTTTCTCTTATATTCCGCGACTGCGGCGGTGGCATGGAGCCTCCACGAAGCGTTGGTCCCGCGCTTATTCGCGTCTCCTCGTATCCTTCTTCGGCAACGCGCTCCAGCAGCTTTCCAACGTATCGCGGTGTCTAACTTTTCCACTCTTTCCGTCCAGCATTGATGCCATCCGTGTCCAGGGTCATAGATGCTTACCTCGTTATGCCATAGATGCGTACCTCGTTACGCCATCAACCGATCTGCAGATAAATCTGCAGCCAAGATAAAACGACAAGACTGAAAGTTTCGCTGCTGAGAAATATTCGCCACAGTCAGCATCTTACTGGTTATCATCGCTGAAACCTAAAGGTGTTGAGAGTTTGCAGCTCTCAGCTGTGTAGCCCCAGGACGCCTCTGGCTACTACGTCATAATGGCGGCGGCGCCGAATCGGCGAACGGTTCACGGGTTCCATAACAGATGGCGCTAGTAGCGGATTCCAGACGATTTTACAGGTCCCAGGATGCGGATTGCTGTTGGTAGCAAATCTTGCGTAACGAACGAGATGCAGGCTGCAGTAATTATCAGAAATGAACATCACGGCTGGTGTAAGAACAAGGATTAGGCATATGCGGGGCATTCCATGTTTTTCAACACTCTCTTTAACCCTTTCAAGCACGTTGGGATCGTGGAATCCCATTGTTTCCACAACCATTTTCCGAGTGGTTGGCGTAGTTTTTATTTGACTAGCAAACTTGTTTTTGCATCTTGATATCAATTATCTATTACCAAAAAAAGTCATTATCAACGAAAGTTGGAGTTTACATGCTTAACTATGCATTTGGGTCTCTGATAACGAATATGCACAACAAATTTGAAATTCACAATGGCGGATCCAATTTTGAATTTTGGAGTTTTTAGTGTATATTCGTTATCAGCAACGCTTAAAACCCCCAAATACCAACTCTCACTCTCGTCAAACGCCTTTTTGCATTTTTTGGTCCGCCATATTGGATCCGGCATTCTGAATCTTGAGATTCTGAGTGCATATTCGTTATCAGCAACCCCGGTTACCCCCGAATACTAACCTCCACTCTCGTCAAAAGACTCTTGGAATTTCGGGTCCGCCATATTGGATCCGCCATATTGAATTTGCAACTTTTCCCGTGCGTATTCGTTAATAGCCACCCCGAAGACCCCAAATACCAATTCGCAATCTCGTCAAACGATTTGCGTTATTGGCCCGCCATATTGGGTCCGCCATTTTGAATTATCAATTCTGAGTGCATATTCGTTATCAGCAACCGCGAAAACCCCCGAATATCTAACTTCCACTCTCGTCAAACGACTTTAGGAAATTCGGGTCCGCCATATTGGACCCGCCATATTGGATCCGCCATTTTGAATTCGCTACATTTGAGTGCAGATTCCTTATCAGTGGCGCTACGAATCCGCGGGGCAAAATTTCGAGTCGATTGCGCGTAAAGAATGATGTGTGCTCGAAGGGATCAACTTGGAACGGGCCCTGGGAATGTTCAAAAATTCGGCACTTTCGTTGGCCAATCGTGAAATATGAGCTCGTTCGCACATCAGTGATAAACGTTTCGCGCGAATAAAAAGCTATTTTGAGAACAGCATCGGGCGCGACATTCTTTGGGTTTACGAGCCACTTGTTTGCGAAGCGTCTAGTGAGTCTAACATCTCGGGTAGCCGGCTCGCATACGTTGGCTGCGAGAAATTACGAGTGCAGGTATACCAATTAGCTGGCAGTTAAACGCCCCGTGTTTGCAGACCATTTCAAACTTTTGTGTAGTCCGTAGAATCGTCCGCACCACGCCATCGACAGAGTGTTGACATCGCTGAGTCACGTATTGATCATGCACAGAGCCATGAACGGCCACAGGCCACAGGTGTAGAGGTAGACGCATTCAGGGGTCCTAACGCGTCTCTTTGTTCGCAAGCTGTGTTTGCTCGTCCATCTCTAGTGAAAGTTCAAGACGCTGTCGAAGGACGCCTGAACTTCGCACGTTTCGAGGCTGACATGCCGACTGTTTGTCTGCGATCCTCCTTTCGTTTTTCGCCATCCAGGGTCCGGAATTTCGAGGAGCAGCGGTTTACTCATCGCATCAAAATCATACTCGCCCGCTGAACAAACATACTGTAATTTCCGCGTGTCTGCTCGATTCCGACGTGACGAATCCTGCCGGAACTCTTCATGCTACCGCACAACTAGGAACTCGCGTGGGACTCGCGAGCAGTTGAGGAAGACGCCAAAAAAAAACCCCAAAAACAAACGGAGAGCTTCTCTAATCGCGCGTGCTTTTTGCCGATAGTCCCGATTCGCCGGATAATTGGAAGCTCGTTCAATCACGGGAGTCGTAGGCGCCTCGTTGTAATTAACACCGAACGGATGCAGATATGCACGTCTGACCGAGGCGGGGTCGAGGGCGAAGGTGAGGACGTCGACCCCCACGGTTCGACTACCGAAACCACGAGTGCAACAATAGTGCTGGTACTCCCAAACGAGTATGATAATACGACGTATTAAACGGCAAATGCAGCTTAGGTGGTGGTCGGCTTTGTACTAGTCGACGAACTCGCGGGCAAGACAAATAAACAAGCGATAAATACCGCGAGGACGTCGGACATTCCTGAGCGAGTTGTTCAGAAGTGTCGAGAACAGACGAGTCGCGGGACCCCGCTGACCAACATCTAGCAGCACTTGCGCTCGCACAATCCGATGTGAGATGTGCCGCGCTTAAAGTCCACGAGCCCAGGGACAGAAAGTGCAACGGTTCCATTTCGCCTGATATGTGCATCTGCACGCAGAAAAAAGCACAAGCATTGTTCCTATCTGCACTAAGGGGAAATTTCCATGTTGGCACAGGGATACTAACTTTGCTGTAATAGTAATTGCACCTTTGCGAAAATAGGATGAAAACCTATTTTTATACGAATTTCCCTCATCTTCACATTAGAATAACTCCTATCTTATCATAGCAATTTTCCCTACATCAACATAGAAATTATTCCCATGTGAGAATAATTGAAAATAATTATGAGGTAATTTTTCTATTGATAGTAATAGCAATTTTCCCTACATCAACATAGAAATTACTCCCATGTGAGAATAATTGAAAATAATTATGAGGTAATTTTTCTATTGATAGTAATAGCAATTTTCCCTACATCAACATAGAAATTACTCCCATGTGAGAATAATTGAAAATAATTATGAGGTATTTTTTCTATTGATAGTAATAGCAATTTTCCCTACATCAACATAGAAATTATTCCCATGTGAGAATAATTGAAAATAATTATGAGGTAATTTTTCTATTGATAGTAATAGGGAGAAACTCTTTTTATGCTTTCACAAAGTGAAACTTTTTTTCTGAACACAGTGGAACTCGCCTAGAGCTTAATTGAGCTCCTCTATCCCAACATAGCTGCTGAGCTCGTCCAGAACTTGAAGTAGCCTAAGCTGAATCTCTCCTCCACGTTACTTCTGTCACAGCATGAGAATTATACCTACGTTTTGCGTAGGAAAAATCATTAGATTTTTTAGGAAATGTTCCTGTAATAACATAGGAATAAGTTCCATGTTAACACGTATAACATTTCTGGAGAATTGAGCAACTACTAAAAACAAATTCGGTGGGCCTGTGACCAACGGTATTTTTCCCGATTCGCCGTGGTTCGCAGAGACACGCGATGCGTGCGGCGAGGTTGATCAAATTACGATTAATTAAGACACGACGCGTTTATTTCTCGTTTCACGATTCGATGCCATAATTTCATGAGAAACGTTTTGCGTCACGGTCTCGGGAAGATGGTAACATGTCTGTCACGGTTACTTTATATTAATTACTCGTTGGCTGGGTAGTTTAGATTAATGAGGAACGCAAGCTCGTTAACCCACTTGACGCCACATTTAGGAATACCTGCTCGGTGTCAAGTACTGCGAATCCATTGTATCGGTATTACGTTTGCAGCGGCAAAATTTCGTTCGGAATTAATAACACGTATGGATCCCGCCTTAATTGTATCCGCAATCATCACGATCCTATTCCCATAATACGTGCTGGAATCGTCTCTCCTGGGAGTTTAGTTGCCCACCTTGATAACTCAACGAGTCCATGATCTCCGGTGAATTCGACGAGGTTGAAAATAATGTACAATTTGAATTTTTATTACAATTTTTATTCTCTTTACAATTTATACTCAGTATACAGAAACGGCTGGAATGATTTGGAAGTACTCGATTTTCGGAGAATTAGGGCCCCTTTGATTGGAGAAGACAAAGGACCCCGCACCAAATACATGACGAATCGTCCGAGGTGAACTCTCTTCAGAATTGGGGAATAGGGAGAAGAAATGATCCTGAACCACACGGTGAGAGGAAAACAGTCATATCCACTGTGCAACATAGGAATCATAGTGTGTAACACGGTAACCAAGATTTTTAAGCGAGAAAAGTTTTTTTACAGAGTAATTTCCCCTGTTCCAAACGGTGACCTTGACTCTGTCGACATAGCAATGATTGCCACGCTACATGGAAGAGTACCGCGCGAAAGGGAGTTCCTCCAATTTTATATATTTCTGTTTATTATTTTTCATTTATCTATTGTCCAGTAAGTGAGGTTATATTCAGCTCATTTAAGGCGGGGTGCTCGAGAAGCGCGAAAAAAGCTCTACCCAGGGTGCACCATTTTCTCAAAAAAGTATACGAGCGGTCAAATATCTCGAAAACGAAACGTTTCCCGGAAAAATGTTTCGAACCAATGTTGTAGGGTTTCAAAAGTTATATTTAATGATCACGTCCGTTTGGCCTTGAGTAGACGCGTAAAGGCGAAATCGAAACCAACATGATTTTTTTAAATGGAACATCCCATTTTTTATAGCACAGTATTGCAAGTGGCAGCGAGACGTTTCCAAAAAGCTACAGGAAAGCCTATTTTCGTTGAGAATTGCCCGAGTTACGAGTTAGGGTGCCGCCAGTGTTAGTGTTATTCAAGTGTTAATGTCACATAGCCGGCGGCGCACCGCGGCTCTTCGAATGACTATTCCAAAACTCTTCCCAACAGTCCAACGATGTGCGCAAAATTGGTTTCTGGACCGCACGTCGATCTCTTTCGTGTCTAAACAACTGACGGAAATTCGTCGCAAGTTGTCGGATAGTCGTATTCTGAAAAATTCAATCGTTCCACATTCGCCTTCGAAATAGCCAATCTCGAGGCCGTGTATCACATGGTAGAACTTTCCACTCCTCCCTTTTCAATTGCCCGTGTTTACCTTCGTATTTTTAGCATTCCTCGAAGCGCATGTTTTTTCAAAACGCTCACATTCTCGCGCGTTGTACCGGTGCTTTCACGTACACGTGCCTCGTCACGAGTACGAAAGGATTTAAAACTTGACAGGTAATCGGCGAATACGATCTCGAATGCAAACACATGCCAGTACGTTGCCCGAATTGACTCGTTTCTGCCGCCGCATAAAAAATGTACGATGATTTATGCTCCGCTCTTCACCTTCAGCCATTCTGAGTCTGACGTCAGTGTCGAACGTTTTCCTCAATTTTTCACAAATTCTTCGAGCCCCTTCGAATCGAATTGCCCGTGGCACGCGATTTGTTATGCCAATTTGGAAGTCATTTTCAGTATCTTTTCAGGATTTGTTATGCCAATTTGGAACAGTTTTCTGCAGTGTGGTTAGTCACTATCAAAATCAACGTGACACGACGCGAATTAATCGTGCTCGAGCGACGATTGCGAAATGCTCATTTTGCAACTGCAAGTGAAAATTTTTTCAGTACTTTTCAAAGTAATTTTTGAGTACCTCATGAAGTAATTTTTCAGTATTTTTTACAGAAATTTTTCAGTATTCTTTAAAGTAATTTTAGAACTTTTTGAAGTAATTTTCCAACACGCGTAGTAATTCTTAGTACTTATCAAAGTAATTTTTTAGTAGGTACTTCATAAAGTAGTTTTCAGTGTCTTTTCAGGATTTGTTATGCCAATTTGGAACAGTTTTCTGCAGTGTGGTTAGTCACTATCAAAATCAACGTGACACGACGCGAATTAATCGTGCTCGAGCGACGATTGCGAAATGCTCATTTTGCAACTGCGAGTGAAAAATACTTCCTTCGCGCAGGCCGCCTGGAAAATAATTATTTTTAAGATCCGAAAGAAAAACAATCGAGCGCCGAGCTGATGAATGTATGAAAAATGCTCGTCGAAATCGTGGAAACTTTACGAGCGTGCGTATTGATTTGTCCTTGAATCGGTTGTGCAGGCAAAATTTTTAGGAAGTTTCTTCAACTCTGCGCGGAGTCATGGCCACAAATGCGGGCTGATCGGCACAAACAGATCCAGTTGAATAATTTAATTCGTCGTTAATTCGAATTCTATATAATCGCGCGACGGTCATCGTGGTCAATACGTCTGTTGGTTCATTGTTTCGATGTGTTTCGCTTTTCGATTCATATTCATTCGACAGCTTGCAGCGAGAGGATGGTGACATGTTTGTTAACGACTACTAGGATGGTCCACCAATAGCCGGACACGTATAATTTCAAATTTGTGGCATACAATTTTGAGAATAACATTTTTGTCTATAAATATAGTTATATACCCAAAATTCCCATATTCACTATTTTTTTTCTATCTCTCAACATCTTTAAATTTTTTTACCAGCTTACAAGACTCGCCATTTTGAACTTTCCAAATCTGACTCTAGATTCTTCGTCCGACCTTTTTTTCTCTCGAGCTTGCGATCCTCAGCTTGCAATCGACATCTGATAAGTTTTTTTCCCATTTTACCTCCCCTTTTTCAGTTTCTGTGCCGCAGCATCCTGCTAAATCCGACCGAAAGGCTGTAAGGTTTTTCCGTTTCCATTTTCTCGACGAGTCGTGAAGACGTCTCTGACGTTGGATCGACAGCCAATTGCTCGTCTCGCTCGATCATGGCGGACGGATCGAGCCTTTGTTCAACAGCCCACGAAACAAAACCGGCTGTTCTAGCTTTTCTCCACTCCTTCGTCCGCCAAAACGCCACAGACGAAACGTGAAACTCGACTCCTTCACGGGAATAGCAAACTCAGGTAACTACCAACGTCGTAGTAGAGATACCACGATCAAATTTCCACGTGGCGTGATCGCGCCAGGTGAGAACTGACGACAGCGGAACGCGTGACCCGTTTTCTCTTCCCGAAATTCGCAAATACTTGTTTACGCGTTAAACGGATTCTCTGCGATTTTTTCCCAATTTTTTTCACCTAGAAACATCAAAAATTGACCGAGTTACGATTTTCCAAGCGAAGAAGCGTTTTTTTGCATTTTTACCTCTCCGTGATTTTTTTTCAGTAAGTTGCCAATTTTTTACCTCAAAATGAATTTCACGTCTGTAATCCAGAGAGTTCGAAGTATGTTTCCTAATTTTTCTGAATACTTTGGAGCGGTAGTTTGCGCACAATCGCTTTTCGAAAACTGACGGGTCAAATTGACCCACGCGTGACTATGGAGGGTTAGATCAAATTTTTATTTTTTTTATATTATTCTTTCAAATTGCACAAAAAACCTATGATTTTTAGGCGAAAAAATTGTATTGTCCGGTGCAGATTCATCGCGATACATCACATTTTTGAAAATGTCCTGGTAACTTCGGTGTAGATGCTCCAAAAAATTTCAAAAAATCACAGAGAATCCATCTAACACGTGGAAAACTGTTTCTTTTCAGAATTTTCAGACGTGAACAAACATAGGTGGCTGGATTGAGGAAGAATGCCACTGAGGAGTTTGATCATGCCTTTCCTAACCTAAAAAAACGTATTTCTGTTTGGTTATTGACGAGCTATCGTCGAAACAAAGTTGAACAGATATTAAAGAACGTTGATAGTTTCGATTTCGAAACGTTTCTGAAAAAATGGACCAATCGCGGGGTAGATCAAGGAGTGGAGGACACTATTTTGCCTATCTAGTCTCGGTAGGAAATTGGAACGGCGAGTATCGAGGCAGTGTCGACAATTCCGAACTCGGATTTCCTCGCGTCGCGAGGGGACGAAGCTCAGGCAAATTTTGTCCCTCGGACAGGCGATGAAATCTGTGTTTCAATTTTGCCGTGCGAATATATAGCTCGATTTAGGTTATGTTCAAATTTGGCTCGGGTCGAGCGTAGCCCGAAAGTTTCACGAGCCGCGCGAATAAATATTACCAGAGCGTCGCGCGTGTACCTCGCAGCAGAGCATAGAATGCTTTTGTTGTTGGATTAATCAACGGCAACGAGGCGGCAAGGTGTACGTCGCGTTACAAGTCGACTTGGTTCGCGCGACGTTGACTGATTATTCGCTTATCTAATTTACATGCTCTCGCGTCACGCGTAACGGTATTGGTGTCACTTTCCTGTCCTTCCCGCAACTTTACTATCAACGATGTCCTCGTCACTTCAACCACTCCGATATCCCTCGAAAACTGAAGCTCGCGCTCATCTTACCGCGAATATCAACGATATCTTTGAGGAGGTGCGTAAATTGGGCGAGCGAGCAAACTCAACTCTTGGGTGGGTGTAAATTGGGCGAGCGAGCAAAAAGCAGAGTCTACTAATCTATTGTACCGAATTCAAGAAAAAATTAGGTTGATCGGGTTGCCTTCGACCCGATAACTTCTTGATCATTTATTTTCCCCTTCCCTCTTTTCCTTTTTTTCATACATACATGTTGCTCGCCTTAATGTTTTGTTCTTTCATTTTCGATAACAATTTCAACCCCCGCAGAATTTTTCCAATGCGACACTCAGATTACAGGAACACTAGCATTGACAATAATCACCATACAGAGTTCGGAGAGTAACAATTGAAAAGAAACACCGGATTGACCAAATTCAGTATTCTTGCATCAAGCCCTCATTTGCAAACATCAGAATCGACAATTTTCACGAAAACAAGCCCTCCATTTGGAAGCAACGAGTTGTTTCTCGTTTGAAAACAGAAAAAAATCGAAAATAAAATGAACTTAGACGAAAAAAGTGGATTTTTTTCCAAAGTTTTTACTTATTTTAATAACTGAAAAACCACTTATCAAATCGTACTCATGATATAATCAGGTCTAAGGTTCGTCAACAAGTGTCGATGGGCAAACAGCAATTTTGATTCGCATCGTCTATTGAGGAGAAACCGTAGCACAAAATTTTGCTCACAGACACACGCACACGCACACGCATACACATGTCCCTGAAAACGTCTGAGGAAAATTGTAGAGGACTTGAAACGTGCAGATATCGTCAAATCTCCACGTTCGATTTTCCGGGTCATTACAATAACTTTCCTCTAGACCGGGAAGCTAACTAGAAAGGAGCCCAATTTACATTCTAGAAAAGAAGTTGCCCAATTTACATTCTACTAAAGTAGTTGCCCAATTTACATTCTACTAAAGTAGTTGCCCAATTTACATTCTAGGAAAGACGGTGCCCAATTTACATTCTACGAAAGAAGTTGCCCAATTTACATGCGACGACAGAAGTCGCCCAATTTACATTCTCGGAAAGAAGTTACCCAGTTTACATTCTTGCAAGGAGGATGGAATTGGTGGACTTTGCCCCTTCGCCCAATTTACATGCGAGCTGGGAATTATCGCCCAATTTGCCATTGCCCATTTCTCCTAATAGCGAGAAAATATGAAATTTGATTCGATAATCATTAATGACAGATGCAACAACGGACCGACTGTCTTATCATCCTGCACCGCGGCGTCGATTGTGACAGCTTTGGTATCAATTGTAACATAGACGCAACCTGGCATAATTGCACTGCAAATATTAAATATTTATTTAAATGAATAAATTTTATTAATTTCTGGAAAACTGGTTTTAAGGTCACAGTCACACCATCATCGGTGCCCATTTTTTTTGCATTCGGTGCATGGAACCCATTCTTCGTTGCTTTGGCAATAAAGCTCCGAGCAGATCAAGTAGAACGTGCCTTCCTCAGATGACTCTGGATCCACTGGAAAATTTTGAGGCCGGATTTGCGTACAGGTTTTGGGGGAATGGTTCGTTACGTAGTCACTGATCCCGTAAAACGTTAATCCGGCAGAGCAGACTCGCTACTGCTGATATTTCGGCACTCACAATAAATATTCACGGTACAATTAGATCAACAATTTTCCTATTTCTTCGTGGTTACTCCAATTTTCCATGTCTCGTCACGATGCGAGTTTCTCACAGGTCGAGTGATTCGCTCTCGCATAAATCGCACAGCTGCGTGTAATAATTCGCGAGCTATCAGCCAAACGAGATGGTTAGACGAGTGTCCCGAGATTCGCATCACGTTTTTCAGTTTCTTCGCCTCGCGTTGACAATTTTTCGTCGTCAAAATGTATTCAGCCCGATAGATCGAGAGATGCTGGAAAAACTGAAATTTTGGACTCCAATACACGCGAAAATATTTGTGTGCAAAAAAAAATAGAGGCGCGGAGAAAAAGCTCTTTGGAGGAGAAATGAGAAATTATTTGTCAGCAAGACGACGATGAAAAACACTTGGAAATCTTTCCCGCAGCTTCGACGCTCGACGCAGCTTTCAATAGCGCAAGAACGCTATTGAGGTCACACCGTATCGCGAATTAACGCGTATCAAGTTTATTATCTTTCTCCTCTCTTTATTTCGCTGCAACTTCCGTCGATTCGCGATGCATTTTTAGTGCTCGCACGCGCATCCTCCATTATTATTTGATCGTTATTTCGGCAGTGTTTCCTGTTTCGTCGTCGGCACGGTCTCTCTGCTCTGTTAGCTCTGCACGCACCCAAAAATTATATAATCGCAGGAAACGGCGCGCGAAAAAAACGGAGCGCCGACGATGGCAGGAAAAGTGCAAAAAGGAAGATCGAGAGAGCGGAGAACGGTGAGACGAAGATTGGGAGAAAATCCGCGAAACGCGGGGAAACAAGCGCGGGGAGAGCGCGAGGCGTGAAAATTGTCGAAATGTTTGCAGCGTCGCGTTTATCGCGCGGAAATACCGGTTTTCTTGGTTTCTCTTTAGTAAGTTTGTCGGAAGAGCGTGTTTTTTATGCTTTTATCGTGGAGGCGGGAAAATTCAACGGTTAGCGTGTAGATAAACTCGCGCAAACTTGTCTATGCCCGGCACAGTGGCGGCGGAAGGGGCGCGCGCGTCGTCTTATAGCTTCGCGGTTTTTTTCAAAACCAGCACGTGGCCCCCACTCCGCGGCCCGCGACGCCCTAGCCGCGCTTTCCTCTGCGCTCGTCGGCCGCGTCGCGGTTTCCTCTCTCTCCTCTGCTGCGCGCCTCTCCGTCACCTCGCCGCCGCGATGCAGAATTGCACGTAGCTTCGTCCTCGTCGAACTCGTTGCCGAACGTCGCTGCGTTCTCTAGCTCGCCACCAACTAACCTGGACTTTCGCATTGCTAGACTCGAACCATGCCAAGGCTGACCGGGTGCGTTGCCCTCCGCGTCGACAACGGCCCGCTGCAATTGCCTTAGAGCATCGGCTGTGCGCTGGATTCGCGATTCTCAACTTGCTGCGCGTGCATATGACTCGGACCTTCGAATAATCGCGAACCCATTCGACGAACAAACGAATCGATGCATCTCGTTTTCCACCACTCCCAGTAATTTTCAGTCATTTCATTTTTTTTTTCAGTAATTTTTTAGTACTTTCAAAAGTAATTTTTTAATAATTTTCAGTAATTTTGTTGTAATTTTTAGTACTTTCAAAGTAATTTTTAGTATTTTCTAACGTAATTTGTCAGTACTGTTTGGAGTAATTTTTTGCCACTCTCCAGTAATTTTCAGTACTTTTTAAAGTAATTTTTGAGTACCTCATGAAGTAATTTTTCAGTATTTTTTACAGAAATTTTTCAGTATTCTTTAAAGTAATTTTAGAACTTTTTGAAGTAATTTTCCAACACGTGTAGTAATTTTTAGTACTTATCAAAGTAATTTTTTAGTAAGTACTTCATAAAGTAATTTTCAGTATTTTTTAAAGTAATTTTTCAGTACTTTTTCAAGTATTTTTTCAATAATTTTGGAAATAATTGATTGTACTCTTTGAAGTAATTTTTCAGTACTCTTTAAAGTAATTTTTAGTACTTTTTGAAGTAATTTTTAAGTACGTTTAGTAATTTTTTAGTAATTTTTAGTACCTTTCAAAGTAATTTCTTAGTACTTCGTAAGTTAATTTGCCAGTACTTATTAAAGTAATTTCTCAGTACTTTTCAAAGTAGTTTTTACTACTTTTTGAAGTTCTTTTCAGTACTGAAAATTTCAGACTGAAACAACTGCTTGTCATCTCAGACTTCAGTCCGATGTGCAGTTCGCGAAGAACCGACTTCGCATTAAATTTCGATTTCGAGTACAGCCCACCATTTTGAAATTCGAAAGCTCGATTGAAAATCTGTAAGATTCGAGCGCGTTTGCTCCGAGTGGGATCGGACGACAGATCGCGAATATCGTCCGCCATCTTGAAATTTATATCTTCGCTACGAGATTCGTAATCGGCGAGACCGACGACACTCGCGAGCCACATGTTCTGGTTGGACCAAACCGTAAGAACGTTCAGAAAATTCGTACGCCATCTCGAAGGCGCCATGTTGAATTTATTGTACGACGAGTCACAAATTAAGCTACGTAACGCTATGAAATAAATGGACAGGTAAGTGTGATGTCCTCTCCAACAGTTGTACTTTTTAGTACTTTTCAGTAGTTTTTTTGTAATTTTTAGTACTTTCCAAGTAATTTTTAGGACTTTCCAAAGTAATTTTTCAGTACTTTTCGGAGTAATTTTTTGGTACTTTTTGAAATAATTTTTCAGGACTCTTTAAAGTAATTTTGTAGTACTTCATGAAGTAATTTTTCAGTACTTTTTGAAGTAATTGTTTGTACATTTTTTGATTTTATTAGTGATTCCATTTTTTGGTGCGACCAAAAAAAACTGAATTTACTTTTCAACAGGTGCATCATTTTTCATTTCAATAGGGATTCCGTGTGGAGCTTCGCCGGCAGTGGCGCCGAACGGTTCCTTGGTGCCCAAGTTACTTCGCGCGTCACGTGGCCTGCGAAAAGCAACAACCACATATTTCGTGCCACGCGAACCCAACAGCGTTATAGATTATGAAAATAACGAACGACGAGGAGATTATGAAAATAGTGAGCAACCAAGATAACAGGTCGGGACGACTCGGGACGTCTGGCAATTTTCAGCCATTCTCTGACTGCGGACTCGTAATTAGTGCTATTATAATCACTGCTATTTTCACTTGACGACGTTCGTAGCTGTGGCTCGATAACATGATAATACATATCGTGAAACCCACTGGCGACTACTGCGCGTTATTGCGAGTGAAATATCTAGTTCAGAGTTGCGAGAAGTATAAACGACAAAGAAAAATGCAATGCAATCCCATTGGTGAAAAATTTCGTAGCAGCTTTAGCTTTTTGCAGTTACCAATAATATTCACAACGCTGATTCAGTTTCAGCTACTGTCTTCTTTTTTTCTTCCAAAGCTCCATTCCTTCGCGTACACGCTTTTTATTTCTTCTGTGCGATGGATATTTTACTATTATTTTGTTGCACTCAACGCAGAAACAACGAAGCTCGAATTTGGACTTTGGAAACAAGATCGGAAAAGAACGTGAGAGGAAAGTATGTCAAGGTGGCCCCGAAATTTGAGGGGCAGTAGACGGTAGGGATCTGGAAAACTGTGGACCTCCGTAATGCCAGCAACGAGATTTTTGGATGGCAGCGAAGACGGTGCATGCAGGTAATAATGTTGGTGGACGATCATACTTAACTATTCTCGGAACAATCTCGCCGCGAATTTGGCGAAAATAAGCCGCAGCATCGTTCCGCGTCGACGAATGAGAGACGACGACTTATCGTGCGACCGCGAAAGAGGGGCGGATGTACGGTTTGCATAGCTATCAACCGCTTCTGAATCTTGCGAGTCCCAGAGATTTAGCATCAGTTCGCGTCGTTTTGACGCGAATGTGCGGAGAATCAGGATCTTATATTCGGGGCATGGAGGTGTAGCAATGAAAATGGCAACTGGCGCGACGTACGCAGCTGCGAGGTACGATTCGGGGCAGCCGATTTGTACGAATGAAAACAAGACGTGAACATGATTTGGGTCAAACAAGCATCGACGATGTGAAGTCACAGCCAAGATGTGTATTTAGCTTGATGGAACCGATCATTTCTCATGTTTCAGCTCGTACATCGACGCAAACTCTCCTCACAAATTTGAAACACTTCGTATGGAAGAAAGCTATTGAGGGTCTCAGTAGTAGCTGATAAAACTATGGGGCAGTCAATAGTTCTTCGGAAGTTATAATAGTTCGAGTGGATATTCAATAGTTGAGTCAGTAGTGACAATGGAGTAGCTATTGGACCTGTGCAGTCACTAGGAACTACTGAAGACGTTTATTAATGGTACCGGTAATCTTGCCAGTAGTGAAGGATGGAACTATTGACTTAATTTGAACTACTGAAGACGTTCACTATCGGTTCCAGTGACCCATTCAGCAGTGAAGAACGGAACTATTGACTCAATTGGAGTTACTAATTAACTCCATAATAAACGTTCACTATTGGTGCCAGTGATTCTTTCAATAGTGAAGGATAAAACGAATGACTCAATTCGAACTACTGAAAAGTTTCACTATTAGTTTCAGTCATTCTTTCAATTCTGATGCCTGAAACTATTGATTCAATTTGAACTACCGGAGACGTGCACTATTGGTTCCAGTGATCCATTCAGCAGTGAAGAATAGAACTATTGACTCAATTTGAACTACCGAAAACGTTCACTATTGGTTACAGTGATCCATTCAGCTGTGAAGAATAGAACTATTGACTCAATTTGAATTACTGGAGACGTGCACTACTGGTTCTAGTGGTCCATTCAGCAGTGAAGAATAGAACTATTGACTCAATTTGAACTACCGAAAACGTTCACTATTTGTTCCCGTAATCCATTCAGTAGTGAAGAATCAAACTATTGACTCAATTTGAACTACTGAAAACGTTCACTATTGGTTCCAGTGATTCTTTCAGTAGTGAAGAATAAAACTATCGACTCAATTCGAACTACTGAAAAGGTTCACTATTGGTTTCAGTGATTCTTTCAATTCTGATGCCCGAGCTGATGCCTGAAACTATTGACTCAATTTGAACCACTGACATTCACCATTGGTTCCAGTGACCCATTCAGCAATGAAGAACGAAACTATGGACTCGATTGGAGCTACTAGAAACGTTTACTATTGGTTCCGGTGATTCTTTCAGTAGTGAAGGATAAAACCATTGACTCAATTCGAACTACTGAAAAGGTTCACTGTTGGTTTCAGTGATTCTTTCAATTCTGATGCCTGAAACTATTGACTCAATTTGAACTGCTGTAGACGTTCACTATTGGTTTCAGTGATCAGTAGTGAACAGGTATCTTTAACTGGCTGTCATGGAAATTGTTGATCATTGTCTTGAACTATTGAACATATTCACTGCATTGGGTAGCGGATACTACAACTACTAGCGGAGTCACGATTCCTCGCAGTAGTTTCACCAGTAGTGAGTTCCAATTCACTACTAAGAAAGTCCTATGCTAATGATCAATAGTTCTTTCAATAGTTTTCAATAGTTCTTTCAATAGTTCTCAATAGTTTCCTCAGTAGTTTCCCATTAGTTTTTCCACAGTTTCTCAATATTCTCTCAATAGTTTTCTGAAACTTGTATCAGTAGATTCGTGAGTAGTTCTCAATATTTTTTATCCACACCAGACGAACGTTTGTCAATCGCCATCTTTCGTCATCCACCGACCTGATGACGTCAATTGATCGACGATTGAAGACCAAAAACCTGATTCCAATTGGCTATGGTGCAACGTTGCGCAAACTACTTTCGATTCAATCGCTTCCTAAATCAATATAACAATCAATTTTAGCGCTTAATCTGCTAAAAACTGATCAAACATTCAAAAATATGAATATTCATCGAAAATCGTTAAATGTTGCGAATTCCGAAAAGTTCCAAAACGTAAGATCGTTGGTGCAGCCTTTCAAAATCTCCGCACCGTGATTTGTTTGATGTTTCTAAAAAAACGATTTCTGAGTTGTAATTCGAACAGATAGCGAGTCGGATGAAATGTTCGGGACGCGAAAAATTAAATTGAATGTGCTTTCGTAAGTCACTGGCATCTATATAAAACGAACCATTCAAAAATCGTCATTCGTTGACGTCGAAAGTCTACATCATATTTCTGCTGCCTTTTTGCAGTAATTTATTTTGTTCAATAAATAATGAAGAATTTCTAAATGAAATCACCTCAGACCTCATCGTTTCCTTATATTTTGTCAACTTTACTATCTAGCTCTATTTGTTTGAATGCTAATAATTGCTCTAATTTTACAGGCAGACTCGTTGTGGTAGAAATGATTTCACTTTTTGTTTTAATGAGCTTTTTCTGTAGGTTTTGGGGCCAGTTTCGGTTGTTTCTGTTGGCACTACCTCATGCTATTATTCCATAGCTTATGATACTGTGAAAGAGAGCATGATCCATTTATTTATATATCTATTTGTTTGTTTGTTTGTTGGTTTGTTTGTTTGTTTCCTTGTTTGTTTGTTTGTTTGTTTGTTTGCTTGTTTGTTTGCTTGTTTGCTTGTTTGTTTGTTTGTTTGTTTGTTTATTGGTTTGTTTGTTGTTTCCTTGTTTGTTTGTTTGTTTGTTTGTTTGTTTCTTTGTCTGTCTGTCTGATTGTCTGTCTGTCTGTCTGTTTGTTTGTCTGTTTGTTTGTTTGTTTGTTTGTTTGTTTGTTTGTTTGTCTGTTTGTTTGTTTGTTTGTTTGTTTGTTTGTTTGTCTGTATGTCTGTCTGTCTGTCCGTCTGTCTGTCTGTCTGTTTGTTTGTTTGTTTGTTTGTTTGTTTCTTTGTTTGTCTGTCTGTCTAATTGTCTGTCTGTCTGTCTGTCTGTCTGTCTGTTTGTTTGTTTGTTTGTTTGTTCGTTTCTTTGTTTGTCTGTCTGTCTAATTGTCTGTCTGTCTGTCTGTCTGTTTGTTTGTTTGTTTGTTTGTTTGTTTGTTTGTTTCTTTGTCTGTCTGTCTGATTGTCTGTCTGTCTGTCTGTCTGTCTGTCTGTCTGTCTGTCTGTCTGTTTGTTTGTTTGTTTGTTTGTTTGTTTGTTTGTTTGTTTGTTTGTTTATTTGGCTACAGGATATTTGATGTCGAAGTTGGCGAAGCCATTTCTTGGGTGCTGAGAATCTCGACTGGTTGAATTTCATGCCCCGTTCCGCGTAGAACCGTTCAACAATCGCCAATGATTGACGAGGCGATGAAAGCCTCAGCCGCGACGTGTGTATGACAATTCGCGTGCGCCGTTCGGGTTGAACTTATTATTAACTTTTTTATTAGCTCTTGTTTTATTTATATTTTCGACGTTGCTTGGCGCGCTGCCACCTCTCGAAATTCCGCGAGTCTTGTTTTACGCGACTTTAAATAGTTTTTGGCTAGTTTCACAAGAAACGTCGGAATGACGAACTGCGAAGAGAGAAATATCAAAGCAATTGAAAAAAAAACAAAAAAAAACACAGGAATGAATGGATCCACAGGACTACGACCATAGTACGATCCATCTGCCTGTCGTAATGATTCTCTTCAACCTACATTTTCTAGAATCACGGTGGTTTTTTAATCCGAATTTGAATTGTTGTTCGATATTCTCATAAACCAAATAAATTATTCCCCGTCCGATACGAAACGACAATCCAATTGGAACGACAGCGACTCGCGGTGCGAAGACTCGTCTCTTTGTATTGTGTAAAAAATGTGGCAAAAATGGTAATATGGCAAAAATCCGTAAGAATCGCGTGCGCTTATTCCGTAGTGCATGCAGTTGCAATGGAAGAATTTTGCTGAGCACTGTACCGAAGTAGCAATGATGCAAGGCAGATGATGCGCCGCGAAGCCAGCTGTGCAGCTCCTTAATAACAGTGACTCTCAATTTTCTAAGGAGGTACAGATAATACAGTGTGGTTAATTCCTCGATCTCTGTCGAAAACTTCCGCCACATATTTTTTCCGATGGCTCTGTAAATTCTGAAAAAAATTTACACTCTTCTGCGCGCTCGATGGACTCTCTGTGATTTTTTTCGGATTTTTTGGAACTCCGACGCCGAAGTTACACGTCTACGAAGAAATTTTCGAAAATTCGATCTACCGCGATAAATTTGTGAATGCCAAAAACATTTTTTGTGCCAGTTAAAAAAAATTTAAACGAAATAAAAATCTCATGTCGAAGGTCTATATGGTAACTCAAAGTTACAAATGCCATGTTCACGAATTTCGACACCTTTTTTCTCGAAAAAATTTGAGGCCAGATTTGGGGCAGATAGAATTTTGTCAGGGTTTTCAGAGACATGGAAAAAAAATTGGCGGCTGGATTGAGGGATCCTACAATTGGGATTGTATGGAACTCTGCGGAGTCAGGAGAGCAGAGATACGATTGTCGGAACAAAATTGGAAGCTGTGGTCTAACAGCGGTTCCCACCGTTGGAAATTCAATTTTTTTCTTACAGATATGTTTAAACATGATATTTCGAATTCGACATTCGATTGAGTTGTTTTTTGGCGAATGGCAAGGACCAGCATTTCGACCAGTCGGATACGGATACGTCACAGTTTGTCACGTATGTAATGTTCTCGAGCAGAGATACACGCGATATTAGAAAGTCAACCTCGGACCATTCCCGTTTCGGTGCTCCTTCTCGTCTCGCGCGTATTATAACTCTCTCGCCGATGCACCGGGCAAGCAACAACCATCAACGCGCCCTCAGCGCTCGCCTTGCAGTCACGACGGACTGCAATACGACCGAATCGAGAGACGCGGAGTGGTAGGTGAAGCTGAAGCGCGAAGGAATGCTCCGCGAGTGTGGAGAGGTCGCGTGACCATCGACCTATATACCACCTCCGGCACCTACACTGAATAAAAGGGATAGCTGTAGTAACCATTTTCTGGTTAGTGTCCGCATGCTGGATAGTTGTGCTCCGTATCCTAGTGGGATCGTGAGTCGAACCATCTTGGATAGGTGCCTGGCAATTATCTATGAGCTATCTGGCGTTAGATGAGGACAAAGGCTATCCGGCATACTGATGTTACACGTGCAATAGATAGGGATGGCAACTATCCTGGTGTTTTAGGTTACACTGAAAAAAGGGATAGCTGCAGTACCCATTTTCTGGTCAGTGTCCGCATGGTAGATGGTTGTGCTCCATATCCTAGTAGTACCGTGAGTCGAACCATCTTAGGTATGCGCGGCAACTATCTACCAGTTAGCTGGCGTTAGACGGGGGCTGTGGCTATCCGGCATGCTAATGCTACACGTGCAATAGATACAGATGGCAATTATCCGGGTGTTTTAGGTGACACTGAAAAAAGATATAGCTGCAGTACCCATTTTCTGGTCAGTCTCCGCACGCTAGATGGTTGTGCTCCGTATCCTAGTGGTATCGTGAGTCGAACCACATTGGATAGGCGCATGGCAACTATCTATCAGCTAGCTGGCGTTAAACGGGGACGGAGGCTATAGGCCATGCTAATGCTACACGTGCAATAGACAGGGATGGCAACTATCCCGGTGTTTTATGTTACACTGAAGAAAAGGGATAGCTGTAGTACCTATTTTCTGGTTAGTCTCCGCATGCTAGATGGTTGTGCTCCATATCCTAGTAGTAGCTTGAGTCGAACCATCTTAGATAGACGCCTGGCAACGATCTACTAGCTAGCTGGCGTTAGACGGGGGCTGTGGCTATCCGGCATGCTAATGCTACAGGTGCAATAGATAGGGCTGGCAACTATACCGGTGTTTTAGGTTAAGTCGCCCTGTCAAAGCGAACGAGTAGTAGCATTCTTCTGACCTACCTCCGAATATCTTCGCGTACTTTTCAAGGTGTCACTAGCTTAATTTTTCTTTCACCCACTGGTCCATGTTTCCAACGCGAATTGAAATTGCTAAATAAAGCCAATAGGGAAAAGATGCATGCGTATGATGGCGACTATTTTCTGAAGGAATGAATCGATCACTTTGCTCACCTCACTGCGGGGCGTCGAGTCATCGACGTTTTTTACGTTACTTCTCGACCTCTTCGCGTGATATCTGTGTTACGCTGGCTGTTCTCACCTGTCACTGATTACATCTACGAGCAATTGTTCCATCTGGGCTGCGTTTCTGATAGCCTGGGGTACAACTTCTGTAATCTCTATTACTGTGATTATTATTGTTTCGCGTTCAGTTCGGGGAAACGTTCACCTCTGATTACCTTGGTACCGACTTTTGGTACGTATTTCTCTGCCCTGCGCGAATCGTACCGGTTCATCTGAAACATACGCGTCGCAAACACGTTCTTTGGCGTGGTCACATGTATGAAACTGCGCGGGTTTTTTCCCGAAAAAATCAAAAACGGATTTTTGGCGGCACGCGCATTTTTTTTTCGTTCTCCGCGACCTGAAGGTCGAATCTCGTCGTCGTTAAATCTTCTCGCGAGATTTAGCGGTGCAGAAAATCCGATCACATCCTCGAGCAGAGGCCAACGCCAATTTCATCCGTATTAAATCGATCCATTTTGTCACGCGCATCCTCGTTGCCACTCGCCCCTCTGCACAATGTATCCCGATGGATGGCCAGAACAACGAATGAAAAAACCAGCCTCCCGAACGCGGAATGAAAAAGACTAGTGATCTATGTATTTCAGAAGACACGTCCCACCGAATCCCATTTCGATCTCGTTTCGTCACGCGACGTCGACCGCCTCGTTATCTTTTCCATCGGCTCTTCGCGAAGCTTGCAATTTTGTCGACCGGCCAAAATTTCATCTGTCCTCAGTCTTTTTTTCGTTTTCCGATCAAATAGGTAAAGTAGAGACCGATATTATCGATATTATGTGCCACGAGCTTTAGCACAATAGAAGAAAATCTGAGTGTCTACTCCCACCTCTCGACTCGTCAAATTATTACACGAAAAATGATCCCAGTAAAAGATCTTCCTCGGAGTACTCTTCCATCTAAATAATACTCGTCATACTCATCATACTATATCAGAAAATTCGGTTATTATCCGATGATCCAAAATAATCAAAACTGTGCACCAGGATCCTAGACGTGTAAAAACTGACAATTCGACAGCAAAATCCTGGTGTTTCCGAAATAACTAGCCAAAAAGCTCGTCGCTTTAGGCACACACACCTATTTTTTTTTTAAATTAGAAAAAAAATTATCTTGTTTTACAGCAGAAAAATATGATGGCATACATCGACATCACAGAGCTATGGCACAAAGTGGTATGGTTTTCTCGCCTCCGCTGTGCACGTTGGTTCCATAGCTCCAACCTGCATTTGTGCAGAGGAACGCGAGTCTATTTGAGGGTTAATAACTGTTGAGTAAGCTCCTTCCGCTGTTGAAGCGTTTTATCAACTCATGTGTCAGAAAATTCGTGACACCCACAACATTTACATTGAACTCACTTGTTCCAAAAACTGCCCCGATTTTGCAGCCAGACGCAGCTGCCGGAAAGGTCCTGAAAAATTCTGAAAATTTGCATTTGCGATCGCAAAACTGTATTCCAAAGCTGGATGTTGAAGCAATCAAAAAACAGATTCAGCACGCCAATTTAGTGCAAATTGAGAATGCAAATTGGAAACAACTATCGTGCTTCAATTTTCACCTCCAATTTGTTTGTATTTTAACGAACAAAATTGATAAAAAAAATTGCGAATTAAATTATTCGTTTAAGGTTTAACGATTTTCCCCTTAAATGATAATCTCTCTGGAGGAAAGGGGAAGGTATCTGCCAATCTCAGCTCGTAGAGTGTTCCTCAATCGTACTTTGCACTCCACACTGAAAATCATCGTTAGCAATCGTTAGCAAGTACAAAATGTCAAGGACGAAACAGATGGGAATTCGTTATTTTTCTTCCCATTTCCAGTTTCAGCTATGGAAAATTGTCATTTATTTTTCACCCCTACAGCCCGCGAACTGGTACACCGCTCAGCAGAACGCAACGCACGTATCTACGTCCGGGATCGTTGCCTCATTAAAATTGTACATTCGCACAAGTTCTCCGATTGTATGCACTTATTATCCTCGGCTGAATAGAGACGAGATCTTTCTAGACACGTGATTCGGTGCGAGGAACACACTCTTTATTTTTCCAACGACACAAAACTAACGACAGGGGATGGAGCTGAGTTGAGCACAGGAATATCGCGCATTTTCTGAACCCAGAACCAAAAAACACCTTTCAGCTATTTTTCATATCTTATACCACTTTTTAGTTACTACATTGTTCGATTTTTAGGCTGAATATGAACTCTTGTCACAGGTTTCCACATTACGATGCTGTAAACTCGACAAAGATTTCACCAAATTGCAGCAGCTCTTCCCTCACCAAATTTCAGCAGCTCATACCTTCAGAAACATTTGTTCATAACAAAAAACCTGTCTTTGCTAAATACCTCCGTAGATATAAGTTTTTCCGCGAGACACGTGGCCACCAAAGTTGTAGGTCTACTCGAAACGCGTGTGTGCAGTCTCTTGCATGTTTTTGCTCACCTGTATAATTTTTAGCACCTGAAATACAAATTTTTCTGGATATAGATCCAGTATCATTTATTCAACAACATTTCAGTGCCCTCAGTATGATAGAGTGAAGCTAGAATTGCAGGTAAGAGATCCTACAATCCTCCTACCTTCTAGCTTTCACCTTCCTGAGCAATGAGTCGATATTCTTGTGTCGAGCTTTTCTTTTCTTTGCACTCAGTACTTTCTGAAAAATAGCAGCAGCTCGTTTTCCTATGATTTCCCCCATCTCAATGCACATATTCTTGTAGGAAACTCAATTCTCCACAAAAAAACTGAAATAGTTTTATCGTAGTCCTGATGGGTCAAAAATTGCCTGGCTTTGAATCCTCGCAGCCAAGTAAATTCTGAGGAGGAGGAACTTTTTGGTAAACAAATATCTGCAGCCAGTAACAAAATTTTCCACAGAGCTGCGGATTATTTTAGATTCGGAGAAGCTTCATAAATTCTGTGCTAACAATGTGAACTACCGCAAAACGTTGCTCTGTAACTATCCTCCTCAGGATTGACTTAGTTGCGAGTACTCAGAGGCTGATAACTTTTTACCCATTGGCATTGCGATAAAACTGTATGAGAGCTTTTTTGTAGAAAACTGAATTTCCTGTAAGAATGTGTGCATCAAAATGGAGAAATATTTTTTTTCGCAGTTTAAGTCGCAGAAGGCAAAAACAATTTTTTCACGTGCTGCATAAGAGAACTGAGATACCAAGCTTTTTTTATAGTCTGAAGAAACTTTTGAGATGATGGGACTTGGAAAAAAAGAGCTGTTTTTTTCTGGACGACTCTGATATAGATGTACATTTTTTCTACTCGGTCGTCTCTCACGTTTGACTCACGAGCAAAATTGTAGCCCTCAATTCGAGGTCTGCGAAGCTCGATGTGAGAAAAAAACGTAAATGAAACAGCTCGACATGCAGTCGAGTATGTTCAGCAGCGAAAGCCATCCTCTCATCCGCACTGCAATCAGTGATGCGAATTCAGTAGCGTTGGCAAGTTCTCTGCCAGCTGTTGCGAACTTCTCAGAACTATTAATTGAGCGTGCAGCAAACTCCCAAGGGAACCGGGAATAAATAAATAGAAATTCAATCCGAGTGCGAAGAACTTCTCGCAAACTTTTCGGGAATCGCAGCTAGATTCGAGTTGAGTAATAAAAAAAAAAAAAAAAAAAAACACGGTTGAAAAGCGCGGTGGAACTCTTGAAATCCTAGTTAACTCGCGTATTACTAACGAAGTACCCATCGACGTACTGAGTATTTCCCTTGCTGAAGAGAATTTTTCGAAAAATCTCTTGGCTCCCTACGTTTCTACCGACTTTGTATCGAAATATGCATTAAAATTGTTGAATAAGCCGGACATAGAACGTTTTGTTGTCGACGAATACAGATATTACGAGCCTACGAGCCCAGATTTATCTTATCACGTCTGGATCTTGAGATATTTGAGGTTATGTATACGAAACATGGCTATTTTGGCTAATTTTGAGGTTAGATACACGCTGCCCAAGATGTATCTGAGTTTTTTCACGTAGCACTACTGTTTTCCTTCAAAATGAGACCTCGAACGATACTGTACGATGTTTCATTCCAAAGTTATGGAGGTTTTAAGACGAGGTGATAAAATGAAAAGCGTCTGCTGGGCTGAACACACCTTTTTTTGTGATACAAATTTTAAACCACGTCCAACATATAACCAGGGGGTTTCGAGGATGCTGAATACGGATCTGAAGCCATCTGAGTCCAAAAATTCAACATAGCGGCTCCAATTTGTCGGAAATGGTCAATTCTCAAAAATCTCGTCCGCCATATTGGAGCCACCATCTTAAATTTTCAGAATCTGAACTCAGACTCCTAATTAGCATCCTCGAAAACCCCTCGGTTATATATTTGACATGGTTTAAAAATTGTATGACAAAAAAGGGTTTGTTAGGGTTAGCCCATTTCGTCACTTCACCTTAAAATCGCCATAACTTTCGAATGAAACATCGTGCAGTATCATTCGAGGTCTCATTTTAAAGGAAACACGTAGTGCTACGTAGAAAAAATTAGAACATTCTTCTGCAGCCTGTATCTAACCTCAAAAACGCCAAAATAACCACTTTTCGTGTACATAACCTCAAAATTCTCAAGATCGAGACGTGATAGGATAATTCTGAGCTCGGATGTCGAAGAACTCTACTTCTTCGAAGCTACCTCTCCGTTTGGTTCGTCGAGATCAAGAGCCCACATTTTTTAAACCAAGCCTGAGCTAGAACAATTCATGCGAGGATAGATTTGGAATTGTAGGGTTCGGCTGAGTTTCTCAGGGGCAGTAGGCCCTGGAAGTTGGGAGCCGGATTCTCTCTAAGAAACTGTCATTTTTGTAGCAATTCGAAAATGGTAGAGGGCTGCCGCGTTGCCCGTATTCGCAACGCATTATCGTTATGATAATCAGCGATCCTCTGGCTGTTACGTATCATCGATACCCTGAACCGCGTGTTTCTCTTTTCCTCATACGGCGAATTGGAACGAGGTTCTCCGAGGCCTCAGGCTACTACTACCGCACGCAGGCTACTCCGCTACAACTACAACTACGAGTTGCCAGTCACGAAGTTACGAGCGGCCCACGTGGAGGGTCCTGCGCCGGGCCCGTCGCCGAGTGGACCCAGCGCGGTAGCTGCCGCGCGAACTATCAGTCCCAACTCGAAACCTGCCTCATCTCGGCATGGCAGTACCTCGTTGTTGCTTCTTGTCGCACCGACTTGCCCCACCGTTTCGCGATTCGTCCGCCGTTGCCCGTTCCTTCTGTACTCCTGCCGGGGTGGATGACCTGTAGAAGGGTCGATGCACTTCGTCCGAGGTCCACTCTCGCATCTTCACCTCGCTCGCCACGGGCCTGCGGCTCGGGCCTCGCTCCTTCTTCCTTGCCCCATCTCTGACGCGGCGCAGCAGAATGCTCTCGTCACGCACGTCCTCCCTTCCGGATGGATGGACATCCGTCGTTGTCGCGAGCGTAGACTAGGGATATATATCACGAGTTATGCACCTATATGGACCGGTGACTCGCAACTCGCAGCTCGCTCCGATCCGGCCACCTGGATCCCCATCAACATCCTCGATACACCCAGCCCCCTCGGATTCCGCAGCCTCCGCAACATCCTCCATCTCTCTGGATCTCCCGACTTCTTCGACCACCCCGCGTCCTCCCACCTCTCTCCTCCTTTTCCACTAGCTTTCAACCTCCACGGAACATCTGACCTCGGTGACTTATTCTACTTCCTCCGTATCTCCGCTCTCCAACTTCACCCGCTCTCGTTTCTTCAACCTCTCTCGAAGCATCCTTCATCTCCGCCACAACGCTCCTCTCTAAGGCTTTCATGGCCTCCCCAATACCCTCGAGCTCTCCAACCTCCGCGGTGATCCTCTCTGCTCCTGCGATCTCCCCACTTGCCCTAACCCCCACAACTCCGGATCTCCTCTATTACCTGCACCTTCTCAACTCGTACACTCATTTTCAATTTTTCTACATACCTCCTCCGAGGTTCCCTCGCCTCATCCTGTTTTTTCAATCTCTTCAACCTCCTCCACCTCTTCAACTCGTACAGCTTCCCTCACGTTTCTACCAATCGAACCTCATCAGCTACCGTTGCCTGCCTTGTCAACCTCCTCTACTTCTCCTAAATTCCCAACTCGTCTAACAACATGCTCCTCCGTTGTGGAACCTCTTCCTGTCTCTGCACCTCCCTTAATCTCGTCGACCTTCATCGCTCTCTCAAACTTCGCGAAATCTTCATCAATGTTTCAGGATTCCGCCGTCCACGACGTGATGCGAAAAACAGCGCGGGATATTGATAACTCGACGGACGTCCTCATCAATCGGAGGGAGAAAAATTGTGGGAACGAAAAAATTGATTCCAGCCAAATCTTAAAACTCGTTGGCAACTATTCTCCGCGCAATCGCGTTCTGGCAAGCCATTACCAACGCTTGATTGGACGCTACAACGGTCGCAGCGCTACGCGAGATTGGATTTCAAGTCAATTTATATCGCCTACTCGCTGCGAGACTCGAACTCACGCCGACAGACGAACGGGCGGGCGGACAGGGAGTTCCTTATGCTCCGCGTAGGCGCGATAGCCTTATCATAGTCTGGGAAGTTTGGCGTGCAAATATACTCGTTCCGACGTCGGTTTATCGCGACTCGCCTGAGCGGACGATAAATTTTCTGTACTTTCCTCTTCCCGAAGGGCACTCGAATTGGTAGTTAGAAAAATGTAAGCAATCGTTACTTCTAACACGATCGATTGTGATCCCCTCAGAACCAGAATCTCCAAGCTAACGCTGAACAAACGCCATTCGTTGGGAACCATCCTCGTTGTCATGTTCCACACGAGTAGAAGAGCCAAAACCAATTTTTGCGAGAGTCATCTTCAGCGCCATTTTCAAAATAATTTTCGCAACATGTTCGTGATTGCCAAAGTGATTTTGTACCCTATTTGAGTAGTACAATATATCTACAAAGTTTCAACACGTATGTATGTATGTATTCATTAGTGTTTCCCTTGGGGCTACACGAGCTTGCATCTCTTTGCGTGTTTTACAATTTTTCTTTTACACTTTCCTTACAATCATCTGATTCCAGTTCTTATCTATCAGTTCGTGTTTGCCTTTTCTGTCTGTTTTGACCTAGTCACCTCTCTCCCTCCTTTTCTCTCTTCTCTCTCTCTCTCCCTCTCTGTCTCTCTCTCTTTGTGATGTTCCCTTTTACTTCCTTACATTTTCTTATCCTATCTTAATTATCCTCCCTATCGACTTCAGTTTCCCATTCATTCCTTTCAACTTCTCCTCTCTTCCTCCTCACTTTCTCAATTTCTCTCATCCACACCTCCCAGTGCCCCCTTCTCCTAATATTTGTCCCACGTTTTCTTGCCAGCTTTCCTTCCCTTTCTCCCCCTCTACGCAGCCCTTCCATACATGCTCCCAAGTTTCTTCTTCCATATCACATAACCTGCACTTTCTGTTTTCCTCGTCTTCCCAGCACCTCCCTCCCTCACTTCCCCTCCCAGCCTAATCCTCGCAACTCTTCTCCACCTGCTCTCTCCCCATCCCTTTATCAAGTATCTTGCTACTCCCTCCCCTATTATTTACTCATACCATCTACTATATCTAGAATCGCAAATCTTCTTCTGCCTGTCTTACCTTCCGTTTCATTTCACTCTCCTCGTACCTCGCTTCTCGCTCTTCCCCTCTTTCCTCCAGCTCTTCCTCATTTCCTATCCATTCCCTCATAAATTCCGTCCCATATAAATAGGTCTTCCTCCCTTCTTCTTCTTTCCTTCACTTCTTCCAAACACGCTCTTGCCAATTCGCTTCCCTTCCCTTTTTCTAACCTTTTTTCGCTGTTATTCCCAACTTCGCCCTCACCAACTCCTCTCTCACCACGTAGCCCGGCGTTTTTCCATCCGCTGCCAGCACCCATCTGATGAAGCTCTCCCGCAACGCTTCCACAATTCTCCACTTTCTCCATCCCCCATCTCCGTTACCTACTCTCCTACCCTTCACACTATTCTATCAAACATCCACACTCTTCTTTCCCAGTTTTCCCGAACCTTCTCTTTCCTATTCCCCATACCTGCCTCATTACAACACCTGTCCCTTACATGCGACCTCTGACCTCCATTCGTATCCCACGTATCGAAATAGCTCCCTCCCCCCCCCCCCCCCCTCCATCTCTTTCCATTTCCATCTTCCTCCTCCTTTCCTACATCTCGTGATCTCTGTCTTCTTACAAAGTTCCAATACTGTTCTTTATCATTGTCACCTGCAAAAAAAAAATCCCGAAAATGCTTAAACTCACAAGCTGTAGGCCACCCAATGGGCAACCACCAGTTCTCGATTGGTTTCCAATCGTTTCTGAAACCAATCCAGAACTGATCTTCCGCCGTTAAGTACATTGTTGTTTTTTCTGTAACTGTGCAAAAAACCCTGCGATTCCACCGACCAGGGGGGCCGGCGTGCCCTTGGACACTTCGGAAGAGTAGCAACGAGCAAGTCTTCCGGATAAATGAGGAAATGAAAGCGAGACCAGGATGAAAAATAAAGCGGCAAGTCGGAGATGAAATCGGCGGACTACTTTCGATCGGATCTGAAAGACGACCTTAAGACGCGTGGTCCACGAAAGCGTCCAATATTCCGCGTGCCTCGTTTTACGAGCAGCTATTAAGAGCAGGTCAGCCATAGAAAACGCAAAGATTCGGAGCTCCCCGGATTAACTGGACTAAAATAACTTTCATACGTCGAAACTCGCCTCTACCTACCTACAAAATCGCCGCGCGAAAAGTTCTCCTCCGGCGCCCGGATTCATCAGCGTTTTCGTGCGAATATTACATTGCGTCGCGCGGCTGGGAAACAATTCCTTATGCAAATTTATCCACGAAGATTTCCCAGCGTACGAGAAGTCGTTGACGAGACTCGGCGAACTTTTTCAATCTTTCCGCTTTGTCCGAAGCTCGAGCGTTCGCCGCGATGACGAAACGCGGCGTCGTTAAGCCTTCGAAAAGCTTCGTAACTCCTCTCTGCCCGCTCTCGTACCGCTTTAATTACTCGCGCGCCAACGAACGCTGCAATTCTAGTATAATAATCCGAAGATCAACCGCGTTCGCCAGCCCTAACGAGCTCACGTGCAGCTTCCGGATCTCCCAGGCTCCGATTAAGGGAACGAAATTGAACGATCTCGCTCCCGAAAAATGTTCACCCTCGCGACGTGCTGCCCGGATTGATATAACAATTACGTTTTTTAACGACAGCTCCGTCAAAAAAAGTGGTAATATTCTACCTAATTTTCATTCGTCTTGCTTATCAGTGTTCACCGTGGTACGCACCACTGGCAGGCTTCATGGTCCCGCTCCTAAATTCTGCAACGGCCCACAGCGATTCGAGTCGTGAGTGAAGTTAGCTGTAGCATGTGAACAAAATTGAAATGTTACACAGCGAAATGAGATGGAGCGCGTTTGAAAAATTACCTTGCACTCGAGTGAAAAAAATACGAGATCTATTCCGAAAACTGTACGACATTCGCAACCGTTACTCGTTCGTCAGAAAAAATTATGGCACCCGATAGAAAAACGTTCTATTACCGATAGACATCGAATCGAATGGTTCGGAAAACGATTGACAAACGACGAGTTTAATAAACGAAAACGTAGAATTATCACGAGTCTGTGTTGTTAGTAGCGTGGTGACAAAATCGTGGGCAGGTCAAGTCTGTAAGGTAGATTTCTCGTTCTCATGTTTTAATTATTTACTTGTGACATCGATTCACATTATTGATGCGAAAATCGGCCTCGCAATTAACTCGCGATACCTGATATTTTCGCGCGTATTTTTTCCCAGGTTCAAATATTCCCTTTGATCGAATGTAGAAACGTGCCGCTTCCACTGGCTCTCTTGAGGAGAACGCGAACCGAAGAAGTAGCGCGCGTCGCTACCTTCGCGCATCCGTTTACTATGGGACAAATCAAAATTCGACGGCCACTATTGAAAATCAAAAACCAATACGTACGACACCGGGAAAAACTCTTCTAGAAAACGTCTACATCGACGGGTTAACAAGTTTCCTGTAATATCACGCATTTCGTTTTACTACGGGCGCATACCGAATTAACATCGAGTGCCCAATCAAATTTTGACCCATGATACATCTTACTATGGTGCTCTAGTAAAAATGGATAGGCAGATTTACAGTATTCAATTTTGAACACGCCGGAATTTTAGTGGTCAGCCTATGGGATTAGTAAATATGTGTGATATTTTGTCATTTCTATAATAAAATTCTGGATAGTGACATTAAATTCGGACGCCAATATGCGACCATAGTAGATTTCAACAGGGAATTTTCGCCGTGCTAGAAAATTAAATACTGTTCCCAAGAAAATATTTGTAAAACTGAACGAGTATTTCATTGTCATTAGAGAATCGTGATCTAGAGGACGTGCAAGGGACACAAGAATAGGTTCTTTTCTCTCAAGATCAATGATTCCAATTTGGAGAAAATTTGAGCTTAGAATTAGAAATTTCATGTTACGTAGGCATCAGTTATCGAATATTCTGGCGGTTCTCTTTTCGCTCGCCGTTGGCGTAATATCGATCTTAGAAGAAAAGTTGTAGAAACCAAAGTTGTAGAAAATCAAATTACCTACAAATTTGGTAAGTACAACTTTTCGTTAAAATTCGAAATGGCGGAGGTATTCGAGAAAAAAACGTTTTTTTCACGCAATTCGAAACAGCGAGTACACGCAGTGGCACGATTCGCTCGCCATTTTGAATTCACGCTACCCGGCGAATGGAAAGAAAGCTGAGCGGAGTTCTCGCGAGATTACAGGTACATATTGACAGGAAGAATAGCGTCGATGCGGAAGGACCTCCGTCCGCGCTCGCGTCTTGGTTCCATCGCGTCCGAAACGCCATCCAACTTGCCAAGATCCCAGCGATGATGAGAACCAGGAGCGCGTTTGCGGTATAAACTTCTGCGGAATCGCAGAATGCGAAATAAATTTGTCAGGACTTGCCGCAGCCCCGAGGACCCAAACGGAGGGCGCGGAGAGCAAAGTTTCGTTCTCCGCTTAATCTTCCCTAATTTGCTTACCTACACTTTTTCCGCGGCTCGCGAGGAACCACGATCCTCGCAACGGAGGATTCCGATTTTTCACGACTCGCCACGGCGAGAGGTAATTTTACTTCCTGAATGTTTCTTTCTGTGGGCACAAATTTCACGGATGGTAATTTTTCGCCTCTCTCCGCGGCCGCCGCGTCTCTTCGCATTTCTTTCGCTCTTGCGCCACGTCTTTGTCTCTCTTTTAACCGCCGAAGGATTACGCGAACAGCTTTGCAGGCAGATCCGTTCTGTACCTACGCGCCGCACCAGCGTGCTTTTTTTCTCACCTACAATATCTCCCACTTTCCATACGATTCCTCGTGTACGGACGACGAATAAAACTCGCGCAATTTACGTTTCTCTCGCCAATTACGCTTCGTGGTTAGCGCGTCTCGCGGCTGAACGCGTCAAAAGAGATAATCGCTTTTATGCTTTTCTTACTTCCCTTTTCTTCGGCACGGTTGCCCATAAAAATCAACGATCTAATACGCGGACGTTTCAGAAAACAAAAAAAAAATGCATTACCAATATGCTGCTTACGAATATGACAATGAACATTGAATGTTCGTGACGAATGAATTTTCATTATCTCGGAAAATACGAAAAATTTCGAAAAGTGTTTCAAACAAAGGTTGTAGATCTCACTGATATACGTATTTTATGTTGAACACATTTTTCACAAAAAGCGACCATTTTTTGAGGAAAATGCAAAAACTGTGAACAACCGTAAAATCGTCCAATGTGCACGTCATTGCAACGTAGTAATGCTCTTAGCTTCGTGACAGAGCGAAAAACGTTGGCGAGAAAGTGGTAGTAGATATGTACTCGCTCGCATTCGAGGGAATTATTGAACGGTGGTGGCCATGGTGGTATGAATGCGTGTGTATTTTGACTCATCTACCCACCTACTCGTACACACACACCCACCATCCACACGCGCACTCTCGTACACACTCACGCACACACACGTCCGCACACATACACACGCACGCACATAAACCCGCACACGCGCGCGTACGCGCGCACATACACCCGCAGACGCGCGCGCACGTACGCCAGCACACATGCGCACTTTCTCAAAAAATGGTCCATTTTGGTGGAAAATGCATTCAACATAAAAGATGCACTTTAGTAAGACCTACAACTTTTGTCTGAAGTACTTTTCGAAATTTGCCGTATTTTCTTAGATAATGGATTTTTTATTGAGGTCTTCGCCATAAAAATTCACTTTGCGCCAATTTTTATCACTATATTCGTAATCGACGCATAAAAATATGCAGGTATACGTAGTGTTGGAGAAATCGGAGCTGCCTCGCTTTCGGAACATTAACCAAAAATTTTAACCCGTTGGAATATGCATATTTTGGATTTCCTTGTCGAAACGTTTGTTGTGGAAAAATGAAGAGACGAATATTTAAAATTCAAATCAGATGTAAATCTTAGAATTAGAATAAATTAAAAAATGAATTATCCTAGGCTTAAGAAAACAAGTTTGGACGGTTTACGAATGCTAATTTTCATCCAAGGCTGCTAGGATTAATAAAGAAATTTGGGGGCAAAGCTTAGATCCGATAGCAAAACCAGATATTCCCTCATTCGGAAAGACAATTTCAGTCGATTCGAATCGATACGATTTTTACTGCCCACTTCATTCGCTAAATATTTCCGCTGACATTTTTGGGTAAAATCAGGATTCACAACATAACCTCAAAATTACCAAATGGCTGGCGCCGCCGATTTTCGTAGGATGCAGGGCCACACGTCCAGGCAACACGGGACAGATGGCCATACTTTCTGCGAGACAGATAGCCATACATGGTGGCACATTTCCAGTGGATTTTTATCGAGTTTTATTAGTTCTGGGGGCGTGGCCTCCCGCCGACTAAGTCCATCCCACTCCGTACGAACGGGGCGATACACCCTGTACAATCCTAGGTTCACATCTGTGTCACATTGGAGCGTCGATAACGAATATCTGAGACGAGAGTCGGAGATGGAAGAGCGCGAAAAAAATTGAGAGACATCTCCAATATTTATGAAATACCTCGTCGCAGGTATTTGAGTCCATAACTTTGTCAATTTTCCGAGAATCGAGGGGGAACGCGATGCAAGAGATTCACAAGAATCCAAACTTCTGTCAAAGTGGAGCGAATTGTTTCTTTGATACTGCGAATCCTGCTCTCCTCCCACCGGTTTGGATATTATCAAGTTCGAGGGCGGCAGAAAAAAGGTCGAATGCGAAACCCAAATGCTTGGCACATAGAAATATTCGAAAAGTTTAGCGAAGAATTCCGAAACTCGAGTAATCCATTTCCAAATTCTGGTTTTTGGCCACTGGGAATTCGCAGAGCCAAAAAGTAGCCCCCTTGAATCTTGGGAAACCCTCTCAAAACCACTTGAATTTTAGATGTGGCCATGTTTGGCATGGGGCCCAAAAAAGCTGTGCCAGTTAAGCGGTTAACGAAGATATCAAAATAGACGATACTTGCAGAGATGATAGCTGGCTTAAGACTGTCTCGAGATATACGTTGGCGGGGTCTCGGAACTCTCGGCACGGAAGCCGAGGTATTGTTTACCTTGCTAAGTACCTAGCAGAGAACCACTTTCCACCAACGATAACACCTACGGCTTTGTGTTCTTTGACACGAGCTAACTCGCGATCGTAGATTTGATAGGTAGAACTTATCGTTTAACGTCCCTCTCCGAATCGCATCACGCAGCACTTCCCTTTGTTGGACCCAAGATCACTGGTGCCTGCTATTGTGATAGGTCAGTGATATTCCTCCATAGCCTCTTTATATCTCTTCATATCTACAACCTCTATTTTCAATCTCTTTCCAGAGCTCAGTGAAGTAAGTAGGTCTGGGTGTTTCCAAGCATCCTTCGGCGAACGCAACTCTTATGTGACTCCTCGTTTAGGAATTTGCAACCATCGTGACGAAACTTGTCAGACACAACGAACATACAACTCTACTAAGGTGTTCCATTTTCGGACGATATTTTTTGTCCCCATTTGAAAATCTGAAAACTGTATTTTTCATTTTTCTTCGAGGCCTTTACTTAGATTTTAAAGTTTTGGAGCAAAATCGAATAACTACGAAAACCCCTATTAACTCAATGAAGAACCCTTTCATGCTCGAGTAATCTCTCAGTTGATACCTAAATAATGTGCGGAGGCCATAAAAAATTGCCAACAATGGAATGACTCGTATATATTGATAACTGGAGTAATTTGTGTTTGTTCCTTGAATATTTTTAGTTTTCGATAAGGTAATTTATGCTTATGTGTACAGAGTGTATTGTGTTGTCTTATATTTGGAATGTTTTAGGTATTCACCAACAATTATTCGCTAGCTCATAAGCATATTCTACTGTTATACAAGGCAAATCAGCAGTATCATGCATGCTTAAGGTTTTGGTACGTCTATATTCTGATAATTTTTTTTTGACGTCTTTGGAGCAGCATGTGGTAGAATTAGTCTTAATATCATCAAACGTTCTTGTGCCATACTTACATATATACATTATTTATAGTGAATATTTTGGTTGTTGAATAGAAAATAACGAATGTATTGTGAGTGTGACTATCTATCTATCCATCTGTCTATCTATCTATTCATTCTTTGATGTGGCCATCAGTTGCCCAAGGCCAAAACATTCGTTTTCTGTCTAAAATCCGAAGTTTCTAGGGAAATCTCAAAAATGGCGAAGTGCGGAAGTCAACCCATACCGTTACCATGTTACCCCCTCGAGACTCTTCAAGTTTTGTATCAAACTTTTTCTTGTATCTTCTTTAGTTTCCGAGATATTTGCCTGAGACGATTAGAATGGACTACCCAGGACATAGGTCTTTTTATTTTCAATACATAGCCTAGCTCCGTTAACCAATAGGGTATAGAGCTTTTTTGTACGCTGTAGGCTTTTTCAATTGCTCATGTGCCTATATACACTGTAGATTTTTTTAATTGCTAGGAATCGGTAGGTTCGACGTATTTGGGCCAATGACGAGCTTTGAACAACAGTGGCTGCTCTCAAGTGGGCAAAAATTTCTCGCATTATTCATAACAGTGCGACGAGTCGTCTAATGAAGAGAAATCGCTAGTACTACTTCGCCTCGATTAGCTTGCGAGTCAGCTCGTCGCTGGTACAAGGTGGCAACCGCGCAAGCGCCGAACATAACCTCTCGAGTTCTCGTAGTCAGCCGTATCATGACGAATAACCTAAACACAGACTTTAGCGATATGGCTAAAGCAAGCCTGCGCTTCGAAGTTAAAATAAACAGCAGAGGCAAACGAAGGATACGAGTCGAGTTGACCTCGACGCTATTGAACAGAGTTGTTGGCCTGCCGCATAGCTTTTATATCCTCTGCACTCATGCCACGTCGCTATGCTTTTGTTTTCTGGCATTTCGTAACCCTGATCATTGGAGGAGGCTGAAAATACTGCGACAGGCATATTCACGAGGACATAACCTCATCATCGTCAGGCATGGGGGGCGGATGCGTAGCTTTCGTTGGCGTAGTAGCCCAATCAATCCGACATTCAATCGTGCCTTCGGAGTGGAAGCGATCTCATTTGCCCAGATTGTACAGGAGCATTGGACACGATTGTTCCATTCAGACGCCATATTGAAAATGAAACTTTGACGAGCAGTGCCGTGGTGGGGCAGAGGGGCAGGTGCCTCAGGCGCCTTGCAGCAGAGGCGTACATTTTTCTTTGTGAACAGATAATAAAATATGGCATTTGCACATTTGAATATTACAATACTAATTTTGGGGTATGGACTATAACTTTGTTACGAGTTTGGGCGAACGGCTGTACGAGTTCTTCGTTGAACTGTAGCAGCCTCCCGAATTGTTTCAACAGCAAATGTCCCTTGGATGCCACCAGTCTACTGCCATAGCTGGAAAATGGCCTCGACTCGAATGCAGCTGCTATGCACTAATACATTTGCGACTAGTATGCATTGTTCGAGAGAATTTCACAGCCTAGGGCCGCTCCTCCGAGTGCGATGTTCGCGAAACACTCGCGCCGAGAAGCATCGAACTGCGATTAGCATCACAACCTTGCTCAGGGGCCAATAACTGCAGTTTCTGCTCGATGAAACAGATTTTAAGCGACCAGAGTGGGAAGTTAGTCGTGAAGCGCAACTGAAGCAAGGAGCTGTACTGCGATTATGTTAGATGCCAGAAGAGAAAAAGGAAAATACGAATGACCAAGAGGCAGGTGAAGGCTCAAGAGTGCTGGGTCGTCCCTGCTCTCGGAGTTTGTACGAGTATCACGTGAGGTTGATGATTTCAAAATCCTATGCCGAGACGTGGGAATAATACGAGCAGATATCGGTATTCTTCAGAGTACCACGTCGCGTATGAAGCCCGAGCCTGCAGACGATGATATATCTCAATAATGTCCTGAGAGTAGGATATGTGAAACGTGACATATTCCGTATTTGACCTCCGAGACGGCTTAGCAACGTGTGCGTGACGTTTAATATGCCGGATTTACAATACTACAACGATATTCTACCATCGTGCTCGGATTATTCTATTTCTCACCGAGACGTACAAAGTAATACCCTCGACTAGAAATACCGAACTTTTCAAAAATCTGAAGACAAATGTAGACTTGTAGGCTCATATAGTAGTCATACCCAGACTAGACCGGGAGCTAGCGAACATTTCGGTACACTTGTTCGTATTAAATATGGATAGGGATTGAAGTTCAGATCAATACTAGCCCATTTCGAGCCGCGAGTTGAGGTCCCATATCCCTGCTTTTCCGAGTCACAGCGCTTCAACAATGTGGAGAAGAAAGGGGCACCAGTCTGCCTCTGGGGTTAGTGCTGAAAATCATCTTGGGAATGAAGAAAATCTAGGTGGCAGACATCCAGGTCTCTGCAATATCACGGGACGTTGTTGGGATAGTGTTAAAAAAGCTATACTTAAGAATTTGTTGGGTGAACACATCACTAGATGGACAGCTGCAGTAGATAGACACATATAATTTGTATAACTGATCACCTTAAGTTGAAAGATAAGATTTTGAGGATAAAATTTGTTGTGAAAATGGTTTCTCGCCTTTTTATACATATCTGTGGCGTATGGGTTACTTTGAGCATTCCATCGTCTTCGTATTATCCAGCAGTAAACTAGAGTCTCCGTTGTTTTGGTACAACTCCGACGTCAGTGTGGTCTCCAACGAATAAAACCACTCTAACTACCGGTAGTTGAGATTAATAGTATTTCCAATCATTTTGCAAACGGCAGGACTAACTTTTCAGCCAATCATTCCGTCTAGGTCCCTTCTTTACCGACTTATCGCAAGATTCCTAGAATATTCGTAGGATCCGCCGATGTAGCATGCATGGACGACTCCATTACAACAAAATGGTGCTGGACGCGTGCGAATTCGATTCGCCTGGGGTAACACAGGTGGAAAAATGAATCTAACCGAAAATTCAGACTGTGCGGCAAGGTTAACCAAAGCCAACCTGTTTAATACCCGCGCATCCGTAACGAAGCCCGAGTTGAACCTAACCTAACGTAACCTCGGCAACGTAACGGCACTTGGCGAACGAAGATATACCCACACAAATGCAAAGTCCTCCTACAGGCTGTCTTTTCCAAACCCGAATGCCCTTTTTGTTCCCGTGGAGAGCATCTAAACGATCCTGACTACCTGAGTTGGTCTTCTGTGTCTCGAGGGGTCAATCGATTGGCGCAGTCTTTTTTCACCTGGAGTACTCAGGTGCAGGACAATGCAGCTCAACTTTGTTTTTTTTTCGAATGGAACCCTCTGATTTTTGTGCGAAAACAAGTGAATTTTGGGTCAAACATCTTTTGCTTTGACACCGTTTGTCGCTCTTCGAAGTATGAGTCAATCACTGTAATATTATACCGAAATATAATTCTACAGCATTCTATTATTTATATAACCGTATGTGTTCCACGCCAGTTTGTGGTACATTTTAGGTTCGCTGTTCAAAGTGCTTTTTCCGATATTTCCTGCCCCAGAGTAGCTTTAGCTGGGGATTTTTGTCCTACCTGCACCGAAAGTACGCTTTTTCGTGCATGTTTTGCGGGCGGAAAGCGGGTCTTTCATGCTCCAGGGCGGAAAGTGAAGCCCTTGGGCGGAAAAGTGCTATTTTCGTCAAATTAATTCGGAAAGCTATTGCAGCCCGTGCCTATTCTCCGTCGTAGATACACGGTGTACTGTTGGAAACAAAACTAATGGAGAAAAAGTCTTCACTGATCAAATTGAGTCTTCATACCTTTTGATGAATCGGAGGACCCATATTTTCCCTATTCGCCCAGATCATCAACGGGAAAATAGTACATTACGCGACAAGGGAGGAAAATGGGGTATTCCAGCATCCTTTTGTTTGCACTACGCCAGGGAATTATTCCGTGATCAATAAACCCATGTAACAGTGCATAATAAATCACCGTGAGTGTTTTTTGACTCCTTTTATTTCATGATCTCCAATTCTTAGACTTAATTCTCTAGGAGGACACTGTCCTCCTCATTTCCCAAGGTCATGAACACAGTTTTGCTCACATCAGGTTGTTTGGAGCAGAAATATATTTATAAAAATCGCGAACTATATATTATTTTCATTACTAGTGCACCAGCGACGGATTCAGCGTCTGCGTTCCCCGCGATGCGAATCAATACGCGACCTTGTTAAACTTCCGCTGGCCTTGACCGTTTCGCCACAATTTATTCTACTATTCATAGTAATCATGACGCAGCGAAAATGATCGCCTCAGCATTCCGTATCCCTGAACTTGCGGCCGCGCGGAGGACTGACCGCAAACTCGAAAACGATATTTGAGGTTAGAAAGAACGAAGTTTGACAATTCTTTTTCTCTCGGAAACTGATAAGCGTAATGAGATGCGATAAGAAGCCTTTTGGTAATTGAGTATTTGCCGGTGTTTCCACGTCGTATAGTGGCTCTACGAACGAAAATAGCAGCTCCACGGCATTTTTCCGAAGACGTCTCATTTCATGCCTCCACGGTGGAACGCTTTTCTCCTGTAGTTTTGAAGACAAAATGATGAACTAAAAAAATTTTGATTATGTATATTCAAAGCTACAGCAGTACGTAGGATTTTTTTTTCAAATTGATTTTTGGCCGGATGGCGCCATGTTGGAAAAACAGTCAGCTAAGTGATAGCTAGTGGCCGCGTCTATCCAAGAGGATTCGACTCACGGTGCTACTAGGTTACGAAGCACAACCATCCAGCATGCGGAGAACAACTAGGAAATGGGTGCTGAAGTCATCCTTTGTTTCAGTGCGCCGGTAATTTGAAATTTGCCACCCAGGAGATTCGACAAAAGTTGGAATCCGGCATTCTTCGTTTGGGGTACAGCCTTCGCGAGTATTCCACTCATATTGAAAACTTTGAACGACTCGTTTTACGAAAGAGGATCGAGCTTCAAAGCTTCGGTTCAGTGCGCAAGGGTCTTATCGAATCCTTCGACCTCAAACGCACGAATGTCAAACTACTTCTGGAGAAAATTTCCCGAGTCTCTCAACCTTTTCGATATCAAAGGAGATCCGAGGGTTCATCGCGCATTCAGAGATGGGTGCCCGGGACGGACTTTCCTGAGCTGTTGAAGAGATAAATAAGCTGGGAAAAGAAATATTACTCTTTTCACTGCATCGCGCAGCGAAACAAACGTTTCAGCACAACGCGTTACTGTGAAACGGTGTGTTTTTTTTAATCTGTCGTTGAAGAGTATACGACCCGAGTGAGAGAATGTTCTTATTCTCGTGATAAAACGACCACAGATCTCTACGTATCCTCCACCGTTTATCCTATTTCTAGAAAAAACTTTACCCAGCTTTGAGTGCCGTTCGTGGTTTAGATGCTCGACAAGGGCCATTTCTGTGAATGCTTTCGAAAATGTATCAATATAGATGTTGCTATAGACTTTTTTGTGCTTATTAGATGGGCTGTTCTATACCAACTCCAGCAGCCCCTAATCCCGACCTCGACTTCTCACATAGTTGCTACGATTGCAAAAAGCACTGTCGAATTTGTCGATAGAAAAACATTTTTTTTCAATGATTATGAATCGTAAATTTTTTTTTTCGGTGGGCAAAAAAATATTCAGAAAAACTTGGTTGTACTTGACATACTCGACATTAAAGAGGCTTCGTTCTGAAAAAAGATTCACCTCGATATCTGCATTTGCCGCGGAGTTATACCTTCAAATGTGCAAACTTGCGGGCGCACGATTATTCTAGGTTATGTTACGCGCAGCACACGCTTGTGGCAACATTCTCCATAGTTCTGCTCTGTTCTAGAGAGTTTCAGCTTCTATTTACGAGAAACAGCACCCCAATATCCCCATTACTTTGGAGGCTAGTAGATTTTGAAGAAAAAAAAAACACAATCGCCGTTTTGCCCATAGTGCAACGTTGATTAAGCACAGTGTGCGACTAGTGATGAAGAATAGAAATACGATTTCGCTTGGTCGACTCGAATCTGTGTCGCGAAACTTTTTTCCGATACGTGAGACGCATCTGGTGAAACCGAACGCGTGACTGAGCATGCGCGCCTTCAACGAATCGAATTACCAGCGCGGCGAATCAGGCGCGAGGCAGCCGCGCATGCGCGGTGAAAGATTCGGTTTCATGGTATCACCGTCAGCCACAAAACTCTTGTAGTTCCTGATTCACCCGCAAGAGTTCGTCGATATTTTGCGAGATTCCATGGAGAGCTATCATTTGTAATGGCTTCTCATTTTTGATCGATGATTCTGTCTCGCGATTTCAAGCGGTGTTCATTTTTATTCTCGATTCAAGTGGACAATCGCATTCATCTTCGTTCCAGTCGCCTCCGAGTCGCCGACCAGCCATCGAGATGGCGAGATTGATTTTTTCTCCGGATACTAATTGGTTTTTGTTTTGGTCCGGACTTTTTTCAATAACGAACAAAACCAGATTGGTAAAAGGTTGGTGAGAGCCGCGCTTCGCCGCTCGTAAATTCGCCACCGACTCATCGACGCGTTTCACTCGGAGTCTAACGGTACAGGACTGGTTTATAATACCGAAGAAAGTTAATCTCCTAGTTTCACGAGTCTCTCCGAGTACGTGTCGCCGTCGCGGTCTGGCAGTTTTTGCTCCCGACGCTAATTAACCCTTCCGAGCACACATTTTCCTTCACGTACGATCGCCTTGAAATTTCGTACTCGGGAACTTCCTGCCCTAGGGCAGAAAGCCGCACTTTTCTGCCCGAGGGCGGAAACCCGCGCTTTTCTGCCCGAGGGCGGAAAACCGCACTTTTCTGCCCGAGGGCAGAAAACCGCTCGTTTCCGCCCGCTAAAATCGGCTGAGTTCGGCATCAGTTGCATTCGTCTGAAACGGGACACTTTCGGGCGGCTCCACACTCATTGGAACTCGCACTTCCAATGCGGGTTAGCCGAAGACAATGTTGTTCTCTGGCTCAAACGTTCTCTCCTTCAATTTATCGCGACTTCCGTTACGTTCCATCGATTTTGCCCACACGGCCCTCCATACATGGGACATTTCGCACAGAATCGTCCAACTGATTCCATTCGCAGTTGACTGAACCACGTTTGTTGTTATTCCGAATTCGTCGTTTAATCATTTAAAAGCTCTGACATTTTTTTGAAAACTCGCTGCTGCATTTGACGCGCACTTTCCGAATATCCCGAGTGAAAACGCCCGTCAATTCTGTTTCGACAGACAAATGGAAACTCGAGAGGGGAAAAACGTACAGAAAAGTATTGCTGGTGTATAGAAAATTGGATTGAATTTTTTGAGTGGCTCGTTCCATCTCGCGGATGCATTTCACGTCGGCTATTTGCAGTGTTTCCAATTACGTAATTGAGGGGCTCGGGAAAATTGCAGCTATCGTACAACAACCACGGCGCCGTGTCGGTTTTTTTTTCAGGATTTGGCCTGGGCTAAAAGTCTAGAAACAAGCTCGCGATACATGGCTTCAGCTGCACAATAGAAAAATGAATACGATCAATTTTGCATGAAGCAACGCATCGATTCGAAAGGATCCATTTTTTCGAAGCAGAATGCAGCACCCTGTTTTCTCCATGAATAATGCATTCTTCATTCGCAGGTAGAAATTACAGCTTGGTAGAAGCTAGTTATGCTAGTCTGTCTTGGCGCGAGCTAGTTAGGGTGCTAGCACGTACAGAGCATCTCGCGTCTTGCAGCTAGCATATTGGTCAGGAGTGGGGCAAGAGGAGAATGACGGAAAAGATGCCGAAGAAGAGCAACAGAAGTAGAATTTTGTCAACATCTGATGCTGCAACTTGGCAACTACCTAGCCCCTGTGAAAGCCTTGTAGTCCCGAGCCTCTGCAGTATGATATATGAGATAGAGCAGATTCAGAACTATAATATATTACAGTTCAGAATCCCGAGGCATGTGACAGTTCAGTGTCTCGAGCCCCCTTGTGTGGTCTGGCCAGTTGCTGGATGCGTTTTTCTGGAATGATCGTTGAGCAATATCGGAATCAACGAATTTGAATTTCTGTGAGCTCCGTTCTGGTATGAGTGTGTGCAGAGCTTGCGGTGAGAGTTCTCTCTTGCCTTGCAGCGCGACGCGGCCGACGAACCTAAGATATCCTCAGATAAGTTGGTGTGGCACAACTTCAGCTGTATTCGTTTCGTTCTTCTCCTCGAGTTGGGAATTCGGTCAAGTTCAAGTGAAATCGTTAGTCTGGCGCCAAGCAATACATGACTTGCTAGTGGGTGATATAAGGTCGACGAAAGCGAGCGTTAGAAATGACTTTGAGGTCGTTCACCGCCAGACATGCGTGTAGCCCTACCAATAGCTTCTAACGGACGAATTAGCTAGATAAATTTCGACAAAGACCCTCCAGAAGTTGAAAACGTGCAGCGAATTGTCAAAGTCTTCAGAACTGCAGCTGTAGCATCGAAGTTGTTGCGAAGTGGTAGACGACTGAAAGTAAGGGGATGATGTCTTAGATGGAATGACAGTAAGGGGAGCTTGCCAAAGCTCGGGATAGCCATTTCTCATCGAGTCATTCCCACTACATAGTTGAATGAGGAAGCGTTTTCTCAAGCACAGTGAGTGCAGTGGAATAAAGCAGTGAGACAACACGGAGGGTGCTTCGAGACTGAATTTTGTCTTGAAAAATCCAGGTGCCTGGGGGACATCTGAATTGAAAATGTGGAGTCGCTGCACTGAGGAGTCTCAGTAGCATGGAAGACAATTTTTTAGTCTATATGCCACGACGTTCTTAGTGAGGGGACACCCTGTCTATTTCCATGAATCTTGATCACATCAGCAATCGTATTTGTCTCGGTGTCTCGGTGCCCTTTCTCCTACTGTAGCCAAAGCTCATGTGGTATAGGTGTAGCTACATACATACTATGCACAACGCATACCTTTACCATCTCTCCCTCTCGGAACCCTTCAAGTTTCGTATCCAACTTTTTCTGGCATCTCTAGTCATTTTCGAGATATTCGTCTGGGGCGATTAGAATGGACCACCCTGTATAATAATACACAGTCAACATAAAATATAAATGAATGACCGATGATGAAAATAACAGGTTTCTCGTTCAAATCGAATAACATGATCGATGAGGAGAATCGATCGCAGAGTTGACAATCTGTTGGCAGATATACCATCAGTCGTATTGCACCAAGTAACAGCGGATAATTCCAAAATCCCCTGCAAACAACATTTCCAAACGTCTTATAACGATACTCGCATCGTTCTCGTTACCTCGAAACGTTAACAATATTTTCATCGCGGTCAGATTTCAGGTGAATGACCGCGAGTGGGCGCGCGTAAGTAGGTGAAATTTATGGTAATATATTCGGCGATCTCTCGGCCATTACTAGCGAGATAGAAATGCGTAATGACATTTCGAAGCCGATCGGAAATATGTTTTCGTTCCATTTTTTCCACTCTCCGCGGATCGCGGAGTGAGCCGGGGGCATAACTGGACATATTTCCGCTTTACAGTTACCTCGTTCGATCAGGTTTAGGTACGCTAGACGAGTCTGGGTCAAACGAAGAGACAAATGGGTCTTCTAACGCGGCGTAACAGCAAGATGGGTGTCAAATGAGTAGTCAAAATGACCTATCCTAAGACCCCGGCGGTTGCGGTGACTGGGCTCGCGAGCGAGATACGCGCCACGCCGTCGCGCGCCTCACCAACCGGTGCGAGCGCCGGATCGAATCCCAGCTCGCGAAAAATCCGGGTTCCCGTTTTTTTTTTTATCTCGTATTTCCTCTATCTTTTCCCAACATGGATCGAAATTCATCGATCCGCCTCGACGCCCACGAAACGACCGATTCCTTCCCAATATCCAACGCGACGGGCGCGCATTCGCACATTTCCACAACGTCACTCCCAAGCAAATTTGACTTAGCTCAAGCGAATGGCGTACTTGTAGGGTACCGCAAGCATATTTCGTTGCCCTCAGATTTCAATTTTCTTGGGATCAACACGCTTTTTTTAAGCGCAGGAATTCGGAGAGAGCTTGCGGTGTGATTTGCATTTGTCCAGTCGCATTTTTACAGCTCTGCATTTTTATTGCCGGACGCATTCTCGGAGGAAATAGGCACACGGTTGTCGCGCATTTTGAAAAATATTTATTCGCTATGCTAAATCCTCGTTACGGAGGACGTGACGTGATTCGAAGATGCGACGCGCTAGCTGCTATTGAAGTTGACTACAGACGACGCGATTCCGAGGATAAGAATGAGCGAATAACATTACATCAGATTCTAGGAAAACGGCGTGCTGGAAGTAGCTTCGCGACTTGCTTCGTAACTGTGACTGTCTTCGTAAAAGTTATAGTCTGAAAAAAACAAAAAATGGTAAATACTCGCCATTACGAGTTCCTTTTCTTCGTCACTTGCCAATTGCACAGTACTTCTCTCATTTGCAATGTAACACTTATCCATTGCACTTACCTTTTTTATTTGCACTGGAATACGCATCCATTGCACTTTACACTTAGAGAAATGGTACCTAGCCAGGGTAACTAGAAAAATAGTCATGCGAGAAAAGGACTTGAAACTACTTTTTCCAGTTGCTGCAAAAACAAAATATTATTTTTCAAAATGCTGGCCCAAAAGCGAGCAAATTTCCGAACTAGTTCTCCGTTCCGGTGCTCCAGGTTATTCGTACCTCTTCGCAAGGATGACAGTTCGAGTGACAAAACGTCTTCGCTTCAGAAAATTAAAAAAAAAAAAAATACGCGGAGAGTCGAAGAAGTCGAGAGCAAACGGTGAAGAGAAGAGAACAGCGAGGGTATGTCTCTATCGCAAGCTCGGGCGTGGGCGAAAAAAAAGCTCGGACGAGCGCTCGCGATTGATGGGCAAGGATGAAAGTTTCATCGTCGAAGTTTAATTTCTCAATAATATCTCGCATCGCTGAGCACGAATCCAGCGGTGCTGGTCGCAATCTAAACGACGCCGACGTGATCTGGTCCAATTTCCAGGACCAGGTTTTCGAGGTCCTTCCCTCGAACCCTCGAAGCGTTGCCCGGAGCCACGACAAGTTTAGTTTGGCTCTGACAAGAACCCACTCGTAAAGGCTGTTGCCAAGCAATCGGCCGATTTCGCTTTCCTCCCCCCGCGAGGAATCGGCTTGTCGGTCACGTCGCCGCCTCGATCTCTAATTTACGTCTATCCTTTTCTAATAGAACCCGACGACGACGGCCCGTGGCTCTTGACTTTGCCTCCTGCCGAAGTCACCGCCGGGAGTTTTTGGTCACTGACCTCTTCGTCGCCGCTTGTGTTGCGGCTGCTCACGTTTGAAACCGCGACTATCGCGCTTCCCACGCGTCCAAATCCTTTACCCACAGAACGAGCGAGACGTAACTTCGTACTAACGGTGTAGACACAGTAAATCGAATTTTTGGGCCAGTTGGACTAATTTTTTGGGTCGTGTGCAAAATCCTAGGCTGATGGGCAAATTCTGACCAGCGGTCAAAAATACCCACGAGTACACTGGGGTTGCTCCCCACTAGCAGACCCCTTTTTTGTGTGCTCCTGTGTCCACCTCCTGAAGGAGCTAAACCACCCCAAGATTTCCAACGAATCAGGAAAAAATGGTGCCCAAAAATGGCACATCCTGAGGATATATCAGTCTCTCTCCGGTCTAGATCTAAACTGAGGGCGCACAAGCATTTTTTCTGTCAACGATACACTGAAAAAGAAGGATAGCTACGGTGACCATTTTCTGGTTAATCTCCGCGTGCTGGATGGTTGTGCTCCGCAGCGTAGTAGTACTGTGCCACCTTGGATAGGCGCAGAAACTACGTATTAGCTAGCTGGCGTTAGATGGGGACAGTGGCTATCCGGCATACTAATGCTACATGTGCAATAGCTAGTGATAGCAACTATCCCGGAATTTTAGGTTAGGTCGCCCTGCAAAGCGAACGAGTAGCAGAATTGTTCTGACCTACCATCGAATATCTTGACGTACTTTTCAGGGTCCTACTGGCTCAATTTGTCCTTCACCCGCTCGTCCATGTTTCCAATGCGAATTTAAATTGATAAATACAGCCAATGGGGAAAACGATGCATGCGTATGATCGCGAGATGTGCAGTCACTCACATGTATACCGCGCACTGGCAATAATTATTTAGTGCGCTAGATGCTGGTAACGCATATCCGCTGGAATAGGCGTGACAGATAACTAAGGGATCGCCAATCTTGATGCTCACCACGGCCATCCCATGCAGCCTTGCTCGGAAGCATTGTAATTTGGCGCTCGCGGCCACACGGATGGGGACAGTGACGATCTACCGATGGCTATCCAAAGGATGCTGGCTGCAACTATCCTGTTCTTCGGTGTAGGACCACTATTAGGAAGATTCACACTTCGGTGAAAAAAAAAAAAAATTGGCGGTTCTGGGTATTTGAACCCAGTGCATGTATCTATGCGTGGCAGCGAGGCGGAATCAAAGAAGGCGCAGCGGTTAGACGCGATGTTGTAACCAGGCCTAACGTCACCGCGCGATTTTAGCTTCGTTGGCAGTATGATCAGCTCTTCTAGCCTGACCTTGATAGTCCTTGTCTGTCTCGAGGCTTTGTCTAGTGTTGTCTAACGCGTCGTGTCTCGTCGGCGAACCTTGAGACGATCTAACTGTACCCGTCGAAATTCCTGTTAGCAGTTACATAAATCTCTTTGTCTAGCTCGTAGATGAGGAAAAAAATCGGCAAAAAAGACACGACCAGCGTGGGGAAATGAGTAGGAGAAAAAACATATTATAAAGAAAAAACCAATGAGAAAAAACCGAGGAGAAAAAACGTCACGTAGGTGAAATTTCATAGCCTCGCACCTTTTGGGAACCGAATGATCAGCACCGTGGACTTTAAGTTGGCCATTTGCACCAGGCAGTTGCACAACCTTTGCTGCAAACTAGCCGTCTCGTTAACCAATCGCAATGGCGGATTCTCTATTTCTCAAAATTGACGGATTTACCAAGTTGATAGTGGGCCTGGGGAAAAAGGTGGGTGAGGGAAAAAAGTTTTTGCCACAGTTTTGTCTGGTCAGAGATTTTTTTGTAGTTGTAAATGGAAGGAGAATAGTAAAATCTGAAAAACATGGCGGCGACAGCCGATAATTTCGAATCCTAATAATTTGGGGATAGGAAAAAAGATCGACGGCCGGAATGTGATGAGAGATAATGATTATATCGACGCGGAGCGAACAGGTTAGATACGCCCGCGGTTGTTAGACTCGCCAGAATAGAACGAGCGAAGGTCAGCTTACGCAACCCACCGCGACGCAGGATAATGATCCTTAGATATTAGAAGTCTCACGGATAGAATGACCGTCTCCGACCTTTCTATTAGAATCTAAAAGTCAAGGATAACCAAATCTGCGATTATTCATCGCTGTGGCTTTTTTACGAGGCAGAATATACCGGCCAAGTCGAGATTAGGACATGCTACCACCTGCCATTCCAACAGTGTGATATTCGATTCAGCACTTGTGAATTTCACTTTATTTACCAGAAAACGCTTACATGAGTGAATCCTAATCTTACTCGTTACGTTACGTTACACGAGTGAAAATTGCACAACTTATGCAAACTATAGAGTGTAGAAAACTAAGTTCCTACAAAATTTACAAATTATTTATTATTGTTTTGCAATCATTATACAGAAAATTTTGGCTTCTGTTGGTCTGTGAATTTGAGGAGTTGGGAATTTCGTTGTTGATAAGAAGAATCACGAGCTTCGGACGAAAAACGAGGAGGGAGGAGGTTGGTGAAAAGCTGGAGAACTGGAGATGAAATTGTTGGAGGCTACATTCGTCGAAATGAAGATTTGCGGAGAAAAATATCTCGGCATGGGAGATGAAAAATTCGGCGAAATGTACCTTTGCAAAGGAGAGGAAGAAATAACGGCGCGTGATTTTTTCTGGGAAATAAAAATCTGGCCGATGTGGTGGCTGACAGACGGAGGTTGAGGTGGCTTCGACGTTGAGTATCGCAGTAGCAGTCGTATCGTGTCTATTGTATTAAATAATATTATATTAATAACAATAATAATAAATAATGTATAGTTTAATTTTTTTCAAAATTCAATTCTTCAAACAACATTGGAGTTGCACCAGCGAATAGGCAGCTTAGCATGTTGCAATGAACTGGAAAAAACTTGTCATATTCCCTTCGAATTTTGTGAGTTTTTTCAGATTTTTGAAGCGTGGCGTTTTTTTCTATATTTTAGGCTGAGTCAAAAAATAACAAAGCATAGGAAAAATCCACAAAAATTTGAGGGTGCATTTTTGAAGCGGATCAACCGGATGAAAAATCGAGATCTAGATCCGAGGAGTCGAGGTCACGGGCTGGTCAAGTTGACATAAAACACCCCATATATATTGGCGAATTATTTATTATATTATACACTGATAAATTATGTACGTGGGAAACGGTTTCTTGTTTCCTGAAACTGGGTTTCAGATGATTTTGAAAATCTCGTGTATAATGAGAACATCCGATTCCTAACGTCACTATGCAGTGTATAATGTATGTGCAGACTCGTCGAACACTTTTTTTATTCGTTGCTAATTTTGGAGGAAAATATTCTCGGAGTGAAAATATTTTGATTCCACATTTCGCCTGCTGCGTATGTCGCGATGTTCGTCGTAGTACGTCGATTTGATGGTTCATTAATCGTTGCAATTTAGTGTAAGGCTCGTAACTCAGGCGATTCTCAACAAAAATAGGGTATCCAACAGTGTTTTGGAAACGTCTCGCTGCGATCTTCAATACTGTGCCATAAAAAATGGGGTGTCCCATTAAAAAAAATCATGTTGGTTTCGACCACACCTCGATGTCGCTACTCAAGGCCAAACGAATATGATCTTTAAGTAGAACTTTTGAAACCCTACAACATTGGTTTGAAACATTTTCCCGAGAAACGTTTCGTTTTCGAGATATTTGACGGGTTCTAATAGTACAATAATTAGCATGTCGACTAGAATAATTATTGCGAGTGCTACTTCGAAGCTGAATCTCGCATGAAAGGCATAGATCAATCACGCATCTCATAATCAAATACCATTTCGAGTCATTCGTTCGCAGCCAATCAAAGAAATCATTCGCGCAAATGGTTTCGACTGCTGCGCGTAATCATTGAAACTACGTCGCATCGCGCCGCGGCAATTGATAAGCGTAAACACGTTTATAAATGCGGCAATAAAACGACGGGAATAAAAATATGGCTAATTAACTTCTCAAGGTCATTTCTTCTTCCGACAAACACATCGAAGCAATTTGATGCAAATAACTTACACTTTGCATCCAAGTTTCTTATTACTTCGCGGTGGGTAATTCGAACGACCTCGCAACGCCCTCGGTTTGTTTTGCACTTGAACTTCCTAACTGCAATGACATCTAGTCGACTTCCTTTCTCCTCTGATACCAGCGATAAACGTGTAAACTACTGATTATAAATTAATTGCGTCGAAAAAACTGCCTAGATTTCATTGCTGTTCGTGATATTAAATCGTTTGAATTCGTTAACGTGGTCTGTATTCCGCGAGACCCTCGTGGGTTGAACGATCCGCTTTCACGGTTTTATGATACGTGTCAAAAGAAGGCTAATGTGATTTTTTCAGTGCGGCGAAATTGTTCACTCGAATGTTAAAATTAATGCAGACTCGACGAGTTTCCAAAAATTTCTTCTCCGAATTATCAGTCCTAGTGCGAAACTTCGATCTCGGTATCTAGATAGCCCTTGTGTTTTTCTACATTTTCTCCGCTTCAGTTTTCTTTTCTGTCTTCAAATTTCTGCGACTTTTAAACATCCTTCGACGTAAGCACTTCACTGTGCACACGCGCTTTACTCGCATTTCGTGTAGGAAATGGGATTCGTGGACTGATATTTCGGATACTCCATACCTTGAACGTGCTTTCTGCACAGTGCAATGTTTTTCAACATTGTACAAAGTGCAGAGATTTTTGTGTAGGATATTCAACATTTTAGTGTGTTGATTTAACACAATCGTACACTGGGATAAATGGTACCTAGTCAGGGCACTGGAACCAATAGTGAACGTCTTCAGTAGTTAAAATTGAGCCAATAGTTTTATTCTTCACTACTAAATATCTATTGATTGGAATTAATAGTAAATATTCTCAGTGGTTCAATTTGAGTCAATAGTTTTATTCTTCCCTACTAAATATCCATTGACTGAAACTAATAGTAAAGATTCGGAGTGGTTCCAATTGAGTCATTAGTTTTATGCTTAACTACTGAATATCCATTGACCGAAACTAATAGTAAACATTCTCAGTGGTTCAAATTGAGTCAACAGTTTTATTCCTTACTACTGAATATCCATTGGCTGGAACCAATAGTAAAAATTCTCAGTGGTTCAAATTGAGTCAACAGTTTTATTCCTTAGTACTGAATATCCATTGGCTGGAACCAATATTGTACGTCTTCCGTAGTTCCATTCGAGTCAATAGTTTCATCCTTCACTACTGACAGGATCACTGCGACCAATAGTGATCGTTTTTAGTAGATCAAATTGAATCACTAGTTTTATCCTTAACTACTGAAAGTATCACTGAAACCAATAGTGAACATCTTCAGTACTTCAAATCGAGTCAATAGTTTCATTCTTCACTACTAAAAATCCATTGACTGGAACTAACAGCAAACATTCTCAGTGGTTCGAATTGAGTCAATAGTTTTATTCCTCACTACTGAATACTCATGACTGGAACTAATAGTGAACGTCAGTAATTCCTAGTGACTAAACAGGCCCAACAGTTACTCCACAGTCACTACTGACTGAACTGTTGAATATCTACTCGAACTACCAGAATTTTCGAAGAAATACCTAGTGCCTCAATAGTTTGGTCAGCTACCACTCAGCATCTCAATAGTTCTTTTCCATACGGTCTCCCAATGGAATACCACTCATTCTAATGAAATCAACAACTTCACGAAGAGAAGAAAAAAAAATTCTCATCGTTTTCCAAAAAAGTACTCAAACTACTCAATTACCAAACTTTTTCATAGACCGTCTCGTTTTTGTGTCGCTGTTCTATTCGCGCGGCTCCGTGCACCATCACAGATCTATTTGCCGTCCTTGAATCGTGTCGCGAACCTGTGTTCCTCTGCAGCGGGGAATCTAACAGGCGGCAGAGTCATATCTAACCGCAAAACCAAAGCCGATGCCCTCTACGATCTTCATTTGCCCACACTCCTCGACGACGAATCTCATATCCATACCTAGCGACTGACGTTGTTCTAAACATACGAACCAGACTTCCGTCTCGAATAACCTTGAACTAACTAAACGATTCGCGTTTGCTGTTCTCCCTCTCTCTATCTCCTCTTCTGTCTCTCCTCGTCCTCTCTCTCTCCCTCTAACTCTGTCTTCGGTCGCCTTCTTTGTTCGACCGGATGCCAGCGACGCTCGACGTCGACGCAGCTGGCTAGATGTGGATCAAATGCGACTAGCCGGCTCGTTATATTCCAGCCGAGGGAATTTGGCCTCGGATCGAATGTAATCTGTCGATTGAAATGTCTGGGCGATACTGATAAATAAATAATAACGAGAGCGCGCGTCAGACCTTCGAGCGGATCGCGAAACTCGCGTCACCTTTTTCCTCTCTCGCCTGCCCCTCTTCCCAAAGAGCTGGAAGCAGTTCTATTTTTTACAAACTTAACGTTTTCAGCTTTTCAGATTTTCTAATCCACTCGACTTTAGATTCCCTGATCAAGCTACAAATTTTGATGCCGATCCGTTCATCCATTCCAAAGAAATCAACAACTTAGTTATATTTTCGCGAATTTTGTTATTTAAATTATGCGAAAACTACGCCTCCGATCAACTCCAAAATTTGACCAGCTGTAGGTTAAGAAAAGCCGAGTCTATTGAGCCCAATTTGATCGAAATCCGCCCACTCCGTCTCGAGATATCGTTGGGACACGAATTTGATCACAATCATATGTAGGGGAGACCGGGGCAAGACGGCCCCCTAGGGCAAGAAGGCCCACCTCCAAAATTAACCAAAATCTTTTAAAATTTTCAAATTAAAATCCAGTTGTACAGTATTTGGTAATATGTTTGGAAAAAAATGAAAACACTCAATTTTTTTCTACAGAAGTGAACAAATTACTCGTATTACATCAAAAAAGTTATTTCGAGTGATATAAAAGTAAATACAGTTGTTAAAGAGAAAAATATGAACATTTATAACGCGGGAAATTTTTTTACAATTAAAAAAAAATCATTTTTTTCGGAGGGGCCGTCTTGCCCAAAAAAAAAAAAAAAAAAAATTCAGGAGCTTCGCCAAAATTTTGGTGAATTGAGTTAAAGTTGGAGGAGAGTAAATCGACTTGATGGTTAGAAGCCACAAAGAATAATAATCGGCTTAGGTGGGCCGTCTTGCCCCGGTCTCCCCTACGCATGATGCACACATGATGCACACATGTGGACGTATGCACACTTATGCATGCGTATAGACGTTCGACTGCAAACAGTCGGAAGTGGCGTGGAGATCGTGGAAACGTGGAGATCCGGTGAAAAGTAGACTTTTCGTTTTCGGGGTGATCACAATAACTTTCTAGCTTCTCTGGCTACAGTCAAACGCGAAGACGATGCATGCGTCCGTCTCTGAACGCGTTTCTCATTTCTCCTTGCTCGTCTCTCATTCTCGTCGAGAGTTCTCGCGTTCCTGAAATCTCGTCCCTGAGGTTCTCGCTGCTTGTTCGTCGTCTCCGCCGTTTCTCCATTCCTAATCCGCTTCTTCGGCGACTCATCTCATTTGCTGCTCGCTCGCTAGTCAAGAACTCGCATTGCATACTCGTTGAAAGGTTCGAGCGGAGACGTACGTGTAATACATACGTTCGAGGTGTCACGGCCGCGCGCTGATGCAGCGTTGAACCGCGATGGCCTGAAATAAACTCGTTCGAATCGTTGAATGCACAACGTCGTTGTTATCTGTCTCTAACCTAAGTACCTACGCTTACGCGGCGCGCTGAGATAAGACTGCAAGCTGTGTCTAGCCGCCGCTCCGCAGGAAGTATTGCAGACGCGTTTAGATTACTTTGATAGTTCAATTCTGATACGCCGCTCGGTTGTTTGCTGCCGAACGGCGAGCAACACAACGCCGGCAAATATTTATTCCTATCAACATCCTCCGAACCACAATGATAGATGAACTCCCGATCACCACTCCTCGTCTTCTCCTCCTCGTTTTTCCTACCACCACGCGAGTATAACTTCGTTGGCGATTTTTTCCACGGTTTTCACCTCGCATTACATCATTTTCCTCGCCACGAGGTTGGCGAATTCGTTTTTCCGAAAACTCTACTCGTTTCGCGCTATACGTAGCATCAGGTATGCTTCAATGGGTCGTAGCCGAAAACTGCGACATCGCGTCACCCTAGTAGAAATTGGTCCAGCTTTTCCTCGTTTGTGGAAGCCGGTAGCCAGGTTTAGGCAGGAAAAACTATAAGGGACAAAATTGCCGAGTCCTGGCTAAACATCAGTCTGTGAAACTGAGCTAGCTACAACTCGACTCTATCTAACTAGCTCGCGTCTAGCTTTTCCCTTCGAATCTCTAGCTAATTGTGACTCGACCTCGGCTGTGGGGTTCACATCAGTTTTCCTGGTATGAATTTTTGGCTAGGTTTTCCCCGGCAGAAGTTCGCGAGAAAACGTGTGGGAAAACTGGTTCGACGTTTGCTCGTCTAACTTAACGTAGCCTGACCCACATTGGCGCGATGCAGCGAGCCAAAATATTTGTTGATGAAAGTTGAAATCATCGAATATACATTCGAATCCTGGAGCAATCGTGGAATCTCATGGGCGTGAAAAAAATGAATTCGTAGACGCGTGCGGAGTTGTGGAAAAAAGAATGAACCGTCAAATGCCAAATATCGAGGTAAGTCTTGAGCGTGTTACTCGATGCGCAAGTGTATACTCACCTCGAATTTACGTTTCGTAACCTGGGGATTACATTTTTTGTTGGACTCAACTTTGGGAAACGAAGATACAGACGAATATGGTAGTACCGCAGCATCAATTATTCGATCTTCACTCGTGACGTCGATGGTACCACTAATGAACTGCCTAGTGCGAAATATCGGAGTGGCGGGAGAGCGAGAGAAAGACTGGTAATGCCGAACGTTGAACACAGCTGCAAATTATTTATAATCAATTGTAGTAGCGTATGCCTTGAGAATAATGATAATATTTTATTGATAATAAATACTATACTATTTTATTATCCACACGAATGACTCATATGAATCGAGGTTCGCTAGGTTTCTGCTAGTTCTCCCTATCAGTTTTTCCACCCTATTCTCTCGGAGGGAACAGCGTTTTAGATTCGGTATAAAAAAATTGGATTCAAACACACGAAAAATTGTAAGGCACCGTGAATCATGAAAAATAACCACGAAGATGAAAGATAACAATTTGATAAATAACTAAAAATAACGTATGGATGACCGACGAATTCGCCATTGTCGACGAACCTCTAGGTCGATGTACCTACTTTACTTCGGATGCATATTTCGCTATTCGCGTGGGAATTTCGATCTGACGATCAGAAGCGTTGTCTAGTAATATTCCAGTCACATTCATCGACTCGATGCTAATGTCGTACGGACGTTGAAACGTTAATTCCGTGGATAACATTATTAAAGTTGAGCTTCTGACCTGAATTTCAATTCGTAGCGGGACTATTCATCTGAACGTTAAAATAGAAAAGAGAATTATTAATTCGTTCGGATATCCTGTATTTCAATTTTTTTGCAATTTTTTCCAATTTTTTTCTCCATTTTCATTCAATTTTTTTTTCAATTTTCATTCAATTTTTTTCTCTCAATTTTTATTCAATTTGTGTATCATTTTCTTTCACTTTTTATTCAACTTCTCACATTTTTTTTTCAATTTTCATTCGATTTTTTCATCGTCTTCTTTCAATTTCTATTCAGTTTTCACATTTTTTCTCAATTTCCTCTTGGCATACTCGTTTCCAGCGCTCCTATTCGGCTCTCTTCTAACCTGGAGGTGAATACGCTAAGATTGTGCGCGGGGATTTTCGCAAAAGCAATTTCCGCAGATTTACTAGAACCGAAGGGAATTGGAGACGAACAAGGAAGGCGATCAGTTTCCTACCTCGGTCATCTCGCGTCCCAGATTCATTGGTCGTGTGTCAGCTCTATCGAGCTCTCCGCCCTGGAACGTCGAACGAGTATTTAAATTCATCGCCAATTATCTTCCACTCGTTTTTCTGATCTAGAACAGAAAACAGAATAATTTCGAACCTGTTACCGAAGGCGTTTCCGAAAAAATACCATCACTTTTTTTCTGCAGTAACCAGAAACTCGATTCGCATCGGCTGTCTTTCGAAAAGCGTTTTAGATGCTTTTTCGTGCACGTTTAGCGGTCGGAAAGCGACTTTTTTACGCTCCAGGGCGGAAAGTAGCGCTCTAGGGCGGAAAGTGGCGCCCTAGGGCGGAAAGTAAAGCCCTAGGGCGGAAAAGTGCTATTTTCGTCGAATGAATATACAATCATAATTCCGAACTTTGCTCGTTAAATCAACCACGTTAGTGAGGATGAGCTCTTTTTGGGCTCTGTTATACTCTGGCGGCAAAGTGGCACTTTACTCCCTAGGGAGAAATTTTCTACTGTCGTCCCGGTTTTCGGGTCCATAAAGTGCCAGTTATAGATGAGTTGGAAAAACAATGGTATCTGCAACACGGGAGTAAACCAGCCCTCGGGAGTAATCTCCAACTTTACGCCCTTGTTGCATGATGGACTATTGCTTTTGACGTGTCTGATTTTCGCGCGCGTTGCGAAGATTGTTTCGCCATTTTTTACCGATCGGAATCTAGATTTACGATCGCGTACATGAATGTTCAGCGGAGATCTGCCGATTGCGGTATACCGACGCCTCTAATAACCGGTAATCGGGCCTCGCAATCTTATCGGGCGTTGCCTTAGCCAACGGAAGCAATAAGAGGCGAGGTTCTTCTCTGCCGGTCCACAAAGTTGGCGAGCGAGGTGAAAGGCCCGTCTCGAATATGGGACAGTCGCACGACTCACGAGCGATTCACGTGAGATTTCGTACGATACGTTATTACGTGACGGAGGTGAGGACTAAACGCGGGCAGCTCGTCGGGAATCGAACGAGTTTCGAAGACCGCCACCCGAAATAGGCCCGACGAATTTTCTTCGCGACTCATTTGCCAGAGGAGAACTGCTTTTCGGCTGCAATCCCGCGAGCCCGTGACTCCGGCGCCACCAATACGATTTGGCATCCCACTCAACGTTCCAAATGTCATTACAAACCGAATTCCAATCCTTCTCGAGAGTACCTTTCCCTCGAGCTGCCAACGCACCTCCGAATAATAAACCGTGCTTCAAGCCAACCAAAAGCACCGTGAAACCCGTTTTTTTCAGGTTTTTATTTCAAACCATAATTTATTTTCTTATTTTTCACTTTCAAAATTCAAAATTCTTAAATTTGAATTCAACATTTTTTTTCCTCCCCAATTATCGTTCTTAATTCGCGTGCAAAGTTTCAATTTAATTCGACTCTTTGGCGCAGGTCAAAATCACGTTCGGAGGTTTTTTTACAGACAAACAGATGTAGGCTGTAAAACAGCTTTTTCCACCCCGCATACAAAATATTTTTATCCGAGTTTTTACCGCAGCACTTGCCCCATCATTTCTCTGTTTTCCCTCCAATTATAAGAAAAGAGGTCCGTAGTATTATAAACACATCGCTTTTGAGGTTATGTCAGCCATCTTGTTATGTTGTTCAGGAGGGAACAGAGTTTCTACAAAATTGGCATACTTATTAGCTTACTAGCTACATACTTACTACCTTCTTTACTGGAGGAAAAAATTTCTTGGGTGGGAAAAAACTTTTTACTAATGTAGCTAATAAAAGCGTGTTGAACACTGCCACGCCTACGAAAAAACCAATTTCTGTTTTTTCCTGCTGTGGAATAGATTGGGCTGGATAACAAACACATCCACAGTAGTGTTCGATTATTCGGGGTGTAGCAACGCGAAGGAAATTGTATCGCACCACTAGGGAAGAAAGGGGCCGTAAGTTCGGTTTGAAATGCCCCACTTCCGTCCCTAGTGCCGCAATGAACTATTGCTACGTAATTTTTTCCAGTTCATTCGACTGTTTCCCGAGGAGTCCACGAAATAGGAGCCGTTATCTCATGTTTTTTGAGATCTGGAAACTTCTAAGACTTCCTGTTCGAAATTATCCAGAATCTTGTTTCTTAAATTTCGCTGTCCCCTTTTTCTGCTGGACTGGTTCTGCAGATAGTCGCGAAGACCGTCTTCCTCGTGGCCAAATTTCCGAAACATGTCTCCAGATTCGCGTTTTTTACGGATACAATGTGGGGATTTCCACACGCAACATGCCGCCGCCTCACGATCGAGGCGCCTCTAGCGGACGGGCCGACGCATCTCGCTTGGCTTTTTGTACATGTTCGCTTTACACTAATAGGAATGAGTCGATCAAGCTTATAGACAGCAAACAAGACTCAGCGTGCAACCGAGTCGTCCGCTGGGGGCGCCACCGTCGCAAGATGGCGGCGTATGGTATGGCATAATAGCCTTCCTTACACAATTGCGAGAAACGGCGATCGCCGACTTCTGGGAAAGCAGCTCGAGTGCGAAGATGTAACGTGGGATGGCGAGTCTCGATGAAATTGTCATCGTGTACCTGTTGGCGTTTTAATTCTGCCGTTGGCGATGTAATTTGTAGGGCTCTTGCTGGAGGCTCTCGCCAGAGAGTCCCATGGAGGAGAGGCAGACGCTGAAGTCGAAATTGTTGGACAACTACGCTTGTATTATTACGTTTTTAGTGCTCAGTGGGTAGACGCGGTGTGGCGGCTGAGGTCAACGATGGATGAGCCCACGGAAGAAGGTACTACAGATATTCGTGAAACCACGGAATGCCAGACTCTCTAGGGGCAGGCTAACCGGACCTCGAATGTATTGTTGGCAGTGATTAATCGAGGATAATTACGCAAGAGCGCATGTTTTTTGCCAGCACCAACGCGATTTCATGTTCTGGTGGTTTTCAAACCGGTAAACCACGGCCCGATGCAATTGTTCCCATCGCGGAAAAAACGAGGATGAGAGTCGAGGGGGCCGATGTGAATTATGGGATTTGGATGGCACGAGTAAAACGACTGCGAAGATGAAAGCATGAGAATATTAACGACCACCAAAAGATGAGCATGCGGAGTCATTATTTAATTCCCGCCAGTAATTTCCTCCTTTCATTGTTTTGTTGCCTCTGATGAGAGACGAGACAAGAGACATTTTTTCATTCTCTGACAGAGATACGACTCGGAGCGAGGTTCATGAGAAGGAAGATGAGAACCTGCAGCTCTGGATTAGAGTCAAACGGTTAGCCTGGAGCCTGGAACAAAGAGACACACAATGACGACAGTAGAATCGCGAGGCCCAGAAGGAGAACAGAAAAATTCAGTGAACGAAGATCGAGACGTGTAGAGGAACTTGGTAATATTTTGGTAAAGTTGCTGAAAGTTGAAGAGGCATTTCACTCGATAAATCGTTTTTTTCTTATGGAACCAAAGACCCTGACGACTATCTGCATAAGGATTATGAATTATCTCTCAACTGATCGACTACAAGTTCGATTTATATTTTACTTGAGCTTCGTTTCATCGTGCCTTGTAGGCGAATCTCCACTAGGCATTGTCTAAGCGATCGCGAATGTGCATGCCAATGAAAACGTAGCGAATACAGTGCTACACGAATTTCCCTAGAGATCTGCCCAACGTGCCAATTCCACGTCAAATTTGATGAAAGCTGAATACCAGTAGCAGATATACGACTAGAATAAGGTACAGCAAGCCCATCAATCCCCACGCTAGGAAGCGGAGACGAACCAATACTAGATGAACCAATCATTAAGATGTGTCCACTCGTGAACACGCTGTGCGTCATCAGTAGGGTAGTGAAGATCAATTCGAGTATCGTCTGCATATATTGCATGTTTGGTGTGGACAAGGATCATTGATGGAAATTGAAAGAAGTAGTGGTCCAAGTACGACTTCAAAAGTTGCAATAGGATCAGAGTGGGATCCATCTTCACCAGGAACCAGCTGAGTTCTGGGGTAGAGAGAAGAAGGGGGAGAGAGACAGGCAAAGAGGTTGGATGTCTAGGCGGATGATAGAGCTGTGGAAGAGAAGTTGTCAGTTGCAAATGCGTGTCCTTGACTGATAAGTTGAACGGGGCCAAAGCCAGAATACGTCCGCGTCGGCGATCGCGATCACGGCGATGTCGACAGATAAATCACGTTGTTGGCCGAGGTTGCTCTGCAGGTTCCTGAACGAGTCGTTGTCACTAGCGATCGGCAATATGTTGCGTCCGTAAAACGGGAACGTTCCTGGCGGAGGGTCAAGAACCGCATAGCCGCGCGTTCCTCAGGTTCGAATATTCGCTGCTTCCACAGCGAGTACATAGGAATGGATGATTTGACGAAGAACAAGCTGCGGATGCCCGAGCGATCGCGGTAACATGGCCCGCTCGACATCGGATCGTAAATCTTTGGAGGCCGCCCCGTGTTATCGATCGGAAGGGGAGCAGCGGAAGCAGTAGAGTTCCCCGAAAATTTGAGGTTAGGGTTCTCGCTTCTCGCGACTCATCGTCTCTCATCGTTTCTCTCGCGTCCTCTTTCTCCACCTGCCCCTCCGCCGCCCCCTCCTCGATTTCCATCGCTTCGAGATTCTTCGCCGAACGCATTCTCATACGCGTTATAACCGTTCCTTCAACTTGACTATCGCGGCGCTCGCGCATTGCTATTGGCCATTTGCCGGGGCTCTATCGGCAATATCTTGGCAGAGCTGCGGGGTCCGGTTAGTCGGGAATTTCTGACAGCTCGGGACAGGAGCAACGGACCCTCGCCACGGTCAGGGTCATCAGCCTCTAGCACGGAGTTTTGTAGCTACACGATCCCAGGTCAAAAAAGATATTCCGGTTGCGTGTCATGCGGGCAAAGGACGCATGCATGGTTGTTGGCAGCATTGGTAGCGCCTCGGATCTTTAGACGAAACCGTCGAACGTGTTTCCGTATTCGGGAGGTGCGGGGTCCGAAGAGGCAGAGTGCCTGCTGGGAATAGGACGAGGCGGATGGGAAAGAGCAGAGCTGACATACCATTTGAATAATGTTGGGTCAATACCGAACAGAAGCAGTTTACGGATCGATGCAAGTCTACCTGTCTTCCTGGAAGCTTCGAGAGTGCGAACCGTGAATCTTCTAGCAGTTGACTCATCGTTTCGCATTTCTAATTCACATTCCGAGTCAAAGACCCCAAATACTGTAGGAACCTTCCCATCCGTAGAGGCAGTTTCTAGATACACTATGCTGCTTCCCAACTATGGATGCTCTTACCAGTTCTTCCAAAATTCCAATAGTTCCAGTGAATATTCAATAGTTTAGTCAGTAGTGTCTATAGACAAGCTATTGGACCTGTCTAGTCACTAGGAACTACTGAAGACGTTCAGTAATGTTTCCAGTAGTGAAGGATAAAACTGTTGACTCAATTTGAACTACCGAACATATTTCCTATTGGTTCCAGTGATCCTTTCAATAGTGAACAGGTATAGTTGTATCACTATTGATTGTTGTCTTCAACTGTTGAAGATATTCGCTACAGGGGTAGTGGATAGTCCACTTGCTGGTGAAAACTATTGGTAGTTCTACTGCTGGAGACTATTGAGCAGTACTACTCATGGCACTATCGAGCAAGAAGATTCAATAGTTCCACTATTTTCCGAAAACTGTGAAAAATACTAACGCAACTTCTAGTTCTAAATTATCCACAACCTTGTTTCCGAAACTTCGGTGTGGTTTTTGTTTCCTCGTCAGATGATGTCACCGATGGGATCGGCATTGGAATATACACGAGGACCATCTCATCTGATTTATAGTTGTCCAAATGAAATTGACCCAATCGAAGTGAAGCACATTGAAGTAATCTACAGACTTCGGGGCTAGATGGAGGACAGGCAAATCTACTTTGCTTAGGAAAGAAAATTTCTTTCGTTTCCTCAACTCCTGTAGCATAGATCAGCTACTTCTCGTCAGGTTTGGGGAATTCCTCACGAATCTCAGTTACGGAGCGAATCGGCAGGAAATGTCCCATCGCGTAGACGAAATTACTGAGCGTGGCCTAAAATATGCCAGCGATCCCGATTGCAAACGAGCTATACGTATGCAAGGCACACATCGCTTAGGTTCGTCAACTAGCTCTAAAGATGACAATCGCATCGAATCCTCAGTGAATGCTGAAAAGTGTCGCGAACTTAACAGTAAATCACGTTGTTCGGCTGTCCAAAACGATTCGCTTCATCAATTTCAGCTCACCAAACTCCTTGTCCCGACGAAGGGATCCAGAAGCTGCACGTGACGAAAATTCACCTCTGCGAGTCGAAGAGGAAGAAAAAAAGTTGTTTCTATCTATTTGGCGTCGGCGATAAGCAACGGTTTCGGCACACCCATCCGACGTAAACGCTAGACAAGACTCTGACAACGTGGCGTGACAAATGAGTAGCCAACATTCAAACGAGTTGGCGGGCTCGCGACATGCCGTGTCTGTGTGTGTCTCCGCGCGGCGATGGGAGCGCGAGAGGCGCGGAAGCGGCTTGCACATAGCACTGACAATCCTCTTCCGTTGAACTTGATTTCAATAACCTTGGCCGGCAGCGAAGCGTTGAACGTGTCTAGCGTGTTTGGCGTGTCTAGCGTCTAACGAGTGTCTAGCGACTGTCTGGTAGTCGTCTGGCTGTGGTATTAGTCCGGAACCGGTTAGCCTCGCCGGTGAAAGGAACTCGCAGGCGGCGTAGCCGCGCACAAGCCTCCGACCCACGCGTATTTATTTCGCACGGAATACTTCGTACGAAAGTTAGCTCTTCTGCGCGATTTGAGGATAAATGAAGAAGCACATTCCTGAATCTAAGGACACCCATCTTACTGTGCTGAGAACTCTCTTAAAATCCCCACTTCTCGTGCCTAATTTCCAATCGTCACGTTTCCTAATTTTACCTCGTCACACCCAAACATTGCTGAAACAGGAATGAGAATTTCATGGTGAAGCATACACAGGCGATACCAGCAGCTGCCGCATCTGCTGGAGCCTTGAGCTAGTCCTAGTAACATTTTTACCAAAGTACTGGACTAGCTAGTTTTACTTCTCTACTCCTACTCATGCTGCCCAAGCTCTGCCCACAAATCGTTGCACACATACTGTCATCCCTGTCAGCACATGAGGCTCTTCTTGAACGTTTCTGGCAACTCTTGAGGAAATATCAACTCAAGTGGTGCAAGTTTTCATTAAGAGTATTATTAAGAGACTCGTGCCATCATCATCTGGTTGGAACCAGCTCGTATCAATATCCAAAATCCTTGGTCTCCCCTCCGGAGAAAATTGTAGAAATGTTGTCGATGTCTCCCTCGCATAAAAGCACGACACTAAATTTGATCATAAATACTAAGACCCAAAAATGTACTTTGTTCTACTTGATGAATATTTGAGGACTCGAAGACAATACTCAATTGAAGTACATCTCCCTAGTAGCCTGGATATAAAGTAGCTCAGAAATAAAGTGAAAACGAATATCGGCTCAGAGGGGCCTTATGTGGCCCAGCTTTGGAATTTCGAATGGAAACCACCATTTTCCTATTCGGATCCGAAATGAGCGGGAAATTCCACGGCCGAGTACGTATTGACTCTTGTTGGAAACGTAGGGCCCATCAGGCCCAAAATCCAAAATCCCAAAAACTATTCGAGAATACAGTCACTTTCCTTTTGAGATAACTCGTATCCATGCGACTGGGGTGTATCCATCATTCTTCAGCACTCTGTATAGTATCGGGGTATCGCACTCTATGGGCCCATAAATGAAGCAGACTTCGAGAATTTTGTTTCAAAAAAATTAAACGACTTATCGAATTTCAGTAGGAAAGTCTTCAATATACAAGAAGTAAACGTTGTTTATAAATTTGCTCAAGGCTGTACTAAACAAAATGGGGCCTGCAAAAAAATTGGATAAATCATTATAACGACTTCTTATAGTGTCTATAATACGATAACCATTTTGACTTCGCCATTTCGATTCGAAGAGATCGAACAGAAAAGTGATCCGACAAAGTTGTAGAGCAGTTCGTGACGAGCAAATCAAAAAAAAAAGATCAAAATCGGTGAAGAGTTAGGGGATCAGCAGTATTGTGTCTGTTGATCCACCGTGCAAGACTACGCCACGCTCAGAGCCAAGCTAGTCGCTCGAGCCTGAGGCTTCTCGTTGTCACACCACGTATCACGTAGAAATACGTACACGTAATGGCAAACCGAGCGAATGCCTAATATTCAGCTCGAGAAGACGTACCTATCGGGCCGCCACAAAGATGACTTCGCTGCCTCGTCACGGTGTCTTCGTTACCAGGATGAAAAATTTGCGTTCGTGCTCTCCGCGACTCAGCAGGTCTATTGGCATTCATTCCGGTGCCCGCCGCCAAACGAATATGACGTCCATATTGAACGGTGTTATTTATTTGTGTGTTTGTGTCTCGCAGCACCGTCGTTCCGCGTCCGTTGGAGGAGGCCAGACAGTGGAAGAGAGGTGCGACCCATTGGCATTCGCGAAGAGACACGTTAGGCAACCTGCTGCTCTCCTACGAAGCGATTCAGAAGAAGTCGAGAGAGAGAGAGAGAGAGAGAGAGCGGAGGAATGGAGAGGTGATGGTAGAAAAAAGCGCCATCCAGCTAATAACTCGTTAGCGGTATAATAAAACCGTGAATTAGCGAGGCTACAGCAATCGCGGCGAAACAAATCGCGTCTTGCTTCTCTGTCCTCCCGCAATGGAGATGACGCAACGAGGAGGAACGCGAAGATACTGAAAATAGAGGAGCAAGAGTAGTCGCGATATTAACGCGGGGCAAAAAGTTGTTGGGAATTCAACGAGGCGAGGAGGATGATGGCCTAGGCTAACCGATTTTGCCCGGGAGGTGTAAACGCTCGCTTATCGATGTCCCGCGTCGTTCCTAATGTAAAAATCATTCGGTGGGTCACGAGGAGACAAAGAGACGAGCGCGCGGAAGCCGGAGGGAACGAGGGAAACAAAAAGAGGAGGTTCGAGAAACGTCGAGGCAATAAATAAAGCAGCCGGGTCGAGAGCTTCGAGGCAGGCCAGAGATTTCGCAGACGTTCGAGAGACGATGTGACCAGGATTTCTTACGGTCATTTTTCTCCGGGCCTTGGTGCCGTGGAGAGGAGAACAACGCACCCGAAATCCGCGCGTACGAGCTACGAGGCTCGGGAGTATGTGACGCGCAAGCGTCTCGGGCCCGCGATTAGATGTCAGACAGTCATTGACCGGAGCCCAACGATTCGTAGGTTAGATTGCGTCATGTGTGGATAGCGCGCGAATCGGCGCAGCCTACGGAGCGAAAAAAACGTCTTAATTAATGGGATCGCGCGGGATAATGATTCGAATCGGAAATGTTGCAAACACGGAAATAGATAAGCGAGGATTCGCACCCAGACCACGCGATTCGCATTCTCGTCGAGCTTGACGGGCCGACGCGAGTGCGCGGTGATCAGGAAGGAAGACGAAGTACGATGAACATGTGGGCAAAAACGGCTAATGCGGAAAGTTTCCGTATCACGTGGACATGCGAAATCCACAAGGATCAAAATCCTGTGCGAATAATCAGCACTCATGTGTACGTGAGAAGGTAGTCTCTAGAGCTCCAAGTGCTCATCGATAACTCGAAGTTCCCAGCTCGCCTATTCCAATCTATGGACCCAAGCCATGTTCATTTCATGTCGTTGGGTTCTCAAGTCGCTACAGTTTGGGGCAATCGACATCAATTCAATTTATTATTGCTAATGTTCAAATGAGACTGACTTTCAGGGTGCAAGAGTAAGGGCGTTGGGTGCTCATCACGTATAATGTAGAGGCTCAAGAGACAGATGAGAATATTCCAACTTATTTGTTGAATAAACAGTTCAGAAACGGCTTAAACAGCATATTTGAATCTGAACATGAGAACATGAGACTCTAACCTCTGCACCCTGAAGGTCAGTTTCACTCGCGGATTACTAATAATGAATTGAATTGATGTGGATTGCTCAAACTTGTTGGGACTTGGCAAGTGGCTGAAAAAGCATATTTCAAAGCAGCCAGTACACAAACTGCTATCCAAGGACTCCAATCTCCCGGAATGTGGCCCACAAATCGACATGCCTTTGAGGATGCAGATTTCTTACCATCTAGTCTGACTGACAGACAGAACCCAAGTTGTTGGAAATACCAACGAGGATACGTCTGCTGATGTTGGCCGTCTTTCTCATGATTCTGATCATCAATGTTGAGAAAAATTATATTCGTTAAGATTTGTCAGGTTTATAGTGCTTATCCGCTTTGTCCCAGCAGCTTACTCGCTTTAGGCCCCCTACTAGGACAAAGCGGGTTCTTAAGGAGTTTCGAAGTTTGGATGGTAAATAAATACTTGGTACAATGTGACTCAATTGTTATTTATCATTTTGAAGATCTATATCCCTACTGTTAGATAAAATCCCAATTGTTATTATAATCAAACGAGAACAGAGATTTTCAGGCTTTTACTGTTAACCTACCCGCTTCAGGCCACTCTCCCCTACGATTGCCAGATGAGTTTAACCAGGCAACGTGTTCTATGTGTAAAGCGAAGGCCTTTTCGTTCTCAGTGGCCCAAAAAACGTAGAAATACACACCCTACTCGATTTTGTATGAGAAAACGCATTCCAGCATCCCCATAAGGGGCGTATGGGGGCCGGTAAAATGGGGTTATGGGTCGATACTAGAATCGAGATCATGTGAATAGCCATCTTCCTTCTCAGTGGCCCAGAAAACATAGAAATACACACCCTACTCGATTTTGTATGAGAAAACGCATTCCAGCATCCCCATAAGGGGCGTATGGGGGCCGGTAAAATGGGGTTATGGGTCGATACTAGAATCGAGATGACGTGAATAGCCTTCTTCCTTCTCAGTGGCCCAGAAAACGTAGAAATACACACCCTACTCGATTTTGTATGAGAAAACGCATTTCAGCATCCCCATAAGAGGCGTATGGGGGTCGGTAAAATGAAGTTATGGGTCGATACTAGAATAGAGATCACGTGAATAGCCATCTTCCTTCTCAGTGGCCCAGAAAACATAGAAATACACACCCTACTCGATTTTGTATGAGAAAACGCATTTCAGCATCCCCATAAGAGGCGTATGGGGGCCGGTAAAATGGGGTTATGGGTCGATACTAGAATCGAGATCACGTGAATAGCCTTCTTCCTTCTCGGTGACCCAGAAATCAAAGAAATACACACCGTACTCGATTTTGTATGAGAAAACGCATTTCAGCATCCCCATAAGAGGCGTATGGGGGCCGGTAAAATAGGGTTATGGGTCGATACTAGGATCGAGATCACGTGAATAGCCATCTTCCTTCTCAGTGGCCCAGAAAACATAGAAATACATACCCTACTCGATTTTGTATGAGAAAACGCATTCCAGCATCCCCATAAGGGGCGTATGGGGGCCGGTAAAATGGGGTTATGGGTCGATACTAGAATCGAGATCACGTGAATAGCCTTCTTCCTTCTCGGTGACCCAGAAATCAAAGAAATACACACCCTACTCGATTTTGTATGAGAAAACGAATTCCAACCCCCATAAGAGGATGGTAATGGGGTAACCGATGGCTGGAATATTTTTCATGCTGATATTCGGTTTCAGCACACCCAAACCTTGTCTTCTCTACGGGCCTCGCCTGTTTTGTGTGCCCGTGTGATTATCTCAGCGATTCCTCGTTACGTCGATTTATTACAATAGATGAATTTCCTATAATAAATTCACAGCTAATCATCTGTGACGATTATCGTTTGGTAGATTGATTTGAAATCGCGCATAATCTCACAGCACGCTGAGGAATAAACGTTTTTGCTGACAAGCTTCGATCGTTGTTCCCAACTCTATCTTCGCAAATATTCGTAAAACGTGCTGTGGCTCGCTGATTGGTGAGATTTTTTCGACTCAACGAGGAGCAAAATGAAGTCTTCGTGTTCCGATTCGAGATCCATCAAAGAGCTCGGCCTGTCGATTTTTTGCCCGCAAGATTATTTGCACAGCCGCGATGGACCGCTGATTTGAAAACGCGCGAAACAATATCTTCGCGAATTACGACTGGCGAGGGCATCGCGAATTATTTGTAGCATGCAAATTGAATTTTTTTCGAGGCCTGAGATGGGCAAAAAATTCAGCCGTGAAAGTTCAATCGAGCCCGACGTTGGATCGACATGGTCGGCTGCCCTCCAGCCGAACTTCGGCGCGCGTATCTTCCTGTCAAGATGATCGCGCTTCTTCGACGACAATTGAATTCTCAACGCTCGACAGCTCTACACGAGAAATTGAAATGTGAAGATAATTAATTAATTCACAGAAATATTTCGCGGTAGCGATTCCGAATCATGCTCGTTCCATCCTGATGTCTTCATCATCACCTCCAGTATCAGCCATCTCAGTGGCAAGCTCCAAATTTCGTGCCACAGCCCCAGTAGAAATTGAACCAGCTTTTCCCAATTTCCGGCGAGCCAAAAAACCTCGCAAAACTGTTATACAATTTTTATGGAACTCGCCATTCGTTTGTTTCAGCTGGTCAACGGTCTGGATGGGAACAGATATCTATGCGAGGCTGAAGTCCTCGAGAGCGTCGTCTTGAACGGCAGTGCGGAGTACACCTCGCCGGGAAACCATACGAGCAAAAACGCGAACGGCAACATCATCACGTTGACGCTGAAGAACAACCACCTCATCGTCGAAACGGAGGAACGAGGGGTAAGACGACCAGCTCATAAATTTCTAAACAAATATGTGCAGTCAGTAACATTTGTTCCAGAAATCTAAAAATTATTTCGAATTCACAGTAATTCGATAAATTATCCGTAAATAATGCCAGTGCAAACCGCTGCTGCATAACTATCCTGCTTAAAATTTACCTAGCTGCGAATATTTTTTTGTGGAAAACTTTATTTCCTAGGATTATACGTACATAACAGTGGAGAAAGAATTTTTCCTCTCAGTCTTCTCAGAAATGATGTCTGGATAAAAGTAGGAAGGGGTCATTGAATGGTGACCTTGAAATGGCCTCCAAGTTCAGTTTTCAAGGTCAACTTCATTTTTGCTCGGTTACCCAAGCAATAATGAAGATATTCAATCTGAAACATGAATTATCGACGTCAAGCATTACGCATGCGACGTGGAGGTCGGTTTTCTTATTGATGTTGTCGATTTTTCTGACGAAGAAATGCGAGTAAAAAAAGTTTTCATTAACAAAAAAAACCTTTCCGACGTGGAAAATTGCTGTTTTCCGTGTTAAGTATATGGTATGGCGTGTCCTGGTGGAGCTACGGTGAAAGAATGAGCTTGACCTTGAAAACTGCGGCTCAAGGTCATTTCAAGGTCACCATGCAATGATCATCCAGCGGTATGGGTCCGAGTGGATTCAAATGGGTCACCCTGTACGAGGGGACCCACGTTTACTCTAGAGCGATGGCCGGAAGTTTATCGAGCCAGAAAGAACTTCGGACAGCGAATATCAAAGCTGAGGAAGAAATGCGGTTCGAATTTTTCTTCGACATCCCAGATTTTCACGGGATTCTCGCGAACTCGAGGAGAAAGCGATGTGACAACAGCGATATTTCCTCGTGTATCGCTCGATTACGTGACACGCTGCGAACTGCTCGGGCGTCAAGATTCTGCTCGATTCGGTTAATAACTGTCGGGTTGCGTTATTCTCAGCATCCAGGATGAGGAATTGGGTCACTCGAGTCCCCACTTCGGTCGAACTTTACCGCAGCTTAGCTTCTACCCCCGGCGCAAGCTCTTCAAGGACATGCAAACCTCCGAGCCAGGCTTCGCATGCAAATGTGCACTTAATTACGCCAGACTAATATCGATTGGCTGTTCCTATGGTAGTTTCCTCCACCTCGGATACGAGCAACCGAAGTCACACCGTTGAATTCCCCATTCTCGTCGCTACGCGATCGATTCGTGGATATTCCTACGAATCTGCAATCTCGAACGCTACTTTCCTTGCGAAGCATTGTAATTGAATGCGAGCCAGCGGAGTCTATTCAAGGGCACGTTCTACTCCAAGCTAATTTCAGGGTATCTTTTTTTCTTCAGCAAACGCATTTCTTTTTTGAAGAAACCTCTTACGCGTCCTCATTCTCATCGCCACGTCCTCCCAATGGTTACCACGCACTATTTTGAGTCGCTGGATACACCTAGATTCCCAGCTTTTCAAAATTCAAAATGGTGGAGCCAATATGGCGCACTGGATCCCGGAAAATCAGAAGAACGTATATTCTTGCTGTAATCCTGTATATTTTTACTACAAATAGTATGTTCCTGGAGTTGTCTACTGTGCATACATACAAATTGCGTTATTAGATAAACCATATAACCTAAATAACCCAAATAACCCAGATAACCCAAATAACCCAAGTAACCGGAGTAACCCAAGTAACCGAAGTAACCCAACTACCGCAAAAACCCAATATAATTGTACGAATGTCGCCATAACCTCCAAACTATACGACTCAATAACCCGATGACCCAATTCATCTAATCTTATTAGACAGAAACCGAAATTTCGATACTTCATTTTGTTAATCATACATACATTCGTGTAAATATATATACATACATATATACACACATAAATCTATACATACATAAACACATACATAGATACATGCATATTAAGTAGTGTGCAATGGATGGGTGTTGCATTCAAGACAAAATGTGTATTTAACGAGTGTAATGAATGTAATTAATGAGTGCTACATTACAAATAGAAAAAGGTAACGCGTAATGAATGAGTGCTCCGTTACAAATTTAAAAAAGTAACGTGCAGTTGACGAGTGACTCGTTACAAATTACGAATGGAAAAGAAGTAATTTGTAATGGAGGGTGTTCCACTGCGAATAGGAAAATTGCCAAGCTCGCGCAACGATTTGCGCGAAATAGAATAATAAGGTAGCAATGTGCAGATGTCTAATTTGCGTGCTTTCATTACGCGAGCACGGATTTTTCTATTTGTAATGTCCATTCCAAATTACTTTCTTCTCGTGTGTCATTTGTAATGGAGCACTTGTGGATTGCACATTACTTTTTCAAATTTGTAATAGAGCACTCATTCAATACACGTTAGTCTTGTGCTTCGTAGCGAAGAACTTATCCAATCCACATCGTTCAAGGTCACGGGTTGCGCATTGCTTTTATGTTAATATTCTCACGACTCTGATTGTGAACACATTTTTGGCACTCGCGTACGATGAACGCCTCGAAAAGCTTGCCAGTAGACAGAAGCGATGGCCAATGTAGAGGAACACGCCAAGTTTCTCGAGCATCGTGTGACAAGGCGAAGCAGTGTACCAGCCTTCTGGATATTTCGGAAATAACGATCTCGAAATGTGGCTGGTTTATCAACGGCGACCGGACAAAGACTCGGGTAGCAAGCTTGGTGTGGTCAAGGAGTAGCCAGAAGCTGGCAGAAACCAAAGTGAGCCCGTGGCACCAAGTAGTGGTATTCGAGCGTTGCAGCGGAACTGAGCACTGTGAGAGTGACACGCAACCGCGATTGGTTGCGGAAACAATTTCGTACAGCTGTGAGACTGAATGAAAGATATTTATAGCGGCCATGACAAGAATACCGGAGAACCAGGTCCCCAACATCGTTGATTCACAAGCTCAATTCTCGGGACCAGTTGACAATCAAGCGTCGCGCGTACATAGGCACCAGCAGAGGCACCCCACAGCCCAGCTGGCATCCAGCCATTACTATAAAATGATCTGCTTTATAAAATGATCTGCCCCGATTCGCGGCTGCGAAAACTAATCTCATTCTCCGAATCGCAGTATTTCAATTTCTGATTCAAAGTACCCAGTGGCTGAACAAGTTTCGACGTGAACCCATCTTAACCCTAATTTCAGCCAAGAACAATGAACTCGCATCAGAAAACCAATGTTGTTCACAGAAAGCCGTACAATTTCGCATCTAATTCTGAGTAGAAAAATCATTGACACAAATTTTGTACATTCTGACGAGGTTCTTTGAAAATACCATGCATGCAGGAGCAGTTCAACACCCCATTTTTCCGAATGCTCGTTATGCCAAAACTATTCAGCCGATTTGAATGAAACAAACGCGAAAACGTAGACTGAGACATCTAGAATGCGATAGGATTACAAATCCAAAAAAAATAAATCCAGCTTTTGGAAACCGTTCGGAAACGAGTACAGTCGCGAAAAAGCGAGTTTTTTCTAAAAAAAATCAATATGTCGTTATTTTTATAGGTAATTCGATGGGACTTCCACGAAAATACTGCGAAGATATGGTATTTTCATTAAAAAAATGACTGCAAATTGGGTTTTCAAAAAAGGTATTTATTTGAAAGTACGAAGTAGAGACATTTTCGAGTAGGAAATGATCTTTAGTTCATACATAATACAAGACATTGGAAAAAAGGGATGTTGTATGTAGCTGCTGCATGTTGTAGCTGGGGTCATTTGCTAAAGAGTTTCCCAGCAGGGCCACACCAATGTGTTGAGCAACTTACTGCTATTTGCTACTGCAAGTCTATTCGCCATTGAAAATACGTACGCCGTATTGTTATATCATCGGGTCAAGAGTGAGGGATAATAACACATTCTTCCAGTCATTGCATTAAAGATGGTTTTGGCGCACCGTGTACAGCGAACTCGAATATGAGTCAGATACGTCAACTGCACTGGTCGAATCCTCTACTTGTAGCACTATGCTCGCCCGATTATGGTTGGCAGCCTGGAAACAAACAACCGAACGATGAATCGCTCGTGTTGCATGGAGCCTCTGTGTGGGTCTCGTGTCTCGACCAAAGCTGAGCTTCCCTCGAATCCTGTAACGACATCGTTTGATCTACCACATCAGCTTTGGCTCCGTGCGTCACGTCTACCATCGTTGCGGTTTGCCCGGGTCCTGAAGTTATCGACAAGCTCAGAACTTTGACGCGAAAACGCCTTTTGGGGTCCGAACATGAAACCTTCGAAGTTTCTGCCAATTTATAATACGCGAGGAGCTGGGCAATGTCTTTCGGGAAAATGGCATTCCAGATGCGATGTAGGCTTCGCAAAAAATGAAGTGGGTACGAGTAAACATTTTTGAGCCTCCCTGCTCCCCAAAAACACACACACACACACACACGCAGACACACTTTGAAAGGTGCCCCACTAGCCCCGCCCAAGATACCCTTCTGCAGACAAAGGAACCTGAACTGTGACGGATCGCCAGACACCAGCGAAGCTCGAGCCTCGGCGAGCACCTAAGTCTGGGGAAAATTGATTTTTGATACCAGAAAAATGTCCGGGTGACGAGACGAATTTGCATCGGATCCGCGTCAACGTCGTCCCTTCTCTCCTATTCGGGGCGATTTGCCAAGCCGTTCGTTCGAGCTTACACCAACTTTGCCGTTATCCCTCGACTGCTTGTGATCCATGCAGGCTGCCTGGATCCGTTGCGACGCTACTTGCGCCTTCGCTGAAACGCGGCAGAAAGTTTCATGCTCGCGCGTAGTGTACGACTCTGCAAATATAGATTCAGGTGTTGAATACCCAAGAAGTCGAGTCTCTTCCACGTACATTTTTCACTCGGTTCCGCGCTATCGAGCGAGTCATTGTTTCTCGAGATTGGGAAACACAACGACGAGTGAGCTTAAGAATAAAAACGACGATGCACTCTACAGAATTTCCCTTCTCTTTCAACTCTCTCAACTCTTTCAACACAAAATTAGTGTTATCCCAACACATTCGTGTACAGTGATACAGCTACACAGCTTCATGCTGCAAGTAACACAGCTTCGTGCTGAAAGTAACACAAGCCAATGTTGAAATTCTCTGAACAGCACTAAAGTTTGCACTGTTTGCAACACGTAGAAAATGGCGATTTCAACATTTCTTGTGCGTTACTTTCAGCAGCTCATAAATATATACAGGGTGTTCCAACTTAAACAGGGCATTAGAATATCTTGGACACCACACTACTCTCGTCTGAACCATTAGCACACCCCGTTCCCAAGATGTTCTAATGCCCAGTTTAAGTTGGGACAACCCGGACATGTAAGTGGCGTCTGAAAAATGGAGGCTGACGTTGAGAGTAGCTCGGGACGCGCAGGAGGAAAAATATTACAAATGCCATCCAACAATGAGAGTAAAGGTGCGCGGCATATGTCCAAACGCTTATCACGACACTCCCTATAATTGACAATCCTATTAAAGCTCAAGGATCGCGAGGGGAACTTTGATCACGACGTTTGATAAATTCAAATTATCAGCGAAGATCGTTGTTGCCACTCGTTCAGAATTAACGGTACTTCCGCAGCAGACAACCCCTGGCTTATCTCAGCACAGCCTTTATCTCGTCTTCACCCCATTTCCTTGGGCGCGTCTAAGCAATTGTGTCTCTTCCGCGACAGAGCTCTCGAAAGTTGGGTCGGGGCCGCGCGGTATGTCCCACTAATGAAACCCCATACGGTACCTACTCCTGGCCTCACCACTCGGCTGTGGCCTCTCGAGCCTCATCCGCGCGCTACAGAAGTTGCTTGTAGTTCGTCCAAGATTTATAGTATCGTTTCGGGGCTAGTAACACGCAATTACGTCTGGACTGGCTGTCAGAGAATCCGCGCAAACTGCAATCAATTCGCACAGTCCGAAAGGCATATCCGATTTATATCCTTCAGATTTACATCCCTCGAGGCGTAACGAATAGACCATCAGTCGAACCATCCGAAGTTGATGAGAGAGAGCCTTCGTCGTTTACTGGTCACTTCTCTCGGCATGACAAATTGGGCGATAATTCTCAAGCTCGCGTGTAAATTGAGCGATGGGGCAAAGTCCACTAATCCCAACCTCCTCCCCTCATAATGTGAATTGCGCATGTCCTTCCTACTCCATTGAATTCGGAATCACGGATTAGCAAACTTGCTCTTCACTCGATCGCCCAATTTACCGAAGAGTGGACCGGATTGGTGGGCTTTGCTCGATCGCCCAATTTACACCCTTCCACCCAATCGTCAGCGAGCAAGAATCTGACAGCAGCGCTGTGCCTGATCTCCGTGCTGGATTTGTCACGGGTGAAATGTCCTTGGCATATCTCATGACGCGGTTCATCACCCCAATTGAATTGACCAAACAATTCTAGGTGGATATAGCAGATACTAAACACCCCGTCGACCTCCGGAGGACATCATCGATCGCTCCACATTGTGAAAGGACAAAGCCCGCAGGGATTTGCAGAGATCCACTTAACCGAGGTATCTCGACACCCGATGATACCTCTGCTCGCCTCCCCGGCTCACACCCACGCGCCCATACAAATTGTACACACACGCGCCCTCCTCCGCTGCTCGGAGCTTGCGAATACTCGATATTCCAACGATACGGAAAATCCCACAAATGGTACAAAAAAATACCCGCTCCGTCCAATTCAGGACCCACGGGAACGCTACGTGTCTACAGAGGACGAGGCGTTCGATTTGATACCGTTGAATACCTCGGAGGCTGCACTCTTGCCAGAACTAGGCTCGACGAGAATACACTGAGAGGAATGATACTAGGAGAAAAAACTTGCTGGAGAAAAGCACTTGGAACTATTTTTTCTAGTCACAATGCAACGAGCTTGTGTTGCGTTACTCATACCTGTCGTAGCAGCTAACAGGGCAGGTGAAAGCGCTTGGCAGAAATATGAATTACCCTCGCTGCAGATGAATAGTCGCGTTACACGACCGAAAGCTGTAGAGTGCGCCCAGTCGAGTGTGCTTTTTCCTGGGATACGCTGGGTATAATAATACGACGAGCGCGTCTATAGACATACTCTGGACCTAGTTCCGAAAAATCAATGCTCACAGGGGTTTTGGCTATCGGACAGCTATTGGGATGAAAACGTACGGGGCATTCCATGCCAACCCAACCAGTGCTGAACCCCGACGCTCTCAAAATCATTTCACGTTTTTGCCCAGCATTCTAGTGGATGAAAAACGTGACCCAATTTTTTTTCCGAATGTTCCATTCCTGGCCCGTACAACAGGCCTTCAGCCAGTCTTCTGTGGAACACTATTTTGGTCCGCTGTGAGGACCCGACGAAATGGATAGTAAACCGGAGCTGAGACCCTTCTTTCTTTCACCTCGTTACAGGTCACGACGGTGGACACGAAGAATCGAGAATACGGCGGCGGGGGCTGCTCTTTCGTCGTCGAGGTTCAGCCGGAGTACCGAAGCGACGAAGCGGAAGCCAAGGGGTCCGCTGATGACGTCAGGGGCACAGTAACGGACCAGCGCGCCCTGGTGCACCGCGAAGAGGTACCAGAGGACCGAGCGACCGGTCGGTATCGCGAGCCGTCGTATTGGAGAACCGTCGAGAAACGGTTCGACGAGTGATTAGACTTTTCCCATGTTTCAGCTTTCGAAAATACGAAGATGTTCGGGAGCAACAACACCGGACTGTCGCAATCGGATCCTTCGGTCTCCAGTCCAGGATCCGCGAATCCGAGCTACTGTTACGGTAATCAGCTGGAGTATCAAGCCGGCCATTTTGGATATCCAGTTTACGCGGGCTACGAGGCGGACGATCCTCCCGTCGACCCTGAAGCAGCGGTGCACAGCTCGAAGTGGGTCTCCTTCGACAAATCCCCGGACTCGGAGAAGACATTGATGGACGGTGGAAGGTCGTCGACCAACGAGAAAAATGGCGACTTCGAGGAACAAAACGTTAGTGTGGCCCTGTACTATAGGTATTCATGAAAAACGGTGACACACCTCGTTGAGGAGATTTCCTCGCGTGTAGAGTCATTCGGGCACAAGTGTGCGCCTCCCCTGTCTCTCTCTCCAAACCGGAAGTGGGGCTGCGACGTGCGTAGACAGTTTAGAGGTATATTAGCGGGCACCTCGTATAATCCCTTTTCTGTTTTTTAACGTGTCAAGCATCAGGTGCTCGAAAATAGCACATTACGCCACAAGGGAGTAAAGTCGAAGATTACTCCCGAGGGTGGGTTTACTCCTATGTTGCAGATACTATTTTATTTCCGACTCAAATACAATGGGCATCTTATAGACCTGAAAACCGGGACTATAACCTGGCAGAATAACAATAAAATGAAAGAAAAAAAAATAACAATATAAAATATTTTAATCCAATCTTCCATTAATTTTGGTATAATAATTGTTCAGTGTCAGCACAGTGGATTATCGTTCACGAAGAAATACGAGAGATCTCAGTAGCTGCTCGCGCGTTATGACGAAGCCATCTCTTAATCAATAGCCAGGGTGTAACAGAGCCCGAAAAGATCTCAAGGTCACTAACGTGGTTGATTTAACGAAAAAGTTCGGAATTATGAGTATATATTAATGCGACGAAAATAGCGCTTTTCCGCCCTAGGGCTTCACTTTCCGCCCTAGGGCTTCACTTTCCGCCCTAGAGCGGAAAAGAGCCGCTTCCCGCCCGCGAAACAGGGCGTAAAATCGGATTTTACGCCCGCAATGACGAAAAATGTATTTTGCTTGCGAGAGTTAATTAATTCCGCGTAATCACGTTTCAGATCGCGTTCCCAGAGAAACAAAACACCGCAGATTCCTCCGCGGACTCTCGAAGCTCTTCTATAGAACATCAGGACTCCACGGACGCGAGTAACTCGACGGACACGGTGAAATCCAACCCGAATCTACAGGTGAATGGTTCAACCCCGAACAAACTCGAGATAATGGAACAGAAGGCTTTGTCGCATGAGTTCTGCAAGTCTGAGACAACGAAGCCCGTGATCACCGGAGCACTGCGCAAAGAGGACACGCAAGAGGATACGTTCCAAGAACAGCAGCGCAAACTCGGCAACGGCACCCTGACGCCGGAGCACAAAGAGGAGATCTCGAGGGAGCACAACAGCACTGCCGAGGGAGCAGCGCCGTTTGTCCCCTGTCACAGGCGTTCCGGCAGCATACCCCCGCGATTGATTAACGAGAACTTCGAGCACGACCGGAAAAAGTCGCTGGACATCTACGGGCAAATAAACCAGATCAAAACTAGTACAAAAAACATGTTACCAGGTCTGAGTCCGACGTTCGAGCTCCTGAAGAACGAGGTGAGTCCCATCGAAGAGAAACGCGAGAGTTAATGTCACGGCCCAGCGCGAGGGTGCCCTCGTCAACGAGGACGCCGACTGTTAGAGGCAATTAGAATAGACACGAGCGAAGTGCACTAGTCGAGGGAAGAAACTGGGGGCTGCGAAGAAAAGCGCAAATCTGTCTCACACACCGGGAAGTAGAGGTAACACGAGAAAATAGGAATAACAACAATGATGAAACCGTCTCAATTATTGGGCGGATCTAATCGCCATTCTGGCTACATGCAATGACCTTGAGCATGTTGCAGTGAAAATGGCATTGTTCGCGGAACATTTCAGCGCCCGTTGAGGGGGGCGGAAAATGTGAGGGAATTGAATTGCTCAAGATGTGATAGGCCAGAGAAATTCGAGCATCGCGGGAAGCTCGAACAGCTGCTGAGATATGGCCTTGAAGAGGAAGACTAGGAATTGAGAATGGGAGAAATAGAAGATGAGGGAACTCCTGTGGAGGGAGGCAAACGAGGTTGTTGGAAACAGTGTCAGAAGAGGATCCAGAGACATCAGCTTCGTGGGAGATGGAGAGGATGAAATTGAGGATTTCGAGAAGATGAAAAGTGTCGAGAGGGAAGAAATCGTTGGTACCGGAAAATGGGGGATCTGTGGGGTGGATAATTGTAGGATAATGAGGGGGGGGGGGGGACGGACATGCCAAGATGCGTATTTGGGGAGGATTCCAGGGGAATTGGAGGCCTGAAGACAGGTCTTGAAAGCGGGAGGGGGTGTCTAGTCCAGAGGGAATAGAGGTGCGCGAGTGGTAATAAACTGGCGAGAACGAAGCGGACGCATGGTCGTGGGTGTGAAAACAAGTTGATCCGTCGCGGAACCAAAAAGCTCGCGGGGTCAGCATCAATTATACCGATTTACCGCGTGACGCTCGAGCTCTCGCTCGTCGCTCGGTACTTGGGCCGAATTAGTCAAATCTCGCGAAAATGCATTCAGACCGGTAAAAGTGCGGCGCAGTGGAAGACTGACAATGCAAGCTAATGACTTGCTGCCCCGAAGGCCGCAAACCTCTTCGGAGGTTCACCAGCAAGAGTCACCCGCCCGTCGAGAACAATCGACTGCTAACGAACGTTCGGGCAAGTGGCCAACTCGCGGGCTTGTCGTTCACCTGAACAACGAAGTCGAACGCTGTTCATCCCGAAACGCGGATCTGCCGGGGGTTTCCCCTCGTTTCATCCGCTTCGCACCTCCTGAAAAAACCATCACGTTTCTCGTCGAGAACTCGCCGCTTTCACGAGTCGCACTTCATTGGATAGTCGAATCTACACCTTCGGTGGATGTAGCAATGTTTAGTCTTTTGTTAAACTTTTTTTTCCACTACAGACTGCCACATGGAACGCGAGGAATCGGAAACCAGTGGCAAAAACATCGAGGAAGTATTCTGTCTTAGAAATTTGAGGGGATCGTTCGTTCTCCATACTTTCAGAGCTCGAGCCTTTAGCAACACGTCCTCGCGAAGACTTCTCTGAATTAACATTATTTTCGGAGACACAGCTCTTTTAATCACGCGCTAACGAGACACTTCTCACTTTGCTCGAGTCTTGAAACTACTTTTTGCCACCTGCTCGACGTGACGTCTCGAGTGCTACTGGTGCGTGCAAGTCTTCTCCACACAGAACTGTGCCAAAATCTCAACTCTTACTACTTCAAAAAATTCGTCGAGGTAAAAAAAACTGGGAAAACGGTTTTTGCTCCGCCATTTTGTGAAAACAATTTTCCTGACTTCTCCATTGAGGATTGATTTCTGATTTTCTTTGGAAACCCCTCGAATTTTTAATTTTTGCCCTCGATTTTTTTCAGACATTGAAAAAGGATTGTTTTTTTTATGGCGTCCGAAAAAAACACCAAAAAATTGGCGGGTCAAGCCAGAATACTCGTCCAGGGTAGTACTGTCACGTTGAGATGTGGTCATAACTGAAAAATAATCGGAAGTAGTTTTTTTAAGAGCGAGGACCGTCGACGAATTATTGCCTGATGGAAGGAGTACTCTGATTGGGTGCAGAATAAAATGCATTTCGATCAGAGTTCACAGGGTAAACACACCAATAGATGGACCTTGTCTGTCCGAGAATTGCTGTCCCAGCCATTATTTATTTATCGCTCAATTCCACCGATCTCAAGCTGTCGCTCATGAAATTTGGGAGTTTCATTATTTTTTTGACGAATGTATAATTTTTTTAAAATGTCCATCTATTGGTGATACGAGCTGCTTCCCAAATTTGTCCTTTAGCTTATAAGCTACACGATTTCAATGGTTTTTTCCCGAGGAAATAGAATATTCTGAGCGGCGACGCATCACGTCTTTGCACCCTGCACAGTTTCAAGGTCAACGAGTAGAGCGCGAGGATGCACGTGGCGATAAGAGTGGACGTGCGGTATGTTAAGCAGGGGGTGTCATAGTCTAGGTAAATAGTTAGGCAAGACTCGATTCAATATTCGATCTCGACTAATCAGTATTAAAGCTTGGAAACCCGTAAATATCAGCTGTATCGCTTTAGGATTTGAGATTTTTTAAACTTCGAAGCAGGCTCGAGGTGACACGACGTGGATTCTAGTGCCAAAATAGTTCCTTAAGATTTCAAGACTAATTTGAGGGGGATGGAAGAACGGCGGGGGTAAAAACCAGTGGAAAAATAATCGATAAGAATTTAGTCATATTTTCTGATATTTATCTATGTTCTGGGTTGAACTACGTTACGTGAATTGAACAGATTTTATACACTTGCGTTGTGCGAAGATTTAATCAGGTTGTTGCTGTTGTTGATATTATTGCTCGGAGGTTATTATCTAGTCCTACTGATCGACGATCCTTATTTGAGCCACGACGGGCCCGTTTCTCGATCCGACTCTGCGCTTACTCGTATTATATTGTCTGTCGAGCAACGCGACGAGGAACGAACGAGCGATGAGATTGATAAATGCGCGTGATTAATAATTACGATCGTACGTCGTGTCGTGTCTCGTATTATCGAGCGTCGTAGCGCTGAGTAATTCTTTCTTTCGTTACCATCGTCTATACTCTTCTCATAATATATAGTTACTTCCATGTTACAAAAAAATCGATTATTTTTTCCCCCGATTTGCGTTGAAAAATCGTCCGAGTATCGCTAGACCAGGGCGGTGTTGAAATATGAGCTCTCGATATTAACATTCAGAGGTAGTGATTTGCAATTTTCGATTTCCCGCTTAAATTACATGGGAAATGTTTCTTGCTAATTTTTTAACTCGACAACGAGTCACCGTTCGAGGATGATCGAGACGTGTTTTTGTAGAGAATTGAACGCTCTACAAAAAAGGTCAGAATAAAAATTTTCGTCAGTCGACCCGTTTCGGAGATATATGTTATATACTTTATACACGTATTTTGTGCTAAAAATCAATGTAAATGCTGATGTATTTTTTTTTTTTTTGAAAAGTTTCAACCAATATTGAACCGTTTATTCGTTTATGATTGTTCAAAAGTCGATGAAATTAGGTATTCGAGTAATGAACAGCAATTTTGTTAGGATTGAGAATAAATAATCTCATCATTTTCATCAGCCGAATTTCCGAGGTTCGATATCTCCGAAACGGCTCGACTTGCGCGAATCGTTATTTGACCTTTTTTGTAGAGCGTTCAATTCCCTACAAAAACATGTCTTGATCATCTTCAAACGGTGACTCGTTGTCGAGTTATAAAATTCGCAAGTTGAAAAAAAAATGTGCCATGTTATTTAAATGGGAAATCGAGATGTGCGAATCGCCACTTTCACAATACTGATATTAGGAGCGTATCTGTCAACAGAGCTCTTATCTACCTACACTCTGCCGATTTTCCAATGTTCTTCGGAGAAAAAAAATAATCGATTTTTTTCAAACATTCTAATACTTACAATTAGATAATAAGAAAGCGCAGAGTTTGTTACCTCTTTTAAATAATAACACCTCTACCTACTTAGACTTTACGGTAGAGCACCATTAACCATCAAGCAAATTGTCTACTGCGTGTTTAAATGTGAATTGTAATATAATATCGTGTCATCGTAGAAGCCTAGGAGAATCTTTTTTAACCGACGATCCGTCATCCATTGTTTGAAAATAGTTCGCAGATACAGGTAGGATGTGACTAGATAATAGAATAGGCAACGTTGAGTTGATGCTGAACCAGCTGGACGAGGTCGCAGGTAACCAAACGCGAGATAACTCAACCTAACTCTGGACTAACCGTACGGTACATTTTCAAGTCTACGAATACTCCAATCGATTCGTCAACACTCGATTCATCGCTCGTTCCCCCTTTTTTTACATTTTATTTATTTATTTATTTATTTATTCATTCATTTATTTATTTATTCATTTATTTATTCATTTATTCATTTATTTATTCATTTATTTATCTATTTATTCATTTATTTATCTATTTATTTATTCATTTATTTATCTATTTATTGATTTATTTATTTGTTCATTTATTTATCTATTTATTTATTTATTTATTTATTTATTCATTTATTCATCTATTTATTTATTTATTTATTTATTATTATATTTATATATTTTTTTCGAATACAGTTTCAAAAGTGGGCTCCCATTAAAAAAATAGAGTTCACCTTGATATGACCTTGAAAACGATCTGCACCGACTCGGATTTTTGAAATGATTTCTTCGTCGTTTTTTTATCGAATCAAAATTCGACTGTTACGATGTAGCGGAGTGTAGACCAGGTACACTTGTCGGAGTTAGTCTTACGTTACGTGCGGAGTAGACGCGTGACCAAACATGCCGAGCTGTGGCAGCATTAGGCTAATAATCGTGAAATTTCCTTTTCCACTTTCCCGGAAGCTTCGATCATCGATTGTCAACATTTCACGAAAAATGTCCAAGTATCGTCAACATTGTGCGTATAAATGGCTCTGTATGTGCTGTAATATTACGAATCGGATAGGTAACCGATGTCTCTAGGAACGATGTCAGTATAGCAGACGTAACATAGTTATATCAATAGGCGTAGAACGTTTATAATTTACCTGAATAATGTTAAGTTTAATTTTAAGCAAAACGGAGCTCGACGGCTCTATCACTCAACCGTTCCATATGATCAATTAATCGTAATCCTAGCTCGTAAGTATATGATACCCACTCGAGTTGTCGATATTTTTGGGACGACTTTCTATTGAGGCGACACAAATTCGGCTGGAAATATTTCCCAGAGGAGAATTTTCGGAGAACGAACAGGAACGAGGAAGCGATATCGGCACGTGTCTCAGAAATGTCGGCGATTCCGATTATATTTCTAATAAACTCAAGCTTTTAGCTAAAAAAAGGGAAAAAATATAATTAGTTTCAACTTTTTGAAACGTTTTTAAGGACTTTTTTTAGTCGAACGAAAAGCAGATCGGCATTCGAAAGTAACGTTGTCATTCTGAAAACTTGTGGCGAGAATTGATTCGTGGATATCTGCACGAAGGAACGAGTCTTCTTCGAACGCTCCAAAAAACGGCTATTTTTACGATTTTTTTTTGGACGTCGCGATGATGTATATTGATAGCAAGCCCGTTGATCTCGAAGAATACACTCTGTATTGACTGTATGAAAACATTTTTTTCAAATTCATTTGATATTCATTTACAAGAAAGACTCGTTTACGCATGAGCGTATTCATTGAGCGCAGCTACTCTGATAGCAATATCCATCATGGCAAGGTCAAAGTTTGTGAAAATGGCCCTTTCTTCGAGCGTCCAAATTCGACTCATTCCTCAATAGTGCACCACATTTTCACTATATTGCGATGCATCGCATCGCAGTTCACTGTATCACATCACACCAACGCTACGTCGTATTCGACGATGAGCATTCTACACTGCGAACACGATTAAATACACGTTGTTCCATCACGCGACGACTACATCACACTTCACAACACTGCAAACCATTCGCAAGAAAATTTCGTTTCACCACACCTTTCGGCTACTACAGTGCATTATAGTGTAGCGTGTAGCCGGATTTGAACGATGTATGATACTACGAAAACGACGATTACAATGTATTATACGTCATAGTGCAAAACAGTGTCATCGCGATGATCAACGAGTGTATTACACCACAGTACACTGCTGAGGCCACAAAGGACTATGATTCTGCCGATGTCACAGCGTTGGACCGCATCACTAACGGACGACGCTACAACAAAACTCAACTATATGACGGCGTCAGATTGAGTTAGCGCTAAATTATACTGCAATTGTAACGAACTCAGTGTTATCACGTCGTAGTGTCCGACTATGCGATCATATTTCACTGCAAGACGCGGCAATCGCGATACACTGCACAATCACGCGATACGTCTCATCTCACCGAATCGTATTACACCAAACAACACTGCATGAAACACACACAGACCCACGCGCCTACAGACGCATGTACGTATATGGTTATGTGTATGCCGCACATATGTTGATTTATTTTGCAAATAAAGGAGTAAATATCGAATGTATCCTCGACCACGTGCATCCTTTCTCTAAATACCTGAGCATCGCAAGGATCAACGGGTGGAATCTTCAGAGGTAAGGTGAACATACATTGTGGCGCGAGTTGGGGTAAGAGACCCTATTATAGCGGGTCTTCTGACTTGCGCCACTTAAGTTAGCTCTATATCCATATGCTGGACATCTTTTTCTGCCATACCCTACTTCATTCCACAGGAAACCCTATTACTTCCAAGTGTTCCAAGTATCATTACGATCTGAAGAATATGACTTCAAAAAAAAGTGGGGCTCAGCCAGTTACTGTGAGGCCCGAGTCAATTATTGCCACCGAAATAGTGCGGTTGTACCAACTGTGCTGGATAGGACTGGATACTGTTATACTGTATAGCACAATACCGCGCCTACTCCAGCAGTTTCTCGAATGTTCTAACTCGAGTACCCAATTTCGCCTATTTGTTTATTTAACTGTTCTATGCTCTCCTGTGACATGGCATTGTCTTTATCCAAAGATGGAAACCGCGGCGTCACTATAATTCGTTATCTCAGCCAACTCGGCGTGAAATTGGTTCTGTAATACGCAAGACTTCGGATTAACGTCAAACTCGGCTTGACCAAATCCCATTTGTCGCAGGGATTTTGCAATATCGCCGAGTGTTCACTCCGCGGCGTAGTTGTCCGACAGTTTGGATTCTTCCCGTCAACGAGATATTCTCGTTGCTGGTATGTGACCAATAGAGCTGAAATTTACTCCAGAGTTCGGAATCCCTGAGACAGGGGGGCAGATAGAACAGTCGCGAATTTCACAGAACTAATTTATCGGTAACCTTGGCTTTCACCTTGGATGGAACTTTCAAGGTCAAATCAAGGTTAACTCTGGAATATCAGATAGACAGTCCCATTTTTCATTGGATATTTGTATTTGAAGGAAAAAGAGGCACTCAATTTACGACAGTGTAGTCGACCCGATGCTGGTCCCACGTCGGACGCTCCTTCGTCTTGTGGTCCCGTTGTAAAGTGCACAATCTGCAAAAAAAGTTACCCCATAACTGCCAGTACGTGACCAAACATAAAAGAACTACTGACATGTTCATTGTTACAGTTTGTAGGAAATATTTGTAGGACATTCAGCCCATTTTCATTTTTCAACGACGTCGACGTCTTTAGACTTGGGTCAAAATGACCCAGACCGCGCGCACGTCCTCTTCAAACGGCCGTCGCACTAACTCTGACGCTTCAACTGAAGGGTTCCTCGCGCCTCTCCACCAGACATAGTCCAAACTAACAATAGAAGATGAAGAGAGTATCAGTGTCTCCGAACACCTTGGCACAATATCGAAGTGAAACTTGTCGGGGTACGGCGCTGATATCTCACGAATGACCTTGAAATCGCGACGCTTCCCTAGCGACATCTGGTGTGTGGAGGACTAACCCCGGCACGAATCAACCCTTAAATCCTCACTCGCTGGTAACTTACTCCCGACTGGAACCACCCCGTTGCGTTGCTGGTTATTTTTCATCACATGAATGTTCATACTCACCGTCGATGCTACAGGAATTATCTAAGGGCTCCTCCCATCCAAGATATGAGACCGCGTCGGTAAGATTCTTCCTGCATTATTGAATATTCCTAAAATACATTCCGTTACCAAGACCATCGTCAAAATCTTCTGGTTACAAACTCGCTAAATGGGCACTTTTTTGCACATATAGTTGTTCCATAGAGAAAAGCTCATTATCGTAAATTACACTTCTGTTATTGTTGCTGCTTCTTTGTAACCTGCCGACTATCGTTTTTTGGCAAATTACACGTGCCCGAGGGTAGCTGATTCGCAGGACATCTGTCGAGCAGCGGACGAAGCCTTTGCAGAGCAGGCCTCAACGTGACTAGTGACTCCTGGTGTCCGACAAACCAATTACAGATATCACTGAATTATGTATGCACGTTTTTAATACGCTAATCAATAGTAAGAACCTCTCCTGAGGTCTCAATCCCCACTTTTACGTGGCACGGCAGATCCTGAAAGGGAGGAGCTCTGGTTGAAACTCCATCGCGACCTGCTTTATTCTCCGTCAATCCTACGAACACTATACCATTCTCGTTCATATTTTTATCGCAGGCTGTGAGAAGCAATGAGAGCTTTTTCGTTGCGAGGAAATGGAAGGCGACAAAAAATCGATTCGCATCTTTGCTGCCCGAAAGTTCCACAAAAATGAAGACCCTCGCAGGAGGTACCCAATGTTTCATCGAGGCTGGTCTGAGCTGGATGAGAACGAATCTTCAGCTTGATCATGCTCAATTCTACAGATCGGCCAGCATTTCTGGGACGAGGGAGCTGGGAGGCCATAGTTCATCAATCGAAAAGCAGAGGCCCATGATGTTGAGCTTTCACAGCTCAGGTGCGAACTTCACCATCCGGAATTCCTATTTTTGGAGGAGTCCAAAAAGTGGGGGCTGGGCAAAAGTGTGAAGCCGGAATCAGTATTAGACTGAGGCTTCACGCTTTTCAAAATTGCCCGTGAGAATCTCGATGACTGGAACGCGTGGCTGGCTGCAAGCAGCTTTTAGGGGTCATCGGCTGTCAGTTCATCGTGCTTAAATAGCCTTGCTCTAACTGGGATGGAAGTAACGATCAATCGTGAGAAGTTCATTGGTTATGGACACGTGGCACGAGGCAGTGAGTAAACAAACGAGTAGTATCAGTTCCCGGCACGCGAGGGATCGATCCTATCTTGAGCGGTGGCATGAAGGAGGACTTTTCGGACTTGGCGAGTAAGTGCATCAGTTTGATTATGGAATCGAGATTCGATGGTGTATCGAACGGACATCTGGGACGAATTCTTGGGTGTGTAGAGGAGTCAGGTGGGAAGAGAAACTACGGAGAATGTAGCGCGGATGAGGTACGGCGGAGGATGACGGTGACGATTGGCGAGAGGAGAGTTTGGAGGGTGGCGAATGAAAGCTTTCGGGCTACGGGATGGCAGAGTGGCGCAACGGGAGGCAAAGGTACAGATACAACATTATGAAAACACGAATGTACTTTTAAATCAATACCTTTGCCATCGCATTGTAGATTGTAGAGGGGAGGCATCGTGGAAAGAGCTCGAGGGTAGCGGTCGGGGAGGACAGCGAGAGAGAGAGAGGGAGAGACAGAGGGCGAGAGAGACAGAGCCAGAATGGGAATGGAATACTCGCGTAGCTAGCTAGAGAGAGAATTTTAGAGGAAGGGGTGTCGGAGGAGGGGAGGGGGAGGAAGTTTTCCGGGGGTGAAGCGAAGCCGGTAGGTGGACGTGAAGGGCGTAGATGGGGAGGCAAGAGCGGTGGGTTACATTTCATAATATTAACGAATGCCTAAAGTCCGTGAAGCATTTATTGTCGCCGCCATGTTCCATTATGGGATATTAAAGCTCTATCGACATTTCGATAGTGGGGTCCTCCACAAATGCGCGCGATGCGCTGAGATCCTTTTCTGAGCAGGACAGCAACACCGATGTGGTCGGAATTGGCCACAGGACTCGGATGATTCTCACTTGTTTAGGACGATTCGTCAGAGTCGAATTCAGCCAAAATGCTGGGACTACCTGAGAATGTTCATCAAGATCTCAGTTGAACGACATCGATGGAAACGCATGGAAAGCTAGGGACGAGGGCATCGACCTACAGATCAACGAGTCCATGTTGATAATTTTGCTGCAATTAGGGTGAGCGCGCCAGTGGATGGACAATTCTCATAACTGATCACATCAAGTTGGAGGATCAAATTTTAGGAATAAAATGTCTGTTGCTAAACATACATACATAGAGTTATGTGAGAATGGTTACTCTCATGTTTATACTTGTTCTCGTGACAAAACAAAATACTTTCATCTGACGTCACGCTGTTCCACTTTGATGGGGCCAGCACTAGTAGGTAGGCATGTGACAGAGAACGCTTGAGCTTTGTCTGTCCATATTAGACAGAGTGTTCATTTCAACATGAGACAGGTGAGCATCTGAAAAAGAAAGCTGTTTCGAGAAAAATGTTTCGAACGAAAGTTGTAGGGTTCTGCGGCGAAGGAATAATGGGGTAATTTTCAACTTCCGGTTTGGACCGGAAATGGGGTTTTTCTACCGGAAGTGGGGTTTTTTGAATGGAAACCCCCATATTTGAAACCGGAAAATGAAAGAGCGGAAGATTTTACGTTCAGATATGACTTCGGATTCAAAAAGTTCAAGATGGCGGACGAAGTTCTTATCCAACCGATTTTCACCAAATTAAGTTTCGTTCCAAGAGAACTAAAACACTCGTGAACCGCCATCTTGGAATTTCACTGGTCTCAAGTTGAAATAAATACCCTGTATAAGTAAATAAATTTATAAGATAAACTGATAAATCGAGTAATTGAGTCATAGAATCAAGAAAATACAGGAAAGGTTGCTGCCCATCTGTTGGTGCGCAATTTCTAAACACGATCCAGTAGATGGACACTGAACTAATCGTAAACATTTATTTATGATTGAGATTTTTTTATAAATGGATGACAAAAAAACGCGCTACAAGTTACATTCTGCAGCACAACAAGCTTATTTACCCTGACTAAGTAACAGAGTTCACAGACACCAGTCGTTACATATTTTCCAACTTCACAAACTGTACTTCATCTTCGCCGTTTTCCCAGCTTCTTCGCTCCTTGCTCACCCCATCCTGGCTCACCTTCGTATTCGACCACGCAGCATCATCTAACCGCATTCATCCGGCCCATATTTTTCAAGGTCATCCAACAGTATTCCACGTACGACATGACACACCTTCCTTGAAGTACTACACGAGGCATTCTTCCTCGATCCAGATTTCTTCTGATGTCTCTGAAGATTCTGAAAAAAGTTTATACTTCTCTGCGTGGTAGATGGACTCTCCGTGATTTTTTTGGGCTTTTTTGGAGCTTCGACGCCGAAGTTACACGTCTACTAACACTTTTTTTCCCGATTGTTTTCTAGAATTTTCAGAGACATCGAAAAAAATGGGTGGCAATCCCATCCAAGTGTCCCAATAATTTGTACCTTTTCTTCCGACGATGATACTGAACAGGTTACGTATTGCGCAATGCCTAGTAGAAATTTGATTCGGGAAATATTAGGGTGCTAGTCAGTGTTTCCACTGGTGGAACTAGCAATCCCACTAGGAATCCCTTTCTCCGCTGTTGGATGCCAAAAAACGTGTGTCTGAAACATTTTTCTATGTCTATAAGGAGTGAGTAAGCATGGTTCCAGGATCTGGGGGCTGAAGGGACGAAGATGCTCCTCGTTAATTCCATACAACGGTTCTGATTGGAGGAATTCGTTGCGAATTGAGGGCCCTCCCGCTTGGTTACAAAGGGAGAATTAGTTTCGAATGGCCACATAATTCGAGGATGAAAACGGAAAGGATGCAGGACCTTGCTCGGCATGTATAAGATATAATGAGGAAAAATAGGTGGTGAATTATTCGGCCGACTGTGAGGGGCAACGTCTGAGGACAACAAGCTTGTTTACATCGCGATGAGCGCCACGCCGGAACGGATGTATTCGAAGGGTGGAAGTGCGAGGAGGCAAAAGGAGGACCACTTCCGATTCCTGATGTCTTTTCTCTGTGCCCTCTCTCCCATTACACCCCTCGCGTAGTCCGCCTTTGGCGCGCTTCAGGCGTCCGCGATCCCGTTTCGCATTCTCTCTCTCTCTCTCTCTCTCGCTCCGTCTGTCCCTCAACCCCTAGGCCAGCCACCCCGTCCTCGCTCGGTCCCGCACCCACGCGCATCCACTGTTCGTTCTTCGTCGGGTTTTCCGATACGTGCCGCGCGGCACCGTGGCACGCTTCCGCAGGGTGTCTCCCTCGCTCCACCATCTTACGCGGTAATATCCTCGCGGCGGCCCTCGCCTTCGTGTTTGTAAACATATGCCCACCCAACCCTGCCGAACCCAAGGCCATCCAGACCCACGGTGTGCTGGGACGTCTCGTAGTAGTGGAGATCCCTTCGGTGGTTGCGCGTGGTTGTGTGGTTGAGAAGGTGATGGCGACGCCGGGGCGGAGGCGGTCGGCGACGACGGCCACCTGTATGCTTCGTCGCTCGACCGTACCTTACCTGTTACACCGTTTTCCGTTACGGAGAAGGAGAATGTTTGTCAGAGGAGGACTCGGATAAGGGAGGTCGCCGGTGCGAGGAAGCGGGACTGGATGGAGGCCAGAGGTGGAGTGACGAAGAACTTCCGGTTCCGGTTAACAAGACGGGTCATCGGATTAGCCACGTCGCACGGTGCTGAGGACTCGCCGTTAGGGGTGGGCGACATCGAGGGAAGAATCGAAATCGATGCCAAGCTAAAAAATCCGTGTAGAGCAACCAATTCTCGCGAGACACATCGTGAAACCGTGTATTCCTCGACATCAGTTGGAACGGAGAATACATAATCAACGAAGCTGAACTCCTTCACTGGGGACCAACTCAATTATTCCCAATTTTCAATTCAATAGCACCCAATACCTACAGAAACGTGAATGCAACACGAGGTTAGGACTCCTCAGACACTGTGTTCCATTACCAAAAATGACTCACCATCATTGTCAGCCATTCTAATAACACGCTGACGCGAACTCTGTACTGTTCTTAGTTAGTATCAGGTTACGGCAATTTGAACGTTTCTTTAGTGTCTTGCATTGCGATACTTGTCAAAAACAATCGACACATCGATGTTATGCCTGCGTATCGAGCATCCCTACTCCTCGGTCGGGTGTGCTCCTCGGTCTCTTTTTCTGGACACTCTCATCGGCTCGCTCTTTCAGCGTGGCCTCGAGTCTACAGCCTAGACTTCGTGCACCTGATAAATCATTAGAACATTGAATTGACACCACTCCTTTCAACCGAATGGAGCTATTGGCAGCTCTGGCAGCGGATGATGAACGGATGAACAAGATCTCTGAAACCGTTGGATGGTACTTATTTTCTCTACTTTCACTTCTGGTGCACGGTGTCATATCGGGCAGCTTGACAGTGACATTTGACAACTACTGAGTCACACTACAGATTACTTTGTCTCCTCGATTGTGTTTCCACTACAAGCTGCGAAGTCACTAGCTTAAGGGATTAGTCTACTTTAGAAAGCTACTCTCACGAGTTTTTTTGACGTTACTATGATAGATATTACCACAAAAGCTGTTGGCCTCGATAGTTACACTATTAACATATATTTCAAAAAATTCTGTCATTCGTTTTATCATAAAAACGAAAAATTGAGAACATGCCTCACATGAGTGAGGCGAATGAAGAAATGTTTTAATACGTGTTCAGAGTGTATCCATTGGTGTCTATCATAGCAAGCTCAAAAAAAATTCCTCAACTAGCCTGTTTCTAGAGCGTGTAAAAACTACTTTGGACGAATCGAACGACGGAGATATCGTCGAGAGGCTGGACATAGCCGAACTTAATTAATTTAAAGCTACCGTCAGCACCGATGTTGGGATCCCTGCTCCGCACTTCTGCTTAGTATCTCGTCGTCGATCCAGTATCGCGGGGTCGAGAAACTTGATGTATTGAGATTAGGTCCGGATGTTTCTCTTCAGGTTATACTTCCATGCTGTGGCCTGTGTAGGTCAGCCCTTTCAGGCACTAAGAACTTCTAGAACCTAAGAACCTTTGCGACCATTTCAGGCTTTTCCATTAAAAGCTAGTCGACTACATCTAATGAAACCCGACGATTCTCCTTTCTATCTCCACTCTCCTCTTAACGAATGGGCTGAGCTCTTCGCAAGAGATTACTCGTGATCGCGAATCTCGCTCCTAGTCCGTTGTCGTCGTTCACTCTAAGCGTCACTCGTATGGGCGTAGGGTTGAAAAACCTTTGAGAAATCTGTAGCCAGACGAGTCGACAGCTACGTGTAGCGGATCTTCAGCACGCAGTAGCACGGAAGACCGGGGCACAACGGACCCCCTTCAAAAAATGTTTAAGCACGATCTAACAAAGTTAATAATGAAATAACGAACTAAAAATTGAACTATCAACTAGGACTTTTATAACTTGGATTTTCCGATCTAAACATTCCGAATTTCAAGCCACGGTCTTTTTTTTACACCACCTCGATATCCTTCTGCTATTTGTCATAATGTCTGATCCAATTCAGAGGCCTGACAAGCACCTGAAATTGGCAATAAATCAGATACGGCTAAAACCCTTTTTGTGTCCGACCCTTAGGTCTAGGAATTTATGCAACAAGGGTAGAAACGTATAAACAATGTAATACTAGCGTAATAAATTTTTTAAAATATTTAGAAAGTATTTTAACGGGGTGAGAAAACAAGAGAAAAGTTGTTGGCTACCTGAAGTTTAACATTCCAATGGTAAGCATACTAATATAACAAGTGCGAAAGTAACTCTGTCTGTGTGTTCCGCCTAAGCTACTGAACCGATTTAACTGAAATCGGGTACAGAGATAGTCTAGAGCCTGAGAACAGACATAGGCTACTTTTTAAGGCTAGAAAAGGGTTCAAGGGGGTTGACATAAGGGATGAGAGTTGCATTTATAGCTAGAAGCTTGAATCTCATTTTTTAGGCTTTTCATTGGATACAAATAAACAGATACGACATGCAAAGTTTGTAAAAAAATTACCCTCAAGGGGGTGAAAATAGGGGATGAAGGTTTTTGAGTGAGGAACTCGGCGAAAAAGCTTACACCCCATAAGATATTTGTCTCACTACAAATATGCGAGCACAACTTCACAACGATTCTCATGCAGGGGAGCATGCAGCTGCTCTTTCAAAGATCAGAGAAGATTGTACTGACTGAGAGGTGAGTTCTGCCAAATTGGTCGCTTGGAAAAAAAAAATGTTTCCCCATGGGCAAACGAATCCGCAAAATCGTTGTGTTTTGGCGAAAGATGGAAGGACTAAAAACGACGAGTGCAAAATGGTACTCAAATAAGGCACAGTGCAGTCGAGTACTGGAAATAGCTTACTCGAATGTACGTGTGCTATTTGCAAAATAATTAGCTTGAAAAAGTGAAAATGCTGTCGAAAGCTACACATTGTATAGCACACAGCTAGTTATATGTATACAAAAGCTTGTTGAATTGCGTGCTTTGGGGACGAGCGTGTGAGCTGCCGCGTCTTTGGAAGCTGCGTTACAGTGTATCGATGAGTATTCTAGATCGAATTTTGGTTTTTTCATTTTTGGCCACATTCGTAGGTTTCTGTGTTGCTCCAGCGTGGGGTATAACAGAACAGGGGTAGAACAGCCCGTTGTATCGCGTAGCCCGATCATCCGTCGTCCGAAGGTCGGCGTCTCGATTGGCAAAGTTTGAGCGTAGCAATCTACGTCGTAGTTTTTTTCATTTCCCGGCCGGAAGCGTGGAAATGGAACGGATTTTGGGAAGATGAGAGCGGCGAATTTTTTCGGGGCTAAAGACGGCTCGTAGCCGTCCGCCGAGGCGACAGGTACTCAGGGCTGAAATCTTTTATTCGAGGCGCGGCAGGCTATTACCATGCCTCGCGCTATTGTCAGCGGAGCGATCGAGATGAAATATTGAAATTCGCGAATTCCATCGTAATGGCGGCCAGGTACCAATACTATTTAAAAACAGTTTCGCAACGAGAGTGCAGACGGCGCGGGGAAAGGGTGGCGATCGGGATGAGGATGACAGCGAGGGAGGACGAGGAGAGAGAGAGAGAGCGAGAGTTTTGCTGATGAGGGTGGTCCTTTCGGTGGGGTCGCCAGGCACGTGGTGCTACTATTGATTTTAATTTTAGTGAAAGGGTGGAAAAATTAGAAGGGCGGCCGGGGGTGGCCGCGGGGCGGGAGTTCGCTGAACAGTTTCGCTTTCATTTCCCTCTTTACTCGCGAAGGTCTGCGCGGCGGTGACGGTGGCGCTGTGCTGCTGCTGCTGCTGTGGCGGCTGGGAGGGGGAACTAGGGGATCGTGAAAAAGAGGGGAACAAACCCTCGACTATGTAAAACACAGAGCTCGCGGTGCGCGGAGTTCGCATTAAAAACCGGAGCCCTCCTCCAACCTGCCTCGCCCACCGCCACCCCCGACTCTCGTATCACCGCTTCCCAACTTTTCCTTTTCCTCCCGCCGCCGGGCCTACAACGCTCGCCCCCCGCGCTCCTCGGCACCCCCGTTTTCTCGCGTTTCTCTCCCGCTGTATCCCGCGATAATTCGCATTGTCGCGAAAACTCGCCGGTTTTAAATATTTCAAAATCGTCCATCCGAGGCCTCGATTTCAAAACCCGAAAATTCGAACGCCTCTCACGCGACCCATATTTCTCTTCGCTTCCAGTTCTTTCCCAATACAGTTTTCGCGCTCGAATGATCTGTTTTCGTCGAAGGAATACGAAACGCGACCTCAGGTTTCGAAATTAGAATACCTGCAACGGAGGCCCCAGGCAGGGGCTTCCCCGAAATGCCCTGGTCAACCCTATCGAAATGAACCCAAAAACTCCAATACTCCACAAAGCGATGAAATAATTTTTTCTCTCTCGAATAAAAACACCAACAAATTTCGTATTTTACTTTACCTAATAAATAATTGCGGTAATTATTATTAAAAGGGTAGAGATACTATGAACATATTTTAATAGCGAATATTGCTAACTGATAATCTATTCCAACACTGCAGAACAAATTAATGACTAAATACTGCGAGGAAGTTTTTTTTTAAACACGACACAAACAGAGAAGGTTGAAAAGATTCTTGAGAAATAGCATCGCGATTTACTGGATTGGCCTTGACGCGCAGTCATACTACTAAATTCTGCAACGGCTCACAGCGATTCGAGTCGCGAGTGAAGTTAGCTGTAGCATGTGAACAAAATTGAAATGTCACACAGCGAAATGAGATGGAGCGCGTTTAAAAAATTACCTTGCACTCGAGTGAAAAAAATACGAGATCTATTCCGAAAACTGTACGACATTCGCGACCGTTACTCGTTCGTCAGAAAAAATTACGGCACGCGATAGAAAACATTCTATTACCGATAGACATCGAATCGAATGGTTCGGAAAACGATTGACAAACGACGAGTTTAATAAACGAAAACGTAGAATTATCACGAGTCTGTGTTGTTAGTAGCGTGGTGACAAAATCGTGGGCAGGGCAAGTCTGTAAAGTAGATTTCTCGTTCTCATTTTTCAATTATTTACTTGTGGATTCGATTCACATTATTGATGCGAAAATCGGCCTCGCAATTAACTCGCGATACCTGATATTTTCGCGCGTATTTTTTTCCCAGGTTCAAATATTCCCTTTGATCGAATGTAGAAACGTGCCGCTTCCACTGGCTCTCTTGAGGAGAACGCGAACCGAAGAAGTAGCGCGCGTCGCTACCTTCGCGCCTCCGTTTACTGTGGGACAAATCAAAATTCGACGGCCACTATTGAAAATAAAAAACCAATACGTACGACACCGGAAAAAACTCTTCTAGAAAACGTCTATATCGACGGGTTATCAAGTTTCCCGTAATATCACGTATTTCGTTTTACTGCGGGCGCATACCGAATTAACATCGAGTGCCCAATCGAATTTTGGCCCATAATACATTTTACCATGGTGCTCTAGTAAAAATTGATAGGCAGATTTACAGTATTCAATTTTGAGCACGCTCGAATTTTAGTGGTCAGCCTATGGGATTAGTAAATATGTGTGGTATTTTGTCATTTCTATAATAAAATTCTGGATAGTGTCATTAAAGTCGGACTCCAATGTGCGACCACAGTAGATGCCAACCGGAAATTCTCACCGTGTACGCGTTACTCGAATACGAAAAATAAACCTCCTGCACGCAGTACCTCTCAGACTCATCTTGTGCCAGGAACCAAGCTATAATGCTTCGCTGAAAAAAAAGGATAGTTGCAGGAAGCATCCGTTGGATGGCCATCGGCAGATCGTCGCTATCCGCCAAATTGTAACGCTTCCAACGCAGGCTGGAATAATTCGACTTGTCGAATCTGCGCACACCCCTCGATGCAAATACGGTTCTGCCACCCGCAATTGCAGGATGTGAGCAGAAATTTCTGAATATTTGGTCACCAGTTTTGCGAATTCGTCGAGAACAGGCCTCAGCGCTGGACATTTTGGATCCCGCGCAAATAAAGTAGCGGGTATCCAAAGAGGGGTGCGGGGGGATCAGATTCCGTGGGGCGATATGGGTCGAAGTCCAGCAGGAAGGTCGTTCCGCGGTTCAACGTTCTTCCGGGCGCCGAATCTCTTCCGCGGAGCGTTCCTGTTCCTCGGAGCATCTACCTTGGGCGATCTGTTGCTCCCTTCCCCCGATTTCCTCCGCGGCGTGACGGAAGCGAGACGGAAGAAACTGCAAGTCGATTAAGATCGAAGCAAGCGTGGTCCTCCGAACATTGTTGAGAGATCGCGGAGTCGTTGGTTTGATAAGAGGGTCACGCGACGACTGACCTCGACTTTGCCAGGGGGTGCCTTGCAGTAACAGCTACAGATCGATCAACGACCCTCGTCGAAGCGCGCCTGTTGCGTGTGCGTGTGCGTGCGCTCAGGTATCCTTCGCTCTTTTTTCCCCCGTACTATTTTTCCCAGCTTCCTCCCCCGGAAGTAGTTGGAAATTGCGCGATAAGTATCGCTGAGCCCAGTCAAGGTCATCCTAAGATGGAAGGAGTCGCGAAAAAAAAGGTCCAATTTCTTTTCAAGTCTGCGGAAAGTTATCAAATTGGAGAGGCAGGAATGCTGCAACAGGGTTGGACTAGCCAAGTTTATGGGAGAATGGAGAAGTGGCAAAATATTATTATTATTATTATTGTGATTATTACTCGGAATGACTATTATTGATCGTTGATAATTGTCGTTGCTGTTGCTGTTGTTGTTGTGGATTGGTGGGGTGCTATGTCAGAAAAGACCAATTTTTGGAGCCTCCGTACGCCAGAATAAAACAGTAGGGCATGATCACAGGTGTTCGAAAATTGGGGAGATGGGTCAGATTTTTGAGAGACGGAGAGCGAGAGGGAGAGGGAGGGGGCGCTCGCGTTTGAAACGCGATATTTCGTCCCCCCTCCTCTGTGGGAATCGTCGACCTCGGCGGCGGTTCCTTCCCATTCCCGGGTAAAGATATATCCGTTCGAACATTTTATTCGGTTGAAACTCGTTCGGTCCTCGTCATTACTCTCATTGGCTAGGATGAAAAAAATCCCATCGAATCAGCAGCGAAACGAGGCTAGCAATTAAAAGCAGGAACGGCCGGAGGGGAGTAATAAAACGTACGCATTGCGCAGAATTAGTTGATTAAAATATAAAAGAAGACGGGTGGCGGATCGGTGGGGATGGATGGATAGGCGAACGAGCGAACGAACAAACGAACAAACGAGCGGAGAAGGACGACGAGCTTCTCTCCCTCGCGCATCCCTCTCTAGCTCACCCCCGCGCCGCTGCTCCTCTCCCTCAGGAATCCCGCTGCCTCTGGCGCGCTCTCTCTCTCTCCTCTCTCTCTCACTTTCCCTGTCGGCTCAGCTCCCTGTCTTTCTCCCCCGCCCAACCGCCCTCGCCGCTACCCAACCCCCGCGCCAGCGGAGCGCGCTCGAGCCAGAGAGAGACAGAGACAGAGAGAGAGAGCGGGGGGGGGGGGGGGGGGGGTGCGGAAAGCGAGAGGGAAAAAGAGAAAGAGAGAGAGAGTGAGGACCAGCGAACCAGCCCGGGAAAAGAAATAATCTGCGAGCTGTATTGACGTTTCTAGTCTAACTCTGATTGAATTATGCATGAGCGCGGAACAGTGTTGTTGAAGTTGTGTCGTGGTGGCTAGACCTAGTAGGGTTGTTCCTCCCTCGCTACCAGGACTCCGACCTCTCATTTACGGCCGCCACGTCCCTGGAATCTCATCTCGCGGGGATGCATGACGCGAAGTAGATCCTTCCTCGCCGGGGCGAGGATACGGAAGGATACGGGAGCTGGCCGAGGCGAAGTGATTTGTCGCCGCATCCTCGAGATTCGAAGGACCGCGCATCGCCTAGCATAGTTGAGACTAAACGGATGATCGAGCTTGTGGGTTAACAGGGCTCGCGATACTAGCCCACTTCAGCGGCCACAGAGCTTTCAGCGACGATAATCGTTATCTTGATCCTTCTGATGGAGTTGATGTGGCGGATGAGGTGGCAATGGTATTGCTCTCGCAGCGGACGGGCTAATTGCAATCCGAATTCGTTGTCCGCGGGAAATCCGCGTTGCGCGCTCATAGAAATTAGTATCGAAATAATCATCTCACCAATTCTCGCTTATCGGCAGGTGAGAATTGAGAGATCATGGGGCCATGGTGTCACCCACGCCTCGTTATTCATTTTTCATCATTCTTCCAGTCGCCTGGGTGGTGACATTCTCATCGCACTTTTTCTCCCATCCCCATCACCGTGTTCAGCACCCAAGCGAGCTGCTACAGAATTCACCGGAAATCGAACAAACGAACAAACGAACAAACGAACAAACGAACAAACGAGCAAACGAACGAACGAACGGACAAACGGACAAACGGACAAACGAACAAACGAACAAACGAACAAACGAACAAGCGAATAAGCGAATAAGCGAACAAGCGAACAAACGAACAAGCAAACAAGCAAACAAGCGAACAAATGAACACGCGAACAAGCGAACAAACGAAAAAGTGAACAAATGAACACGCGAACAAGTGAACAAGCGAACAAACGAGCACGCGAACAAGCGAACAAACGAACAAGCGAGCAAAAGAACAAACTAACAAACAAATGAACAAGCGAACAAGAGAATAAACGAACAAACGAACAAACGAACAAACGAACAAACGAACAAACGAACAAACGAACAAACGAAAAAATGAACAAACGAACAAACGAACAAATAAATAAACGAAAAAACGTACAAACGAGCATGCGAACAAAGGAGCACGCGAACAAGTGAACAAATAAACAAACGAAAAAATAAACAAGCAAACAAACGAACAAGCGAACAAACAAAACATCGTGGAATTAGTTTGGGTACAGACACAGACAATTCAAGTGCACGATTTCTGTAACAAATTTACTGTTGAAGGTGAAAATTTTCTGCCATCCCGATCACCGTGTTCAGCACCCAAGCGACCTGCTACAGAATTCACCTGAAACCAAAAAAAGGAACATTTGTTTTTCTCTTCGAGTTCTCCTTGGAGCCTCATCAAAATATTAGTTTTCTACGAAAAGAAAAAATCGGTTTCCGATTTCCTGAACCGATTTGAGCAAAAATAATGACGAACCGGAATGGAAAAATGGTTACCCTACAGCTATTGTTCCGAAAATTTAACTAAAATCAGGAGTAGGAAAACAATAATTTGGAAAAAAAATGATATGAATGTAGAGGCAGAAGGAAGATGTTGAGGAGATCAAAATCGTGTGAAGTTTTTCGATGAAGCACGGGGATTGATAATTAATTATGGATTCTGCTCGCAGATGAAGAATAGTTCGCCCAAGCTCGAAGTGATTGGCTAATTTGGAAGAGACTCAAACGCTCGTGCCTCGACGTCGAAGTCAACGAGCCTCGCGAGTGAAGAAGTCATTGATCAACGGTAGAGATTCATTCGAAGAATTTCTCTCCAGCAGCGTTTCTCTTCCTCTTCGTCTCCCTCAACTTTGCTCGTGAAATTTTTCAATTACTCATCGACACCAGCAGTGAACAGAGAGATCTCGTCGCTCCGGATCAATAGCAGTCCATCGCTCGAGAGGGCGGAAGAACGAGGCTTCTGCTTCTCTTTGCATGATCGCTCCGCATCAAAAGTTACGCTTGCCGATGTAATGATTAATTCACGTATTCTTCTCTCTCGCGAATCTCATCTCGATCACCGACCGTGAAAAATTTTTACTTCGACTCTGGTCTTTGCACGAATATCGATTATCCTTAAAAAACAAGAGTCTGCCCTGCCCTGGCGACACTCGTTCGTTATCCATGTTCACCTCGATCGTTTTCCCCCCAATTTTCACCAAAATCACTCGAAATCTATCTCTTTTGCTAATTTACACCGAGGTTTTTGCGAGTTCTGCAACAAAAAGTGGACGTGATTATTTTCCCTGCGAATTGCTTCCCAAACCAGGTGTATTCACCGCGAGGCATTCTTCCTCACCCCAGTGACCCACTTTTCGACGTCTCTGGAAATTCTGAAAAAAAATCCATACTCTTCTACGCGTTGGATGGACTCTCTGTGATTTTTTGTTGTTGGAGTTTTGGATTTTACGCTCTACCGACACTTTTCATTTCGGTGCTTTTTGTCGCAGGATCAATTAGGTGGCAAATACAAATTAGAAGACAAATAATTCGCCATTGCGATATTTTCGTTTGAGTTTTTTTTCCTTTCGTGATTTTCTTTTCGGATAATTTCGATTCCAAGTTACTTTGGCGATGCATTGGAAGAAGCTGGTATAATGGAGAGTAGGGTGAGCGAGTCGAACGGGTCGACAAGCTCGAAGGGGGTGAAAAAGGTCTGAAGAATTGGCCGGAGTTTGACACGACGAAGGGATGAAAGCGGAGATCGTTGACGCGAAAAGAGACGAGAGGCTGACAACGATTTTATGTTCGCGATAATGATTCGATTGTTCTCCGATGACGATGAGCGAGAGAGAGAAGGGAAGGGAGAAAAACAAAGAACAGTCGATTTGCCCACATAAGAACAAAGTACCAATATCAATTGGTCAATTCACGTTGTGGAAATTAACACTCGAAGTTATTTTCAACAAGCGAACAAACGAACAAACGAACAAACGAACAAACGAACAAACGAACAAACGAACAAACGAACAAGCGAACAAGCGAACAAGCGAACAAACGAACAAGCGAACAAATGCAAAAGTGAACAAATGGACAAGTGAACAAGCGAACAAGCGAACAAATGAACACGCGAACAAGCGACCAAACAAAAAAGTGAACAAATGAACACGCGAACAAGTGAACGAGCGAACAAACGAGCATGCGAACAATGGAACAAGCGAGCAAACGAATAAGCAAACAAGCGATCAAGCGAACAAACGAACAAGCGAGCAAGAAAACAAACTAACAAACAAACAAACAAGCGCACAAGAGAATAAACGAACAAACCAACAAACGAAGAAAAGAAGAAACGAACAAACGAACAAACGAACAAGCGAACAAGCGAACAAACGAAAAAGTGAACAAATGAACACGCGAACCAGTGAACAAGCGAACAAGCGAACAAACGAACAAACGAACAAACGAACAAACGAACAAACGAACAAACGAACAAACGAACAAACGAACAAACGAACAAACGAACAAACGAACAAACGAACAAACGAACAAACGAACAAACGAACAAGCGAACAAACGATCAAACGAACAAACGAACAAACAAACAAACAAACAAACGAACAAACGAACACACGAACAAGCGAACGAACAAAACATCGTGGAATCAGTCTGGGTACAGACGCAGACAATTCAAATACACGATTTTCGTAACAAATTTACTGTTGATGGTGAAAATTTGATCCTATGCGACCTATTTTTCTAACTCGTGTGGGACTACCTCGACGCAGAGTGTATCGTACGGCTCGTTCGGTGGAACGTTCGGTTCGCGTGAATGTGAAACGGACGACACGACGCGAAATCGCGTCAGGAGCGAACGAGCAACGCTTACGTGTCGCGTGAGTGAAAGTTGTAAAAAGCTCCCGCGCTTCCGCGCTCAACGCGGCTCGTTCGTGAATAACACTGCTTTCTCCAACAGCTCCGCGTCGCCTCCCTTGTTTAAACGGATGGCAAATTTGAATTGTTCGTCGGCCTAATTGAAATCGCAGCCGCTGGCTGAATTATTAATTGCTGCGAGGTCATAGCAAATAATGAAATTATACAAGCAATGCGCAAGTGACGTGATAATGTGCCGGACATGTGCAAAAATACGAGGTGAAGACAGAGAATGAGGCACGCCGAGGGACACGTTCGTTTCAAACTCGTACCAATTCCGTCCCAAATATTAGATACCCACGTTCACCCGCGTATTCTAGCCCCCAAAGACCGAAGAATAAGCACACCACCGAAGAAGCGTTAATACAAGACTCGCAAAGTTATCTTATCATTAGCTTTATCGATCAACATTTTTCGTCCGATGGCTGTTTTCACTGCTCGATGAGCGATTTGATGTGAAAATACAAAAACCTGGTCATGGAAATAAGAAGATTGTTAAAAAATAAGGTCGACTTTGAAATGACCTTGACGGTCAGCGCCAAGGTCATCATCAGATGGCGCCGCCAGAAGTCTGCAAGTTATGCAATGACACTTCTTCGCGATGACGCTCCCTTCAAAGGACTTCTTGTCTCTGCGTACACTTTTAAATATCAAGGAAGGACAGATGTGATTTTTGTGACGGATATTATTCGCACAAATATTAGGGATGAGATTCGAAGTTGAAATTTTGAAAACGGGGATCACGAGACGGATCCGCGCTCGGGGCTCCAACCCTCTGGGTCACCTGTCACTTAAGGTGACTAAAATCGATCACTGTCAGAATCTCATAAATTGACTGATGGTTGGATAATAAGAAAGAGAATAAACAATCAGCTTTTATCATTGGCAGGAAAACGAGTTTTTTATCTATTATAAACTGATTTGATTTTCGACTCGATGTCGAAGTGACTTCGCTTGTTCGCGTCGTCAGCAGATGACCGATCATTAATTAAACCGGGACGCAAGAAAAAGTGTACATTTTTTTTTCCAACTGTACATTTTACTAAGCCTATCTCTCTATACACCGTGAAGCATTCATAGCGACCCAGGCAATTTTCTCCCAGACGCGAGATAAAAAAAGGTTTGATACATTGGAGAAGAAAGTTGGATAATATTCAGCAATAACTAGTGATACAATTTAACAATTTGCCAAAGAGTGAAAACATAGTCTAATTTACTCTGAACAAAAATTTGACCTTGAATAACGTTTGACCTCGTCGGTTAGAAAATGATAGGAGACATTTTTTGTAGAGAGTTGAATTTCCTACAAAGATATAGGTCGAATCAGTAGAGGGGCAACCAATGTACAAAAAAAAATTTTAGTCTCGTCATGTGGCCTTTCCTGTTCACCACTTTTGCACTTTTTTGGTCGATACCCTGGATGGCCCTTAGCGAGCTTGGAAAAAGTTTGGAAATTTTTTTTTGTACTCTCAAATGATGTGATAAATGTGGTCTAAGAGGACAAAGGTCTATTTCAATCCAGAACCTGGTCAAAAACGACGAAATTTTCACACGAGATAGGTGTTATAGTCCCCTTAAACCGTCTAGGCCACGTAGGTCGCAACGTTACCGACCCGTTTCTCGTGACCGTCAAAGTGGCGAGAAAAATAGGTTATGTTCGATGGCATCTGGGCACCAAACGTAGATAACCTATTTTCGAACCGTTAGGCAGAGCAAGATCGTAGCATGACGACCAATAGCGATTGGCATGACAGCAGACCATGCTACAAAGGTTCTCGTGTGCGCGCACGCGGTCGTGGCGTGGCTTCGAGAAGGCCCGTCGGGCGGATAACCTCAAAATTGGCAAATCAGGAAACAAGGCGAGAAATGAGTTTTTCAGGACGACGAGACTTTTCCAGAGGTTAGGTTCGATTGAAAAGTGCGCAACGTTGTGCATGGAATCGATATTTGAACGAATCTAAAAATAGCCACGTGGACATTCGTGATATTCACGAGCGTCGAGATGTATTCGGTCGGGAAGAGAAAGAAGAAAAACGCGAAACGAGTCCTCGTAATTTTATGAATTCGTGATTTATTGACGAGGAAAGTGAAAAAGAAGACGAGCTTCGGTGGGGAAGACGGGGCTCCGAGCAAAGAAGCTCCGGGATGAAAAGGGGCAGCGGGGGCAGACGAGGCGACGGTAGAAAAGAAGAAATAATAATAACTATATCTTGCCATTAGTAGTCACAGCGGGCGCGGGAAACGACGGATGGCAACGTCGTCGGAGGGGAGGCTGAGCCCCTCCGCCCTTAGTCCTCTCGGCCACCCTAATCCCCCGCTCCCACCCCTTGCCCCCGCGCACGCCGCCCCTATATTCCCCCGTGACCTATCCCTTCCCCGACTCTTTTATATTTTCATAACTAATCTGCGCGGTGCGTACTATTACGCACTCTGCACATTTTATAACTGTATGGATTTTTCTATGGTCCTTATCCCCCTCCACGCGACTACCGCGAAATCCCCGAACCCCGGCCTCCGCCGCGAGGTACGAACCTAGGGAACCGCGGGGCGCGTTTTGGCCCTGCGTATATCAACATAGAATTCCGCTGCTCGCGTATACGATGATATTTATACCCGCGTATTTTCAGTTTGTTTTTCTTTCCTTTTTTTTTTCCTTTTTTCTGACAGGGGGGTCTCATTCCTCGCATTGTCGTTCCGCAACTTTCATTTTGCGCTTTCATTTTCATCGGACAACCTTCACTCTTCATTTTCATCCGGCAACCTTCGCTCGCTTTTCATTTTACACTTTCGCCCACTTTATTTGGAATCGCCCAATATCTCGATTTTGGGTTCCACGCCACGGACACTGCAGTCTCCAATCTCCATCGTCCATCGTCAAGGTCACCGTTTACGCCAGTTTTGGATTTAGGCCCACTATTTTTGGGACGACTCATGAGAGCCAAGGATGCGAGTCAACCGCGTTAATATTTATTCGCACCGAATTTGTGGAATAAAAATATCTATGGGACAATCCACGTCGAGTGGATCAGAGCTGTGACCAAAAATGTGGGTGTCCAAAAAATGAACCGAGGGCTCGGTTCGAAGCTCCCGGATTCCGCGTACGTCTTTCGAAGAATCCAATATGGCGGCTGCAATATGGCGACCGGAACCTGGAGAAACGTCGAGTGCTGAGCAAAAAAGGCTCGTGAAAATGAAAATTTGCAAACGATCAGATCGCTTTTTGGCTCAAATTGTAACTGATACACCAGCGCTTTCTCCCTCGACGATCATTTCTTCGACTCGTCGCGATTCGCTCGCGTCTCTGACGAAGGCCAGCGAGTGATTGTGTAACGATGGAAAAAAGCGTCGGAAACTTGAATACCACTTCGCAAAAAGCAGCTAAATCAGTTTGTTATTACATAATATCTGAGCAGCAGCAGCTTAGATCGAAACAAGTTTCTGATTAACGTATACAATATCGACAGATCCTACCGCATTCTTCCTGGTTCCTCCGTAATTTGCTCCTCAAAAAGTTGGGTCCACAATTTTTGAGATATTCTCACACGATGACCAATGATTCATTCTATTATTTGGCAATCGAACACACATGGTCTTATTTGGTACCTGTTTCTGAGAGCATCAGAAAAATTAAGCGTTAGCAAAACTCATGAATCTTGGTGAACAAAAATCCTCAGCATAGTTCAATTGTTACTAACAATTTTTTTGCCATTGTGACAGAAATATTTTTGAATAATAGGCACACTATTTGCAACAGTATTTGACGTAGCCATGAACAAATAATGAGTGTCGTTACCCAATCTATTCGCAAATGAAACAAATACGCCCCTGGCGTCGCCACAGCACGCATCGCAATGAGACAAGTCCTAACGGTGGATACTCACTTCCTACCCCCTCAAGTTCCCTAATTTTGAACGAATGAAAATAAGCCACACGAAGAAACTAAGTCCCTAGTCGTGGCATCTCTACTTTTTACGAAACTCAATATGTCATTGAATTTCTTTGACAGGAATTACCAAAGACTGCTCTATATTCTAGTTTACCCCCTAAAACCATCGCGAGCATTTTCGGTAACGAATTGATGCGGAGACCATAATGCAGAGGAGAGACCGGGGTACTACAGACCCCAGACTCCAGGGCACAACGGACTCCCTCGAAAAAGTAATTATGAATTTGTCCAAGATAGACCAAAAAACGTGTATGCAAAGACCACGAAAAATAAGTCGAAGGCCTAAGGGCAGAAGTTACTTCTTTCAGCAGTCCAGAAGTTGGACAATTCACTCGAGCCGAGTCAAATTTACTGGCGATAACACATTTTTTTTGGTATATACAAATTTCTATTCGTACTCAGTTATTAGGCAGAGGTATGTCTACAGAAGTCGACAGTCCACAGCTCGTACACGCGTAGAGAGTGTAGTGAGAGGCCTTGGGTAGGGTGGCACGAGACGGTAGGTGCGGTTGAATCTTGCTAGCAGAAAAGCAAGACAAGCGCACGAGAAAGAGAGATGGGGATGAGGAGGGCGATGAAGATCAAGAGATGAAGATGAAGAAGAGCGAGGATGGTGCGGAAATGGCAGAGAAAGGGAAAATGAGAGAGAACCTCGAGGTTGCACGCCGAGGGGTGGAAGAGACGTGGCATGGGTTCGGGAGGAGAGCAGGTTGCGTATTCAGCGCGCGAGGAATCATGGAAAAATCTTGTTTGCTGATTTCATTTTCCATCCTAATTAGGTGATCAGTTGAAATAGGCTGGTGTATGCTGACTGGTCGATTCGCGATGAGGCTTCAACCAAAACCCCTTAGCTCTGAATGAAATTCACTTCTCGTTTTTTTTTTCTTTTGACGTTGTTGCAAATGAACTGTGTGCGAATATAACGAGAGCTAGGCTAATTTAAAACATATTTGTGTATTCACATGGTCGTGTGTGCACGAAACGGAAGACTCTTTCTAGCTGACCCATACGACACCCACCTCGGACTTCAGCTCTGAGCTGCCCTGCGGGGTTTGAGAGACCCCAGTCCACTTCACCATCGATTTAAAGTATCTTCAGGCAAGCAGACGCTTTGCTAAACATTTTTTATTGGTTGTTGCATAGTTTATCTCACGTCTCCAATGATTTTGGTACCATTCGTATGATTCGCTCATTGCAGCAGCATTACAAAAATGGATGGGGCCCAATAGACCCCAATGTGGCAGCAGCATGGACAGTCGCCATTTTTTCTGGATTGGTTAGACCATAGGCAAGTTTTAACCCCGAATGACCTAGATCCTAACTGTTGTAGCGACTAAGAAATCAGGTTGCAATCGACTACGATGAAATGACCATATTTCATCCCTGCAACGCGGGCAGAAAGTAATCGATTTCGGACCAGAGGGATGCAAAAATGATTTTGCAAGCAAAAAAAGTACATTCGCGGGCAAAAAAGTAAGTTTGAGCAGGCAGAAAAGGAAGTTTGAGCGGGCAGAAAAGTAGGTTAGCGGGCAGAAAAGTAGATTTGCGGGCAGAAAAGTAGATTTGCGGGCAGAAAAGTAAATTCGAATATATTTCCACTGTTATATCCAGTATCCTTCATGGCATATGTTTCGTAATTGAATGGCAGCACTCGGGGAAAATCACGCACTTTCCGCCCTTGTAGCGTAATGTACTATTTTCGCCCTTTCCGTCGTATTATTGACTGGAATGACTTTGTGGTATTATTATTACTATTATCATCATTTGGTGGGGAAGCTATAACAGAAAAGACTCCTCGTTTGGAATAAATAATTTTTTGTGATTGTCAAGGCAGTCAGCAATCGTAAACACGAGATATGCGAGTCTTTAAATCTTGTTGTTAGCTCTTCCTCGTTGTGAAATTGCGAACAAGCATTGGATAGGAGAGTAAATGAAATTCATCCAGATGTGCCGACTTAGGTTGGTAATTTTCATTTGTAATCGGAGACATTTCGCGGTACGATCGACCACTGTGGGACCTCAGGATAGTCGAACCAGTTTCTACTGTGGCGGAGGAGGTCTAAAATGTAGGCGTGGTACCATGAATACTTCATAAAGGTGTGCTTACTCATGGAAAGCCATTCGAAATAAGCGACGCTTATTAGCTTTGATAATTTGGTACCCCGAGTTGAATACAATGAGCTCCTTATACTTGAGAAATATCACAGGATTACGGTATCAACGTTCGCAGTGATGCGTGGACTTTGCGGTGCTTCATGCGACGTAGTCCTAGCTTACACATCATTGTACGTACGTATTGTCTTGCTCGACTGAGTTGCTGTAAAAAACTGATGAGTACTAGCTGCTTCACTGACACTAGTATGATCTGATTTAGTGTATATGCTCTCTAAACCACCCAGAAAAATTCCTTTCCTCCAGATCGCACCACCTGAAACTATCACTAGTTCTATAATGTGGCTCCTGGTACAAGAGGAGCCCTGTGCGACGAGTCTAAGAGATGTCGCAAGATGGATTCTTTTTTTCCATTCAAATAAAATATCATTTGTACTTCTTCAGAAAGTATATTTATAGGTCGAAAAAAAATTCTACGAGAGCCATAATTTTATTATACCATTCAGAAATGTTGACTACGAATTCTGAATCATTTTGTGTATGTGAAACCGAAATTATAGGCGTTCCAACGTGAGAAGTCAATTTTCTCGGAGCCCAAGTCTATTTTTTGTTTAATTGGCGATAACTCGATTGAAAAAAACCGTAAGGCGATTGTTGAGGATAGCAATCTAAAGGAAAAGAATCAAGCTTTCTGGTGGTTTGAACAGAAATGTGCTGCGATTTTTTCTGCGCGCGGGGCAACTCGACGAATTTGAGAAATAATTTCGGAATTCGTCACCCTCGAGTTTTTTTGAGTGTCGCGCTGCCAAAGATTGGTTGAAACAAAATCGATTAGAACCTTTGGAAAGAGGGCATTTCAGGCTTTAAAATGCTATATTTTTCAATTTTCTACGATCATTATTAGCGGAGTAACAGCACTTTGAAATTTGCCCCTTTTTGCGCTGGAAAGTTTTGATACTCTGATTGTTGCGTACAGTGTAGTTACGCATCAAAGATATGCTTGAGCGCCGATTCGACGTACTTCGAAGACGCAATTTTTTCTTCGTCTGAAATCAAGAAGAGTTGTTGAGCAACAGTCATCGTGCACATGCCTTAAAGTTTCCCTATACGTAGAACTTTAGTACTCGCAAGTATACAGGGTGCCTCATTTCAGTTAGCATTGTCAAAAATCTTGAGAAGAATAAATTTCACAGAAAAATGTTCAGAGCTAAAGTTTCGTTGTTTAAAGAGGGTGAAACAATGTGATGTGGTACTTGTCATTCGGTGAAGGTTCACAAAGTCGTTTGGACGGCAACATTATTTTTTTAAATAGGAGCGTGTACTTTCCCTCATAGAATTGCATTTTACAAAGAAAAACGATTGATAGAAGTAACGTCGCGTAGAAAGCTGTTTGGTATACAAGTTTTTCATTATTGGTTGTGAGATGCGAATTCGTGAGAAAAAGTACACGTTCCCATTTGAAGAACAACGTACAGCTTCACGTGACCTTGTAATTCTGTGCCTAATGAAAAGTACGATAGCACATCGTGTCGCCTGTTTTTAACATTGAAAGTTTAATTTCGAACATTTTTCGCGGAAATCCATTGCTCTCAAGATATGCGACCTGCCAACTTAAACGAGACACCCTGTATACTTCTCCTGAGATAGATAGATTCGAGAATGGCTGAAGAGCTCATAGCGCGTCTCAGTCGCCGAACTTTCGTATTCGCGCAGTATCCATGGTTACAGGTCGGACCAGAACGGCGGCAACGGTTACCACCGCGATATTAAGTGGAGAAGTCTCGAGATTTGTGGACGTGAAAATAGTTTGCAATGGCAGCAGATGCAAGAAGGATAAGAGTATGATCAAGAGCAAGAGCCACAGCCACGTGGGCACCCACGATCCAGAGCTTCTTGGGCATAGAAATAGCACTTATACCAAACATAGTAGCAAGCTGGCCGTAGCAAGAACTGTAAGCTCCACGGACAGGTGGCATCGAGCCCAGGTTCGTCCGTTCACCATGGAGCAGAAGCAGAATCCGATACTGATCAATCGGAATGGGTGAATCTCCATTGCCCAAAAATCGGTGATCGTGGGCAGCGATTGCCTGACTCGATGACTCGTACTGGATGTTGAGCTTTTGCCCCAGAGAGATGAGTCTCTTGTATTCCTGTAGCTGATCCACACTCCGGCGAGCCCACGAGAGGCACGCCGATTCAGTGGATGTAGAAGAGCTGCAACGAGGTGTCTCATCTTCTGCTTACTCGTCTTAAGATCCATTGGAAAATGTGATCAGCTTTCAGGATTCTTCGGAGGGCCTCTGTCTCTAGCAAACATGGAATGGAGGACTGATGGGAAATAGCACAATGGAGACCTGAAGACCCGCAGAAAATAGCAGGCCACCGATGTATCTATGTTTGGTGTTGTGTGGCGTTGAATATCTAGGGACGATAGACTTGGGTCGAGCTTGCGAATTAAACGAAACTCTGCGAGCTTCTGGACGTAATCGTAGTGAATTTGTGGGGAGCATTTCTCGTAGTCAACGCGAGTTAACGCATAGTCTCACATGGAAATTCCGGGATGATGAGATCTCACTTGTCTTGGCTGCTGTGAGAGGGTAGGGTCACAAACGATATCGATTCGCGGAACGCTGTAATAAAAATGAACTCCGGTATCTGGTTTCCCAGACGGAGATGAGCCTCATTGTGCATTTACGCACCTCTACATTCCATGTAACTACGGAAAGCTCAGCTATACTGCCGGGCGTTATCCCCCACCTCGTCACTCACCACGCGGGCTTACCACGCCCCACCACCATCACCGGCACCAGGAGGCACGCATCTAGTGCTAAAAACCGAGATCGATACCAAAATGCTTTAAAATCGTGGATTTTATATCTAACAGCGTGGAGAGCGCGGGGCGAGAAGGGCTGGATGGCCTAGTCAGCCCTTGGCCGGGGGTGAAAAGGGCCGTCGAACCGAGCCTCGGAACCCTTCGCTTCCCTCTCATTCTCTTGCTCCCACATTCGAAACAGGATAGAATATCCTGCTCCGAGCTTTTTACAACTTTCCTACGTTCGCGCGAATAATACCGTAAAACGATCCTTAAGCATTGTCATGCTGTCCTCCCTGACACTGCGAACCGAACACCAGAATTGCACTCTGAAGTTTTCCTCAGCAATCTTCATTCGCTCGACCGATCATGCAAGTGATGGACCTACGTGCTCCTGCTCATGGCTCCTGTATCTCGAGGTGGCCTACAAACTGTGAAATGAAGACTCCACAAGAGAGATGCTTCGGTTATCTATGCAAAAACGTGTATAAGAATTAAGAGATGAATTAATAGGGAAACTTTTCTCATCAGAAGACTCCTGAAAATAATGTTTCCAGCAATGAATCACCTTCCAAGCGTGCATGATGATGATCCGCGAAGGAAATGAAATTTTCACAGCAGAATCCTGAGACGAAGTAGGGCTAGAAAATAGTAGTCTCGATGTTTCAGATAATCCCTTACCTACTTGCTGGTAGAGCGAACTCATCGTTTGATGAGACGGTGATCTGAAATGCTGTGAGTCGGAGGTTAATTGAGACTGCAGATAGTCGACGAGGGTGGCGAGGTGGAGTTCGCCAGCAAGGGGCTGACGAACAGCGACTCACGCTGTTGGAGACAAAGATCACGCGCGTTGCTATGGTGCGACTGGACTGCTTGTTACAGATCAGCCTGATAGAGAATATTCAAATCGATGCTGATGAACTGCAAGTATGAAAAACGTACGCGTCTGAAAGCCTAGTAAGTCTAGTGGAGAAGCTGCGCGAAGGTGATGAGGATATCGCTCCCAAGAGGCCACTGATCATGCTTCAACGGAACGGCGACTGTGGGCGATCCCAGAGAAAAGGAAGATTCGACCTCAAATAGAGACCTGATCAGAAATTAAAGCACATCCTGACTCCCTCCTTCTTCCTGATTCGGATCTCAGTTCCCTACATAGCAGACCCATCAGCATCTGGATCTTCAGTCCAATAAGTAGACGAATCTTCATAACATTCTTCGAAACAATCCGAAGGGGCAAATTTTCTTCACCGTTAGCATCTTCAATTCTGAATCGCGTGATCATACAGCTGATTGGAAAAGTGTCGTGCTGTCAGTCCGGATTCGGAGGTGTCCATCGATGTACAGTTGTTGGACACGAATCTGATGTGGAGGTTCTGCTATCAAGGATCTTTCGCTGGAAGAAAGAGGTGCAATTTAATCTCTCTAGTTGAACAGTCATGAGGGTCCTGGAAATAGCTGCTCGACCGCTGATCACGTTTGAACAAGTTCGGAAATACAGAGAGCCAGTCCAGAAATTTTTATGAAGGATCCATAGTCAATGTGGTGGGAAAGCTCTTCCCGCTTCTCCAACATTTGTGCATCGTCGTTAGAGTATTTTCTGGAGTCAGGGCTCAACGTGACAGATCAAGTATCATCTCTAACATCGAATCACCGCTGCTAACTCTTCGGATCTCGTTTGAGGAGCCCACATTTTACGGAGCTGTGCAATGCCTTGTGTACAAGTGTCCATGCCAGTGCTGAGCTCTTTTGTGGTTGGAACTTCATCTTCATCCGGATCTTCGCAACCGGCAATTATTTATCTCCTCCTAAATCACCCCCCACAGGCAGATCGTTGCTCCCATCCGGATCTTCATTGTCATCCAGATTGTCCCATTCTCATCTGATTCTTGACTCTCATCCGCAATCATGTGTTCTTCTTTCTTCTCAGCCTCATCTGCATCCGCACCCAAGACTGCAATGGCATCCTCGTATATTTACTAGTTCGTAGGTCTTCCAGGATGTTCTCGAATCCGTATCTACATGCGGATCTTCAGCTCCATCACCATTCTCATCCTCGTCCACATCCCCCAGCTGCCTGGTCCATCTCGGTCCACCGCGGTCGAACGTCGCGCCGGCCCTGACAGTGACAGTGGGGCTACCAGAGTTCCGTGGAGGACCGCGCGAGGTAGGTACACAACATCCACCTCTCGATCGCAGAGGCCGCTGTCGTCCTTGCCTTCCCCCGTCAACCCTCGCCTCGCATCCCTTTCCCGCACGACGCTGTTCGCCCGTTTTCCCGTTCGCCTGGCTTCATTCCGCTTTTTAATAAGGGCCTCGTTTCGTACTCTAAACTTTAAATAGATCAATACCTACGCACTTCATCCCTGGCAACCACTCACCCCGTATCTTTTTACCCCGCGGTATTCTACCGCCTCTGTCCGCCCGCCACCCAACCCAACCCAACCCAACTCAACCGCCTACGCCCCCTATTTCTCTTTTCCTCAACTTTCTCTCTTTCGCCCTTTCCCTTTTTCTCTTCGCAGCTCTCTCGCCCTCTCTCCCTCTCTATTCGCCCCTTATTCTTTGTATTGTATATCAACGACATTGAAAAGCAACCGACTTTCGCAACCTGTAAATTTTTTGCGCATGATACCATCTTACACGTGAGTGACAGAGATAGCAGTATAACAGAAAACAAGTTGAACTCCGCCAAAGAAAGATTAGCAAATTAACCACAAGCGAATGCGCTCACACTCGACATAACGAAAACAAAATTCACGATGATGCGGGATGAAACGACAAAGTATGCACAAAATAGCTGTAATAAAAAAGTGAAGTATGAGAAAATGAATGAAGTTGAGGAAATTAAATGTCTTGGAATAATAAGAGCTTCAACGATCTAGCTGCGAGTATTGTTGCACAACACTTTGAGTATTGCAGTACACTATTACTGAATGTGAATAAATATTAGATGGATATCTCACAAAAAACGCAAAATAGGGCGATGAGAGCCACAAGAATCAGTGATATGTTGGGCGCAATAGGTTTCATGAACGTACGACAGAGAATGAAATATAACGTGTGTATCCTTGTTTATAAAATAGTGAATAGAAAGATGCTAAGATATGTATGCGATAGAATAAAATTAATACAGGAAAGACATGATTACAATACGAGGCAAAAAAGTGAGATAAGTGTCGATTTTGGCATAACAAGTAGAGGACAAAAGATGTGAAATGCCCAAACTTAGTGCAGAGGCAAAAGCAGCCCGAACTATGGTAGAATTCAAAAGATTGCTGGAGGAAGAAATAAAGAGGGAAGATTAAGTAGATAAAAGTGTAGCTGGAATAAAAACTAAAGTTGACGTAGGATGGTATTGTTGTGAAACTGTCTCTCCCTAAGACTCCCACACTTTCTGTGTCTCTGTTTCATCTTCTCTGTTTTTCTCTTTCTCCACATCTGGACAAAAACCATTGAAAACTACTCACAAAACTGCCGATAAAAGTACCAGAATTTTCAGGAACTATAGAGATACTAGTGGGAAACTACTGAAGAGACTATTGAAAACTATTGAGAGCACTATTGATCGTTAGCATGGAACTTTGCCGGTAGTACATTGGGCTTCACTGGTGAAACCGTGATTTGCTCAATAGTTCCACCAGTAGTGCTGCTCAATAGGCTCCATCAGTAATACCATTACCATCAGTAATAGTTTTCACCAGTGGGTGGAATATCCACTACCCAATGTAGTGAATATCGTTCATAGTTGAAGACAATAACCAATAGGTTCCACGATAGTGGTTTAATATATCTGTTCACTACTGAAAGTATCACTGGAACCAACAGTGAACGTCTGCAGTATTTCAAATTTAGTCAATAGTTGTATCCTTAACTACTGAAAGTATCACTGGAACTAATAGTGAACGTCTTCAGTATTTCAAATTGAGTCAATAATTGTATCCTCAACTACTGAAAGTATCACTGGAACTAATAGTGAACGTCTTCAGTATTTCAAATTGAGTCAATAGTTGTATCCTTAACTACTGAAAGTATCACTGGAACCAATAGTGAACGTCTTCAGTATTTCAAATTGAGTCAATAGTTGTATCCTTAACTACTGAAAGTATCACTGGAACAAATAGTGAACGTCTTCAGTGGTTCCTAGTGACTACACAGGTCCACTAGCTACTCCATAGTCACTACCGACTGAACTATTGAATATCCACTCGAACTATTAGAATTTTCTGACAACTACCGAGTGCCTCAATGGTTTTGTCAGCTAGTACTGCTAGCTTCAATAGTTTTTCTCCGTACACGTCTGTTTCTCTCTGCTTCGCATCCAGGTCTTCCTGCCAACATCGTCTACTCATCCTTCTCTCTCATCGCTGTTCCTATTCTGCCTCCCCTATTTCCTATTTTCATTTCCTCTCCGAACCTGGCCTTCCTTTCATTTTCCCTCACCTCCGCCCATCCTCACAGCCACGCTAGTTCGTGTGAATGGTCGAGTGGTGCGGGCGGGCGGTGGGGGCGATTTCACTTTCTATACAAGCAGGGAAAGCGAGCGTCACGTTTTGTTGCGGAACATCCTACGCACCACCGACCGGAACAGGGGTCGCGCAGTTTGCACGGATTCTTCATCGATGGCCACATGATCCGGCCAGGGGGCGGAGGACGACAAGGAGGTCTCGCGATGATTCCAGTGCGGTCGCTGCGCGACGTCGATGTTGTCGCCCAGGGCGATGACACGGCGCGGGTCACGCGGCTACGTCTCCGGCATCCTTGAGCTGCTCTCCTTCCGGAATTTACGACCCGTCTCACCGTGTCAACATGTCGCACGTTCCGTAATCGGCAACTGCGCGCTTACCGACCGCCAATTGAGGACCGATCTCGTTTTCACGCCAACGATCGACGTGACTTCCACCCAAAAGTGATGTCTCGCGTCAACGGTTCACCGATTCTTCTCCTCCAAACCGATTCCCCAACGCGTACACATCAACCGATTTCCTGTCCATCCTCTCAGAATTCGGTTTCCTCCCCGTTCGAAGCAACTTCGACGGGGTCAACCGAACCACAGATACTGATTTCTGTCCTCGATGCGCCGAATTTACACGGACACGAGACTTTTTCCACGAGCGTGCGTCGAGTGGTCGACGGGAAAGGGTGATTTGTCAACCACCCAACGGCCCAGATACTCGCCGGAGCGTCCTTGACCTATTGCTGCGAACGCTCGAAGTCGGTCACCGGAAGTATCCTCTGTACGTTCGTTCACCGTACCGGTTACCGACTGTTGTCGAATGAAAAATCAAGCTAACAGCACCCCGAGTAGAGATTTGATTCGGGAAATAGCGGGGCGCTCGTCAGTTTTCGCACCAGGAATCCGTACTCCTCCCTGACTGGCCACCTAACGCTGTTCCCTCCTAGAGAATAGCATGGAAAAACTGATAGAGAGAACTAGCAGAAACCTAGCGAACCTCGATTCATATTAGTCATTCGTGTGAATAATAAAATGGTATAGTATTTATTATCAATAAAATATTATCATTATTCTCAACGCATACGCTACTACAATTGATTATAAATAATTTGCAGCTGTGTTCAACGTTCGGCATTACCAGTCTTTCTCTCGCTCTCCCGCCACTCCGATATTTCGCACTAGGCAGTTCATTCGTGGTACCATCGACGTCACGAGTGAAGATCGAATAATTGATGCTGCGGTACTACCATATTCGTCTGTATCTTCGTTTCCCAAAGTTGAGTCCAACAAAAAATGTAATCCCCAGGTTACGAAACGTAAATTCGAGGGGAGTATATACTCGTGCATCGAGTAATACGCTCGAGACTTACCTCGATATTTGGCATTCGACGATTCATTCTTTTTTCCACAACTCCGCACGCGTCTACGAATTCATTTTTTTCACGCCCATGAGATTCCACGATTGCTCCAGGATTCGAATGTATATTCGATGATTTCAACTTTCATCAACAAATATTTTGGCTCGCTGCATCGCGCCAATGTGGGTCAGGCTACGTTAAGTTAGACGAGCAAACGTCGAACCAGTTTTCCCACACGTTTTCCCGCGAACTTCTGCCGGGGAAAATCTAGCCAAAAATTCATACCAGGAAAACTAATGTGAACTCCACAGCCGAGGTCGAGTCACAATTAGATAGAGATTCGAAGGGAAAAACCAGACGCGAGCTAGGTAGATAGAGTCGAGTTGTAGCTAGCTCAGTTTCACAGACTGATGTTTAGCCAGGACTCGGCAATTTTGTTCTATAGTTTTTCCTGCCTAAACCTGGCTACTGGCTCCCAGAAACGAGGAAAAGCTGGACCAATTTCTACTAGGGTTCAGCATCATCCAGGACCCACCACGTAGAGGCTAGAGCTAAGGCTCGTAACTCGGGCAACTCTCAAAGAAAATAGGTTCTCGAATAGTGTTTTGGAAACGTCATCTTTAATACTGTGTCTTAAAAAATAGGGTGTTTCTGTTGAGAATTTGGGTTCTCGTTATTGTGTAGACAAAAAAGCAGTGACAATTCTTGGGCAAATATTGTAGCGCTTGTTATCGAGCGAGCTTTAGAAAATGTGGTGTGAAAATGTTCGCTGCTAATCAAAGTTCGATCGATGTTTGGTCGATACAGCGACGCGAGCCAAATCTAATTCCATTATCACTGACTCATACATATAGACTCATAATTATTCTGTGACGATTCGGTAACAATAACAAGTTTGCGAATGATCGTCACGCTGCTATGTGGGAATAGTAACCTTCGAAAACGATTCCAGAATTTGGGCCGACGATGCAGAGCTTTTTCAGAGCTGAAAAATGCACGAGTTTCAAAAAGTAGACAATTTCCAGGTAGAATACCTTGAATTTAGCTGAGCATCCAAAATTCGGTTTGCAAGCTCACTTCTTGGTTGGTATCAGGATTGAATATATTACAACACTCTGGTGTAACTATAACCTCCAAAAATGTCTCGTTGCTCGTTGCCACTTATTTGTAAGCTGCGTCAAATTCTTCGTTCACTCTTTTATTAAAAATTCGATATCTCCAAAAGTTTCCTCTATACCCCAACAAAATGTTACCAGCAACACTAAACTAGCGACGGAAGTGCGAGAAAAACGATCTTCATTTATCCTCTCCCATGCGAAGCTTTCGTCATCATCTTGGGAAAAATGCTCATACTATTGAAAAAAACAGTTCTCGCTGGTGTGCCGCTGAAATACGATTCCTGAAGTGTTTGTGAATACATCGAACTGAATGTACTGTGCTAAATTATTATGACCCAAAATAGTGCCAATTATATGAATGGTATTAAATATAAAATTGTATGAAATTCGATGAGCAAAGACGATTTAGTAGTTTTGCGTATTTTTGTAACAGAATGGGAAATTCAAATTTCAATTTCTCTTTTTTTTTTGTAAGGAGAAATAAATAAATCCGTAAGCCATTGATTTATTATCTCAACTAGATGCTCTTTCATGTCAAAATCGGCAACAAAAGATATCAAAAAACTAGTTAAACTGTAGAGTAAAAAAATTGTGGCGCGTTTTCCTAGTTTCGTGTCATTCACTGGATTTTTGAGAATTTTTTCAGATTTTTAAAAACGGGATTTGCTTACGACTTCGAATATTTATTAGAGACGAATGGGGGGAGGAAAAAATTTGAAAAAAAATTCAGGACACGTTTTTTAGCGAGTAGAGTTTTGGAAAAAAACATGAAACGATTTTGAGATGGTCGAGGTTTAGCACTGGTCGGCGTGGAATGCTCCATACGTGAGAGGAGAGTCGAATACTTCGCGTGTACGTAAGGTAAGTTACGACGAAACCATTAGGCGACGATTCCCGGATAAAAATGCAGCTCGAGTCGTTCGCATTCGGGAAGGCAGCTTGGAGGAATGCAGCCGATGCGACGCGGCGCGTTGGGTACACCGAGGCTTGTAAGAAGAAGAAGCAGTCGGTGGCGCGGCACGCGTCCCGACGTGCATATTTGAAGGTGGCGTAATTTCGTCGGGCTGCCACAAAATCAATAAAAGAAACATTACATCGGCACGGGGCAGTATAGTAGCGTAGTAGGAGCCATGAAATATTGGAATGGCAGCATGCGGGCAGAGGAGCGTGGGGGACAAGCGTTGGCGCAACTGGCGCAAGCGTTGCTAGACTCTCGGCAAGGAACGGAACTGAGCCGCAGGAGCCACGAGGCAGGAATATGGCGAACAACGCAACCACCCACAGTCTTATGAAATATGGCCTCCTTAGGAAAGAGACGGATTCGAGGAATGAAGTGGGACAGGATGAACGGAGTGAGACGTTCGAATGAGAGGAGTCGCGGGGTGCGGGGACGAGGACGAAGAGGTGGGAGGCTGAGGAAGAGGGTGTCGGATAGAAGAAGAAGTGGGGAACGAGGGATCTATACGATGTGCCTTCTTCGAATCTCCCCGCTGACTTTTATGTACAGGGTTGCAGGAAGAAAGAAGGCTATAACGAGTTTCCACGCGAACCAAGAACCTGGCATGACCCAATTTTCCGCGAAAATCATTACCATCCGCTCGAATTCGGAAGACGCGAGGGAAACTGACGTGGGATTCACGATACGCGGGGATCCTCGAGAACCACAGTAGTCGAGCTACAGTGTGGCGTGAAGTCTGTTGAAGCGGTCAAGAACTCGTGGAGATTCGATGCTTCTTCGCGACAAAGCTGATCAGCTCAGCGAAGATTCTCGTTGTCGTTATTGCAAATTGGCCAAGTTTCGTGGCACATCGTCTTCGACGATGACGCGAGTGCGGGATCCGCTGGCACGTTCATCACTGTACAAACAAGCTCTTAGCAATGTGACAACCGGCACGTTCAACATTTTTGTAACAGAGTACAATTCTAACTGGGTAGAATGTTGTAAGGTCTTTCCAGTTCCACAGAAAACACCAGTTTCGTTATCGTCGGACAAATCAAAGTGCTGAAGCTGTCGTTGTTGTTGCTCTGAGTGAAGCATGCCCAAGGAACGTTGCAACAAGTTGAACCCTGTCAGTTTCTGCACTCCTCTGCGACCCACGAGAAGAGACACTACCGTGGCGACACGCTGTACTAGCAGTGCACACAAATCCTGAAGTAGCATCTAGAATGCTTCAAGGGGAAATTACTGACATGCTGACATGGCTTGAAAAATGGCACACGAAGGCGAGTAAAACGAGATCTCTCCGCGTTACACTAGCCACAAGAAGAGGAAAGTGTCCTACCGTCGAGCTACACGAATAGCTACTATGTAGCATCAACGAAGTGGAATATCTCGGCATGCACTTGAATCGCGGATTAACGTGGACAGAGCATAGGCAAGCCAAAAGGAAAGAGCTGCAGAGAATGTATCGACTGATGGGAAGGAAATCCCAACTTTCCCTGTACAACAACTTAATCATCTACAAAGACCAGTCTTAGTCCAGTGTGGATCTATGCAATACAACTGTGGAGAACTGTTTACAAGTCCAGCCTGCAAATAATCCAAACGTTCCAGGCTGAAGCACTCAGCATTATCGTAGACACTCCATGGTATGTGGCACACAAGCCGCTATACCGCGCTCTTCAGATAGAGACAGTGCGGGAAGTGTTCCAAGGATTTAGCGAGAACTACGACAGAAGACTCGAAATCCATCTTAACTAGCAAGCGACAAACTTACTGAACAGAAATTTGGTAGTAAACAGAGAGGTTCAGGATCCTAGAGCTACGGATGTGCTTCATATAAATCGCACTAAGTCATGGTAACGAAAACCAAAGAATGAGGTATCAATGGATCCCTACTTTAATTTGTAGAACTAAGGGGCCACAAAATTATTTACGGTTATGCAAAATAACAGATTACAGTTATACACTCACGTTATTATCGAGAAAAAGAATAGAAGAGAGCTCCTCTCAGAGAGAACTAGCTCGAATGCATGAATGAAGTATCAGCAGACAAGGATCTGTGTACAGGATTTATGAAATACCTCAAGGGTCAGCCAGACCCCTGCAAAAATTGCCAAAAAAAAATATTCTGTTTCAATTTATTTATAACTAGCTTCTAAGATTGTTAACAAGTAGGTACAATAATATCACTATTTTTGTTTGATTGTGCTCTTATGTGTTGAGTTTGTTATTCTCAATAGTACAGTCCGAAACAGCTGATGCTATACTCAATCGAATACTTACTGAATCGTTTCTATACGACCTAGGAAGGGTTTCGAGGGTGTAGAGTACAGTTATTTAATAAAATATGTGTACATATTTTTGAGAGCGTCCATCGTGCCCGAGGGGTCCGTTGGACCCCGGATTTTTGTTGTTGAATTATCGCAAACCAAGCATGAATTTGTTCAAGATGGACCACAACAGCCGATACTCTGGGGTCAAAAACCAGAAGAAACAAGGTGTTGGTACATCCTGCCAATGGTACATGCTGTAAATAGCCGTTCCTAATGAAGCCAACTTCAAGGACATCCATGTTCGAGCACCTCGTGCAAAACGTCGAGTTCCGAAATTGATCGATGAGATGCTCGATTTTTGGAAAAATGGCGACGTTCCTCCGGGTGACAGACGTCGAGAGTCGTACATCTGCGTGCTCGAGCAAGCTGCGAAATCTCACACGATCGATAAGACCAGCGCGAGTCACGCGGACAACTGGGTGGGTATCAACAAGTGAGCAAGCCGTTCGAGAATCGAGGTGAAAATGCTCCTCCGCGAAAGTTTTGAGCGGGGCAGGGTGGGAAAAAAGCTCGGATGTGGGAAATTTGAGGCAAGTTGCCGCTCGTTATCCGGTCGCGCCCTTGGCCGAGCTTTCGAGCGACGCGAGAGCCAAGTGGCCTGGAAGCTTTGCTAAATCGGCTGCATGTAATCGGTATATATCGTCGTGGTACGATCACCGCCACTCCTTTCTTCGCGTGGCAGCGTGGGCAGGAAAACGTGACTCGGTTACCGCCGCGTCGTTCGAAGACACGGATTTTCAGACAATGACGACAATGTCCTTACGGCGAGCGAACGAACTTGGACTCTCGCATGACGCAGGAGCTTAATTAGAACACACCGATGAGCCCCGCGCTACTATATCGATGCCGTACGCAACGAGGCGATGTCGTTCGCCGTTCCGGCTTCGGTTTCGTCCCGACCAACAAACAATCGTCAATCGTAATCAGACTCCGCGGTTTGGGCGCGATTATCGACTCGACCGGACGTCAGAGATACGCGGATAATTTCTTTCCCAAAAATAACGTACGAAAATTGGGAAACGGCCGAATGCTCCGGACAGGCTTTCATGCCGCGTCATTCACGAGCGTTACGTGATAAGCAGTGGGAGCGGCGAGGTCCGTTGAGTAGGTGCAATTTTTGCCCCGGAAAAGTCTATTCCGGTGCTTGGATAGTGATCGTACACCGAGGAAAATGGTACCTCGTGGGTGTAACTACACTGAGAAAAAAAGCCAGTGGTAACAACTACCCCGCGCCGATATCTACGGGGATTATATGTCAAATCGACCACTTTTGAGCCGACCCCCTTCGATTTGGCTGAAACTGTTTCATCCTTTTCCGTCCTATCGGAAACATATTTCGGAATTTTTTCAAGCTTCTTCACTCAACCTGAAAAAACGGACTCCTCAAAAAAAAAAAAAAAAAAAAAAAAAATGGGGGACGAGGACCGATACGAGGAAACGTAGCTACCACGACTGCTTGTCCACGGTAGTTCCACTAGAGCGGCCTTCACAATTCTGACTGGATAAAAAAGTCAAGGATAAGCAAACGTTCGAGAATTATGCATGAGCAGGCGTGATGTGCAAATTCACATTTTCGTAGAAGAAGTGATAGCCATAGTTTTTGGTCTATGAATAATACTGATAATAGCCCAAACTGGTCTGCGTGTGATTACCATTCCGAGTCAGCATTCGTCGGTCGAGGCTTTGGGCTGGAGAATTTCTGATTCAGCTCGGCAAATAACTATGTTGCGGATATTTCACTACCAAGTTGGTCTTAAAATGTGTAGAATCCACTAAACCTCGAAACAAGAAGGCATCCAAAAAATCGAATCCTGCATACACTTTCAAAAACGAGATTAGGACGTACAAACTAGAAATACTTTGAATAATTTTGTTGTATTTTTTTCTAGAAAGTATGCGGGGAAACAAGAATTTCGGTGAAAACCATTTCGAATTTGCACCATTTTTGAAGAAGTTGTGAGCGAAAGGCCGAAAGAAAGGGTCTTTTGAACCGGTGATCAGAAAAATGTGAAACGTCGCCGGAAAGAGTTTTTGGAGGCGTACTCAAAGATATCAAAAAACGAGGGAAATCAAAAATTCAAATCATTCGAACTGTCCCTGTTGACATGGAATGCCCCATAGACAGGTTGAGCCATTTATCTCGCTTGGATTCGATGATATCGAAAAAAGTTTCAGACAAAAGTTGTAGGGCACCGAGGAGGCCGTTGTATGGTCCATATTGCGACTGCCGGTCCGGACCGGAAGTACGGTTTTTTGACCGGAAGTGATTTTCTTCTAATGGAAACACACTTTTTAATAGCGAAGGTAGAATAATCTTGTGCACACACGTGTCTAATGACGTGTACCTACTACTCTGCATCTCTATTTCTACTGTAGCACAAAATAAATCACTGAGTTGAATCCCTGAAACTTAGAACCATAAAATAAACGACACGAATGAGGCACCATACACATTTCCAATCGATGAACAACTTTTGCGTTCATATCTTAAGTGTGCAATAAGAAAACACTGTTGTGCCGAATACTCATCACTATATTGGCCAATCCAAAGTATGTATATGCAATTTATGTTACGTTGCAACACAGGTTTTTGATATCTCGCATGACCTTGAAGATATTACACCTGTGGAAGTCGACGTTGACTGTTCACAACAAAACATGCGTACTATCGTATTGAAAACATGAATCTGTGATAAAGATTTAGGGTTCCTATTCAAAAAATGAGCTTGACCTTGATATGACCACGAAGGTCATGTCATCAGATAGCCAGAGAAGAGTCCTGAAACAACCGAGTGGAACATATGTCCCGAAAGTGCACTCCCCCCAAGCTATTTAGCCGTCCCGGAACTTTTTGAACACCTTGTATAAAGAAATGAATTACAGAGGACGAGGCCATGGCGTTTTTATTCTATTTGTCTCCTAATAAGCATAGTTTTTGGTAGAACAATATGTAGACGGGTGTAATTTGCGGAATGTACTCGGATTGACAGTTGCTTTCGAGTCCTCAGGTGTTTAGTAGGTAGAACAAAATACGATACTTCTGGTGTTAGTATTCGTTAGAACCGTCGGTGTCGTATACTCGTGCGATAGCTAGAGCTCGACGAGAGGTAAGGCCAAGCAGCAGGCAGCAGGCAGCTCACAGCCCTGACGTCACGTCGATGTTTTGGCTGCATCGTAGTCTGGCGTTGCGGCATTTCTGTATTTGTTTTTTCGCTACGAGTACTTATCGCGAAATGATCCTGGTGTGAATCACAGATAACACCGACGATTCACCAGACGCGATGTCGACCGGGAACAATGGACGTTTCATCGACTCGTTTCGCTTTCGCGGCGTAGTTTCGCTCCTCCATGCCCGATGTACTACTCGACCTAGACGCGTCCTTCCGCTGCTGGAATCATGACCACGTACGTGCATGCAGGATGTGAGCGAAGTCAGGAAGCGGTCGAATACCAGGAAAACGAAAGGTTCCTGAGAAAAACGTTTGTGTTCCAAACAAAGTGGCAGGGTTTCAACAGTCCTATTCAATGGCCATAAACCTTCGGCCTTGAGTAGAGAGCTCATGGCGAGTCCTGCAGCCACATGATTTTTCCAAATGAAACACCCTATTTTTTATGACACAGTATTTAAGATGACGTTTCCGAAACACTATTTGAGAACCTATTTTCGTTGAGAGTTCCCCGAGGTACGAGCCTTAGCTCTAGCCTCCACATGATGGGTCTTGGATGATACTGATCCCTAGTAGAAACTGGTCCAGCTTTTCCTCTTTTCTGGGAGCCAGTAGCCAGGTTTAGGCAGACAAAAACTTCAAGGGACAAAATTCCGCAAGTCCTGATCTAGTTTATTGCAAAAGACAAATGATACAAAGTTGTTATACTATGTCTTGACCTTGTGTCATAAAAATTGAAATTGAAATTGATTTTTACAAAACTGGTTTCCAAAAAAAAGGTACGTACCCAGGTAGAATACTGTCTCAGTGGGTCAAGTTTGTGACTTCGAACTAGCTTTAATTTAGCTTAGCATCCAAGACTCGTTTTGCAAGCCTAGTTCTAGGTTGTTATTAGAATGGAATGGATTACAAGACTGTCGTGTACTTTCAAAAATTGCACCAAAAAAATGGCTCTGACTACCGCGAACTAACCACCCAAAAAATTGAATGCGATCTCTATTTAGTCGCCACGTGATGTTGTTGACAAGGTGTTACGAGCAGTTGCTGGCAGTGACTCGTGGACTTTGGAAATTTCCGATAAAAGCACGATCGGGTAGCTAGATTATTCCAGATACTTATGATTGTCCAGAATTTTCTCCGGCAAGAAGAATTGGGAAGATGAAAGTCTCGCGTTTCTCTCGCCTCGATACAACGAAATTAATTATATCGCGGTTGGACCTCTTCGCGTTAGAAGCAGTCGCGGTCAGGTCTCCGCTCGCGTCCGGGACAACTTTCTTGCAGTCTCCCCGGCACCAGAGTGCCTACCTGCACATCTACACCGATCATGAAGAGAAAATGACACGGGTCAGCTCGCCGTCATCCGCAGCATCACTCGACCGAGGTGACTACTATCGAGGGTTGCTCAACGCGCTGCGATGAGAATCCTCGAGTCATGATCATCGGAATTCGCGAGCTTGCGCGCTGAAAGCGCCACGTTCGAGAAACGCGGGGAGTATATTCAAAAGTCCACAGCTTTCACGGTTGGACTGTGAAAGATTGGAAGATGACAAATTTTTGGAAACGGAGTTGTAGAGTTGCAGTTCAGACAAGTGTTGGGAGTCTCAACTCCCAAGATTTGTTGGGTGGTACCGGAAAAACAAGTGGCCAAATCCAGATTTTCGGAAATAGAGGGTTTTCCAATTCCTGCTGGACGAGAGAGCAAGTTGAGGTTCTTTTTAAGTCCAATCTTCAAAAGAGGCCAAGTCCCATTTGGAAAGGGAGAAAAAAGTGGACTCGCGACTCTTCAAGCCGGCCACGTCTATATCACTGCTGCTGGTTCGGTGGCATGAAATTTGCGAATCGCTGAAACTAGTCGCGGTGGGCCACGAAAAGGACGGAGAACGGAGGACGGAGGACAGAGGAGTCGAAAACCTCTCGTGAACCCTACTTACCCCCCACCCGGCCGCTGTTCGTACGCTGACGGTACTCTCGGGCCCGCTGGCCAACCTGTACACCTAAAATGCATGCTAGGTCCCCCGTGCGTCCCTCTCTCTTCCGCGTTGCTAGGCGTCTTCTCCTCGTTGCTAGGGCCCCCTTCGTGCCACGATGGTCGCTCGGCCCCCACCACGCGGCCCACGCGGCGACTAGTCCCAAAATGCATCGGGGCCCGCTACGCCAAGTCCATCGCTCGGGCGTCCACCCTTCGTACCGCCGCGGCGTGACGATGATGACGTACCACGTACGCGAATCGTCCAATGCAATCGGACCCCGTGTTGCCTTCTCTCTGCCTCCTTGCCTCCTCGCGGCCCGTTTCCCACCGCCACGCGGAGGTAGTTTTACGCTCCCTTCCTGCTCCCCCTCCTCTAGTTGCTAGGTGCACGTGCCCCCTTTTTTGCCGAATAGACATACACAGATACTTCAAAACTGGTACCGGGTCTTGCCGAATCCCCTCCACTAAATCGAGCCTCGACCATCCTCCCCGACCGTCTTCTCTCCAACGGCCTAAATGCAATTTATCCCCCCGACTTTCTCGACGTGCATTCTTCCTTTTTCAATAGCCGCAACGCTCGCACCCACCGTTTCGAAATACTCCGTTCGCGATGAAATCCAACGGGTAGAGGAGAATCGCTGGAAGATCTCTTTCTGTAAGCGTCCTCGCTGTGGAAAATTGTCTAGCCGTGTTCAGATTCAATCACACAGAGTTGCAAGTAAAGGGGTCGTCATTATTATCGTAATATTCTTCGAAAATCCGAATCCGAGCTCAGAATTATCCTATAACGACTGCAATTTGAGATATTTGAGGTTATGTACACGAAAAATATCTGTTTTCGCGGTTTTAGAGGTTAGATACAGGCTGCACAATATTTTTCTCATTCTCTCTACATAGGACTGCTCTTTTGCTTTGAAATGAGACCTCGATCGATGCTGTACGATGTTTCATTCGAAAGTTATGGCGATTTTAAGGCGAGGTGATAGAATGTAAAACATCTACTAGGCTAAGCAAACCCCTTTTTGTCATACAATTTTTAAACCATGTCAAACATATTGCTGAAGGGGTTACCGAGGATGCTCATTACGAATCTGAGGCCAGATTCCAAAAATGTAAGATGGTGGCTCCAATATGGCGGACAATTGAGCGATTTCCGCCAAATTTGGTATGTCGATATCGCTGACTTCGAATCTGGCGTCAGATTCGTGATCAGCAACCTCGAAACCCCTCGAGCTACATGTTTGACATGGTTTAAAAATTGTACATGGACAAAAAATGGTTTTTTTAGCCCAGCAGATGCTGTTTATGTCGTCACCTCGCCTTAAAATGGCCATAACTTCCGAATAAAACATCCTATAGTATCGAACGAGGCCTCATTTTAAAGGTAATTAGTAGTACTAGACGATGCAATATATAGAAACATCAGAAAAATTGTGTGTAGCCTATATCTAGCCTCAAAAATGGCCAAAATAGGCTCTCGTCGTGACATAACCTCAAATATCTCAGAATCCTGACGTGATAGGATGATTCTGAGCTCGGATTCGAATTCTACGCAGTCTAGTGACTCCAGTTGCTCAACACCAAAGCCTCGCAGGTCTCAGTAATCGGTTCTCTGGCCAGTAGCAAGCTCGGTGTCGCCAAAAACGTCTCTGAGCCAGCTAGTGGAGTTTTCCTCCAGTCTGTGGAACACGGCGCGAGGCTTCTACGACCAACTCATGCCGGGGCCAGTTTCTAGACTTCTTTCCAACGGTTTTTGGTCCACTCGTCCCGCTGAAAAAAGCACGGGGACCCGAATAACAAACAATCGCGACGAATCGCTTGTGATTTTCGGTGACGCGCCTTCGTTCTCCCAAATTCAAGGAACGAGCAGAATTTCCAGCTGCTGGATTTTCCCCTGACACGTAGGTATTTCGTTGCCTAGCGGTCTAGGCATCGTCGTTCGGTGACTGGATTTTCCCGAAATTCAATTTCGTGCAGGATTTTCCTGAGTTTGCCATTCGAAAGAAATGTAATAAAAAAATGATTCGCAGCCACACCACTCGCATCGGTGCGTGATGATCATACTGTCGCTACAGCTGAAGTCGAAGCTGTTCGTAATGGAACGGAGCATGATATTTCTTGCCGATTATATTCCATTGCATTTTCTCGTCAATTATATTTTATGGCATTTTAATATCACGTTGCTGGCCGTACTCGCGAATTTTATTTGATTAGCTCGCAGCTGTTTACGTATGAAAAAGCACGCGGACCAACTTGCTGAGGCGGTCCCGTCGAACGTGTGTCGAAAAACGACGCGAGTCAAGCTGTGAGTGTACTTTCGTTCAATTATATAATTGCACGCCTCGAGTACCCGATAAAACCGTCGATCCTACGTTCTCAACTTGCGCCCACGTTTCTCTCCATATATCTAGAGAAACTGCACATTTCTCTAGCCTCTCCCCTCCTTCTTACCCACATGTGGCTATTAGAATGGGCCAAAAAACCGACCATTTTTTTCTCCTCAATTACCTTCAAAATATCGTTCAAAATGGCGTCAGCCCATTTCTAGTAGGCTTTGAGGCCTTAAAATTAACATTAAGAGGTGCCTCTTTGCGGTTTTCAATTTCCCATTTAAATAACGAAGGATGTTTTTTCTCTGAATTTTATTACGTTTCAACCAATGAGCGTATCGTAAAAAGTAGTACATATTCTTGTAGAAAATTTAACGATCTACAAAAAAGGTCTGAGATGATTTTTCGCCAAGTCCACTGGTTTGCAAGTTATTCAAGGTCAAAGTTCAACCTCAAATGATGCATGATAACTTCAACAACTTTTTCATGTTTTATCGCGAAATGACGATTCCAAAATATCGAAAACCGTATATTTCGCGAAGATTACCGTTTTTCATTCGCGAATTTACTGGAATTTTTTTTTTTGGATTTCTCATGATTAAGAACTCATCCATCATTTGAGGTTGAACTTTAACCTTGAATAACTTTTAAACCAGTCGACCTTTTTTGTAGATCGTTAAATGTCCTAGGTAAAAATATGTACTATCTTTTACGATACTAAAACGAGTTCAGGCTTTCTTTCATCTCACGCCAGACCGGGGTGATTTCTTCTCACGAGTCTTCGACACGGATTCGATCACATCCTCTTTGAGGGATTTGTCTGCATTACATTCGTAATTACGAGTCATTTTGAGGCGTGAACGCCCACACGAATCCACGGTTTCCAAGAGAACCTCGAACACTTTAAAAATACCAAATTTGTCTGGATGTTCCTACATACATTCCGCCGGTCCAAGTAGCGCGAATATTTTTTTTTTAATATTTAGAAACGCAACTTCTGATCAATCGTAGAAAACTGCTGTTTCATAGTGGAAATATACTCACGGGCATTCGAAATACTTATTTATGGTAGCGGAACACCATAAGACCCCATAGAACACATGACAAAACACCATACAATTATGAACACAAAATGTTTCATAACATAATCTCGTCAGAGGTGTATGTCTAACTGTCTGTGCGTGTGCTAGTGCTAGTGCGTGTGCTAGTGCTAGTGCTAGTGTTAGTGCTAGTGCTAGTGCTAGTGCTAGTGTTAGAGCATTTGCAGCTGCGTGCGCTAGTGCGTGTGCTAGCGCTAGTGCTAGTGCGTGTGCTAGCGCTAGTGCTAGTGCGTGTGCTAGTGCGTGTGCTAGTGCGTGTGCTAGTTCTAGTGCGTGACCTGGTGCGTGTGCGTGTGTCGGGTGGGGGGCGGTTGAGCGCATTACTAATAAACACATAGACACCCGCCGTCCATACCAACTCCGAATGTACTTGAGTGGCTTAACGTTGACTCTCAACCGATTATTCAGACCTATGCCGAGTGGTGTACCTCGACATGGGGTGTACATAATTTTTGCAGTGATTTTGCATGTGAATTCGGAATTGAATGCCCGTGAATTCATTGCCAGTTCATGACACATGGCAATTTTCTTTAATTACACAGAAGGAGCACTTCTCAATATTTAACCTTGAGGTTGATTTTTCATGTGGTTCTACGGGGTTTTACGGTGCTCCCCCACTTTGGATAATTCGCCCGAATGCTCGTGAGGACATTTCCCCTATGAAACATAGCAGTTCTGGTCCACTTCTCAGAAGCTGCACTTCCAGATATTTACCAAAACTTCACCCTTTGAATAAAAAATAACGACCAATTCGAAACGCAGCTCCCAGAAGTATAGCGCTTGCGACGAGAGCGCTGAACGCGAGGCCTGTTCGGGAACGTGATCCAGCGATGTTTGTAGGACGTAGTACTTGGTTCGTTGTATCAACTCGAGACGTGGGATCGCGAAGTCCGTCAAGCGACGCTGATGTCTAACTGCTATTTAGGACGTAACGCACATTGGTGAATATTGCAACAGTGGTTGCTATTTTCGGTTGCATTGTACTACTAACAAACCATGGAACAAACGGTCGAGGTCAAGCAGTGGATTACGACGACGTACATATGCATTGGTCTATGGCTTTGAAAGTGTTACGAATATAGCAGCGTGGTAGTTCGATCATCATCGTAATCAAGCGACATCAACAGCTCGATCGATCGAATATTCATTCGTCTCGGAATAATTCGCAAAATCAACTTTGGTCGTAATAGAACGGTGTCTCAGTCGAGTGACACTCACAATTTCTGGGGGGGAAAAGCGTCGAGAATCGCAAATGGAAAAAAAAATCGCGCCCCTATTTCCCAGGATTCGAACCCGTGTCGCGCGGTGCGCGAGGTAAGAGAATGATAGAACCGCCACACGCTGCAATCCGCGCGATAATTTCCGGATGTTTGTCCCGCATGCGTAATACGCGGCACGAAAATTGATTCGACATTAGCGAAAGTCAAGCGAGAACATACTTACTCTCCGTCCCGTTTCGACACGAATACGTTTAGAACGATTATCGCTATTCCGACATCTGAGCGTCGTCGTTATATGCGAAAGGCGAATAAGGATTGAAGTTTCGTCGGTGGGTTTTCAATGCGATGGGATAAGAGGTCTCATGCCGGCATCGTCTCATTGCTAGAACCCCTCCAAGCCGCGGCCCTCCCGCGAGACTGCACCTAAAATGCACTCGCCCCTCTCCTCGTCAACGCCGTCCGTCCCTATATCCCTATCCCAATCCGCGGCTCTCTCGGTCTCTCCCCAACTATTCCTCCTATTTGGGTCTCCCACCTCACCGACCGGAAAGTGCAACGGCCTAAATTCGCGGCGTGGAGAAGTTGCAGGGGCCTTGGACACCCCCACTCGAGGACCGGTGCAACAACCTAATTTCTAGGCCCGCGCTCCCCCCGCGTCCCGCAGCAACTTCGGCACGGCCTGTGGCTCTCTCGCCCGTTCGCCACTCCGCCCCCCTGCCCGTGCCCCTTTGCCATCCTTGTTTTCTCCTTGCGCGTTTGCTTGTCGTGACTCCGGCTGCTGCCTTCTCCTCGTTTTCGGCGCAGTCCAAGTCGACCATTCTACATCTACAACGAGTACGAGACCATCGCTAGGCTGTTTTCACCGATGCTTTCCCTTTCCTGCTCCTCCTCCCGCTGCAATCGCTTTCCATCCCAAATTTCCTTTTCCCCCCTCTCCCCCCTCCTTGTTTCACCTCTTCTTCGTCTCCTTTCTCCCCGTGACCTTTTTCCTCTTCACCTTCCCCTTTCTCCTCTCAAGCCCGTCTTCCTCTTCTTCCTCCGAGCCAGTCTTCCTCAATCCAGTCACCCTTTTTTCGATGTCTCCAAAAATTGGATGCGCTCTGACAGCCCTCGACGATACGTATAGGTACACGATGCAACTCGAGACCTTCTCGAAGCCCCACGTCTTCGCGCTCGGTTCTGCCAAGCCAACCTCTCAAGGTTCTGGTCATCCGAGACGGAGACGCAATCGTTTCGCTTCCCCTAGGAAGAACGCGTCGCCGCGAAAATTCGCCAGAAACGGAACGGAAAGCTCGGGCCTCAAAGACCCAGAGAAAATAAATTCAAGCTTGCGAAAAGAAATATTACGAGTATACTTGAAGATTGGAAGGAAAAGAGCTTCCAGAGCCCAAACTCCATCTCATTCCAACTTCATCCACTGATTTTCCGAACAGTGATTTTTTTCAAAAATCCGCCTTCAATTTGAAACGGATTTTTTCCTTCGGGGAAGTTCGTGAATCTGATCACCATCGTCGTTAGAACCGAGTTTTTTCAGCGCAAGTTCACGACGTGTCCAACCCTTCGCGGCGCGGATAGTTGGCTCGTTGAGCCCTCGACCGCGCAAAGATCAACGCCCCGAAAAAGTTCCTCGAGCGGACGAGAGCCACCTGCCGACGTGCCCTTTTCCCTTCGGCCCTCGGCTGGTGCATTGCCCCGTTGACTTAGGACACATCTTGCTCCGGAGTTACCGCACGCTGCACGAATCCGTTCGTGCGAATTGGAAAGATGTTCGAGAGAAACCCGAGAGACTCGTCGTTCGCATTTTTTCCTCCCATTTCCCTGCCTCCCCGCCGAACGGAATGGTTCGAAATCGTCAACGGATTCACGGTCACGACGAGCTAAATTATTCTTCGCGCTAACGAAGACCGAAAAATCTACGTCGCTCACCATCGAAACGAGTCACTCTCTTCGGACAAACAACATTTTTGGCCAGTTTTAGTTAGTAACCAAATTTTCTACAGCTATTGAGATTTTCGTTTTTTATTCATTTACTAGCTGACCGACAGACGTTTGCCTGTCTTGGATACGAATATTGAATTCGAAGTGGTACTATTAATAAGGAACAATAATTATTCCAAAAAACATATTCTTTATTATTGTAATGCTTCGTGATACACAGCAGTCTTATTGTTAGTCTCATTTTCTCGCCCGTATTAGGATAGTTTTGTTGGTATTCTGACAATATACAACTGGTCCTGTGAATAACACGGATTTTCAAGATTGAGGCTATGAACACTTAGCGACTGCCCTTGCGATTTATTTATCTGTCTATCTATCTATCTATCTATCTATCTATAAATCTATTTATTCAACTGTATATCTATCTGTCTATCTATTTATCTATCTATCTATCCATTCATCTATTTAACTGTATATCTATCTGTCTCTCTACCTATCTATCTATCTGCAAGTCTGTCTGTCTGCTTGTCTGTCTGTCTGTCTATCTGCCTGTCTGTCTGTCTGTCTGTCTGTCTGTCTGTCTGTCTGCCTGTCTGCCTGCCTGTCTGTCTGTCTGCCTGTCTGTCTGCCTGTCTGTCTGCCTGTCTGTCTGTCTGTCTGTCTATCTGTCTACCTGCCTGCCTGTCTGTCTGTCTGTCTGTCTGTCTGCCTGTCTATCTGTCTGTTTGTCTGTCTGTCTGTCTGTCTGTCTGCCTGTCTGTCTGTCTGTCTGTCTCCTGCCTGCCTGTCTATCTGCCTGTCTGCCTGTCTGTCTGTCTGCCTGCCTGCCTGCCTGCCTGCCTGGCTGCCTATCTATCTATCTATCTATCTATCTATCTATTTATCTATCTACTTTTTTTTTCAATTTTCTAATATTCCGCGCAACTTTCTTAATTTTTGTTTTCATAAGAACCTTCCGCTAACAGTAACAAAGACAATACAAAATGAATCAGCGAAATACGTGCAGCCGTTCACGCGTGAGGCCATTACCAAGGAAAAAAAGTATTCATTTTACTTTTTCGTTTAATTATTTATTCCTTTTCCCATGCAATCTCGGCGACGAAACAGGATTTGGCGATAAAAGATAAAATTCGTCGAGGAAGATCGAGGACGACGAAGATACCGTCGGAGGCAAGCCTTCCTGTACGCAAAAACCGTGCGAATGCCCTTCCGACGAGAATCGATGACTAAACGATGATATTCGCGACCGCTCGTTCTCAGAATCGACCGCTCGTCCGGATAATAAGAGATAAGATGAATTATTTCTTTTAAAGCGATGAAACAACCGTTGTTCCTTCACCGTTCCCCGTTTCGTCCCGCCTACCCTCGGTACCCAAGGATCAATTCTACAGTTATAAATACCGCCTCGTCTACATATAGGCATCGAAACGTAGAAGATGCACCTTTTTCCGCCAGTCATCATCCAGCGCAGCATCCAACCCGATTTACTGTTAGCCGAAATTTCTCCCCGGAGAAAAATGAGCCTCGACGCTCGTATGCTCGAATGACACGTGGAAAAAACGACAATGGAAGGTATGCACGTTTCATTACGACTGATCGCGAGGAATAAATCTCACAGTCCAAAATACCACTCCGCGACACACATTTTTCTAACACGAATGATCTTCTCATTGTCATTATTATTATTATTATTATTATTATTATTATTATTATTGTTATTGTTATTATTATTATTATTATTATTATTTTTATTATTTTTATACTAAATATACAGGATTTTTTAAAGATTATGTGGACAATGGATTCTGTAATATTTGTAATACTGGTCTCTCATAAATAAATAAAGAATGAATAAAATATATAAGATGAATAAATAATTTTTTGGTAACAGGGAAGAAGGTAGAAATTCGGCGATGTGGCATGAGACATTCACGCGAACGAATTCGGCGTCTTCCTGCTCTGCGTGACCAGTCGTCTCGCCTCGGTCGTTTCTGCTTTGGGGACGAAATAATGAAGATCCGTCGGAACGAGCCGGTCGCTGAGGTGGCATCGTTTCCTGGCCGCATAGAACGCCGAGAGTTTCTCGCCAACGCCAAGTTCCGCGCGTCTTCGTGCCAGATAGTCCGAAGGTTCCTGTAAATTCGTCGAGGCGGTGACCGTAGCAAAAAGTTGCACGGGGCTTCGGTGCAACGTCCTTAATCTTTAGGGCCAACTTCGTCCCCGTCGCAGATCCCGAGTGCTCTGATGGGCGTCGGACCAGTGAGTCGAGCGCGAGGCAAGAGAGAGATGGTGCGAGGTGCGTCGGTCGATGAGAGACGGCGGAACTTTATTTCTAGAACGTTTGATTCGAGAAAGAAATAGCTGTGACCGGGTCGTATAAAAAGACTAGCTTATAAACTCTGTAAAATTTAAGAGGTTCTTGACTCGAGACTCCAGTGGCCCCCGAATCGATGACCCGATATACGAAGTCGGCTGAAGAGAAAAATAATTACTAACATGTAAAACTGCTAGAAAGTAGCCTAAATTTTTGGGTCAATTCGGTACAACACGTACGTTTCGTCTAACAACGTTACGGAGGCGCAATATGGTGAGAAATACCCGCCGCCGGACGCCGCAGATCCGATGGCTTATGTTCTCGAGTCAAGAATTCTTGACCGCGAGAACGATGCCGCGCTACTCGCCATCTGGCGGCGGCGCGGTGCACTTCAAGCCTCCCGCTCCTCGCCAACAAGCCATGAATCGAATTCGGATGAAATAATTGTATCGTTATGCCAATAAATATTGTTACAGATATTGTTTATCAAATCGCGATTCGTTGTTAATAATTTGGCAGATATTTTTAACTCGCACTCGTTTCCTCCGCGGTGTCAAAATGTTTCGATTGTAGCACGATCGGAGATCGCTACCCGAGTGAGTTTCATTCGTTTTGCGACAATATCGTTTTTCAAAATAATAATTACGAGCAGGTTAACATCATTATTCTATATATACGCGATAGCTCCTGTACAAGGTCACAGAAAGCCAGGCCAATGATCCTGCACAGAGAGAACTACTTTCTAGGTTAGATTATCCACCGGATGGTTTACTCCCCAGAGCGCATGCGCAGTGTCTCGTTGTTTAAGTTTTTTAGTTGTTAATTTGTTTCTCATTGTCCCACTTATTCGATAAATAATATATGTATAACTACAGGAACGTTCCACACACCTCTAGTTTGGTTTCTTCTCTTTTTGTACTGCTCGCAGCTATAATATCCGTCCTGACGTTTGTAAGATGCCAACATTATCATTATGGTACCAACAATTCAATCGAATCTGAGGAAAGTCGACGCGGCTCCTCCTGCATCTGCCGTTCTTCTCTTCGCTACGTTACGTGCTTCTAATAACCCGTGGCTCAAATTTTTATAATATTCGGATAACCGCGAGGCAGAATTACCCGCGCTACGTCGGGAGTCATGAAGCTGAAGAGAGGACCATCGGAGTTGGTGGTTCAAGAGGTGTCCGCTCATGCATGGACAGGTCGATGCAACTTTCTCTCTTCATCCTTGTCTCGTTCTACGCGCGCGGTTGGCCCATCTTTGAAGATAAGTATCTCCAGAACCGTTTCACGCACACCTACTCGTCGTTCGGATCGCGACTACTGCCCACGACGATGTACCCTTCGGGCGCATCGGACGCGTCCGAGAGAGTTTTGCGCTGCACGTAGATGCGGGAAGGGGGGGTGCTACGACAAGGAAACATGACCGAGGAGGAATCCGTGGATCCTCGGAGTCCGTTCGCAGAGGAAGAAGAGGTCCTCGAACTTGACTCGCATCTCGCCAGCCTCGATGAAGAGTAACTCAACCTAGTCGTGGGTGTGAAAAGATGTTGGCTACGATGCTAAACGATAAATCTGACGCGAGATATTTGCGGTGGTGAACACTCGAACGCGCCCGCGATGTGCCCAGAATCGTAATGAGGAGACTCTCATTCAGCGCGACGCGGTGGTTCAAGAAGCAGAAACCTTGGCCATAGCCCGTATCTCTGTATGTGGCTACCGCATCGCGCATATAATTCAACGTTTTCTCTCATCTATTACCTCCTCCTCGCTCTGTACACAGGCGTGTCAAACACGGCACGTGATTCGTCACCATTCGTTGCATACCTACTTTTCACCCCGCCACCACAAGCATCGCGAGCAAATCGACCGTATTTTCTTCGAAGCGTCCCACTGCGGGTGGACAAAGCTCGATACCTCTCTTACGTTGATATTGGATAGAACTGTTGGAAACTCGTTATCCCCAAGGCTTTTGGTCCGGTCACTTCAAATCCGAACTCAAAATGGCGGACTCAATATGGAAGACAAAAATCATGTTCATGTTCCATCTACGCAGATGCCATTCGATATGCCTGTTCTCTGGGTTACAACCTCGCGCCCACTGTGCGTGCTTTATGCCCCAGCTGAAAAAAATACTCCAGTGTAACTTTTGAGCAAGAGAGGTGTTTCCAAAATTCCGGAAAATGTTGACTCCAGATACTGTTGACTCTGGAAAATACTAGTCGGGCACCCAGCACGGAGTACGTTTTTCATTTTGTGGACCCGTGCAATCGGCGATGAACATTTCGCTGCAGTTCCACTTCCAGCCTTGTCGTACGTGGAAATGGAGGTGAGAATTTCCACACGGACGAGGTCAAGGCTTCGTCGACCAGACACGGACGTGAATCGGCGTTAAAACGTGCGACATCCGCCGATCGATGAGGTTTCTCACGAGTTCCAATTAGGCGCGGAAATGATGCGCAAAAAGCTCGAAGATCTCCAAAATTTGAGGCCATGGACGGATGGAGATGGGGTTTTCCCCGTTCGTGTCCCAAACTTCTCTAGAAAAAATGTACCCACTCTTGATTTGGTAATTTCCAAAAATTGCATTTTTTCCCCACGCATTTCGCACTGCACGAATTCAGTTTTCGAAAATTGTAAAATGAAAAGTTGGTACATTTTTTCTAGAGAATTTTGGAAAGCGAATGCAAAAAACCCCATCTCGATGCGTTCATGTGCTCAAATTGTGGAAATTGGGTGCTTTATTCGCGCACCTGAACACCCACTATGTTAGATATGATTCGCTGCAATGAACACCTATTTTATTATTGACGAATATTATCTTATTGGTCGTAAATAATACAGGGGCGTAATGTGGGATAGTAAATAAACAAGTTAACCATTTTTTACTCAAAATGTTCCTAAAGAATTCTAGTATAGTTTACTCGTCATAAATCCTTACGTGTACGCAAGACAAATCTGTCAGCTGCATATTAGCCATTTTCAGCGTTACCAACATGCTTCCACTCAGCTAAGTTAGTTAGCTAGACTTGCGGAAGTAGCTTAACGCAAACCAAGCTCGTTGCTTACATGCACGAAGAAATGGAGAAGAAACAAATTTTCCAAAAACGCAGTAACAATTTGCGGAACGACGCCTCGGTCTCTAGCCCCAGCCGGAGCTTTCCACCGGATCTCTCCCCACCCTGGAAAAAAAGATTGGAATAGCGACTACAAAACACAGCAGGCAACTGAAACACAATGATCCCACCACGTTCGACAAGTAATTTTCCATATCGGCAAAATGCGCGAATAATACATCCCGATCTGCCTACCGTTCGGACTGCAACGGATTTTTATTCTTATTCACGGTTTTATGGAAGTGAAATTTCGCAGGTGTAAGCGTTGTATGGATGCGGCATGGGAACGTGGCCTCGCCTCGCCTTCTGCCTACGAAAAGTGTGCATCGTTCCGTGCAAAGAGTAACAGCCGAAGAAAAGAACAGAAAAGAGGGAAGAGAATAAATACACAATCACTTCGGGCCACGGTGTGGCGCGCCTGCGTGTGGGTAGGATGCACCTTTGTGCGCTCGTCGCGTGTTCGCCGTTCTAATTTGGATGCCGAATTTATTCAATTTTTCAAACCCTCCAATCCTTTCATCCTCGACAAATCTACTGTAAATATACGTAGGTACATCGACAATTTGTTCAACTCACGCAGCACCGACGCTCCCTCGGACCGGGCGACTTCTCAAGGTTTCGCGAAATGGAACGCGGTGTGAAAAAACCGAGTCGTAGATTGACAAATTATCGTTGTATTTTTTGTGTCAGAAAACATGTGAGCTTTTTACACAAGAGTCCTCCCGGCCCTCGCTCCACGCTTACTTGGACGCTACAGGTGCCGCGAAGCACACGAGGTATTTTTCTCAATCCAGCCGCCATTTTTCTCCGATGTCTCTAAAAATTTCGAAAAAAATGTATAATTTTCTACGTGTTCAACAGACTCTCTGTGATTTTTTTCGGATTTTTTGGACCCCCGACGCCGTGTCTACTAAGCAGAGTTGTGAAACTAGCAATGTAAATGTGCACTACCTATTACTTTGATCAATGTAAACCTATTTCCCTCGTAACTTGTAATGGGTCACTTATCGATTGCACGTTACTCTTTTACATTTGTAACGGAGTACTTATTTATTACGTATACTTCTTTTCTTTGTGATGAAGCACTCGTTCATTACACTACTTCACTACTTCTGTGATTTGTAATAGGGCACTCATCCATTTCAGCAGTGTAACGTGCAATAAATACAGTAATGCGTTATCAAAGTAATTCATTGTTCTGCTACTAAGAAATTCCCGAAAATTTGACACATTGCGATAAACTTGCGTCGCACAAGAAAATTTGTTGCACAAAAGTGATAGGTTTTTTTTGCAACTCGAAAAAAATGTAGTCACAATGAAAATCTGATTTCAAGGGTTTGCATGGTAAAATAAAGCCACAAAGGTCATGTTCGCGGACTTCGACACTTTTTTTCTCCCGAAAAAATTGCGCACGAACTTTTTTGCAACGTTTCGTCGATGTCAACGTTTTTTATAAATACTTGACACTTTTTCACTTCAAGACAATTTTTTTGAACGTTTTTTCCAAACATTGTAGGATTATGAAACCGGCAACTATTTTTATCGAGTCGAATGGTTTTGAGTGTCAGTATAAAAATTAAAAAAAATTGCCTTCGAGTCAAAAAGTGTCGAGAATGTATAAAAAAAATGTGATACCGATGGCAAGTTGGGAAAAAATCCGTTACGATTTATTTGCACTGAAGTTCAGTCTCGTGTTTGATTGAAAAACTTCTGTTGTCGCGTAATTTGACCAGGAATTTTTCAGGAAAAAAAAAGTGTCAAATTGAAAAGTGTAAGTAGACGCGTAACCTCGGCGTCGAAGTTCCAAAAAATTGGAAAAAATTCACAGCAAGTCCAGTTAACGCGTAGAAACGTGTAGAATTTTTTCAGAATTTTCGGGTATCGAAAAAAGAGGGTGGCTAAGTTGAGGGAGAATGCCTCGTACGTAGTGCGAACCCCTTGTTATACACTTGAGCACAAAATTAGAATGCACACATTTGTTCAACCCTAAAATTACTATCATATTTGAAACTCTGTGAAAATCCAAACTCGTAGGAATCAACTTGCACGTTTTGGACACTCGTGGGCTCGGTGTCGCGGAATTCCTAACCTCGAAAACTGAATTTTTGAACATTGCGGAACTGGAAGTTGGGGGTTGTAACCGCGCTTTTACGGGCACTAAACGCGAAAGGATATTCACACGGGTACCCAGCTCGTTGCTAGTCCAACGTATGCCTAATTACGACTATCTGTGATCTACGAAACCATATCGCTGACCCGAAATTTATTCGCAGTTGGAGCTTTGCCCTCCCCGACGACCCATTCGCACTTCCCACCACTTTAGAGGTCTCCTCGATGAGGGCAAAACTTTTGGAACCTAAAAAAACTTGTATGCACTAAAAAAATCCACAGTGCTAATAATTGCACTCCTCTCCGTTTTTAAAAAAATGTATATATTATAAATTTATAATACATGCGTGGCGTGTTTTTTCGGTGTTTAAGGCTCGACCAAAAAATAACGAAGCATGGAAAAAATCCTAAAAAATTTGGGAGTGCTTTTTTCAATCAGATTAACCGGGCAAAAAATCGTGCCCAAAATCTGAGGGCTCAAGGTCGAATTGGCATGGATCACCCCACGTGCAAAATCCTGATAAATAAATGGAACACAAGAAAAACAAGAAAAACTGTCGTGCAGTTTTCACAAAACGTGTTTTCCACAAAATAAGTGCATACAAATAAAATGGCGGACAATTTTTTTGGGCGCTGAGGACTCGTTGACCGTACGAAGTGCTCGAGGATGCAGCTGCGAAAAGAAAGTTTCCGTCGCATTTGCATTTTTGCATCGAGATCTCGCTGCTTTGGGAAATTCCCGCGATCGGTTTCGAAACGTGTTTCGGACAGGTTCGGCTCTCGTTGTCCCGCATCGCGGACGAGGCGTCGGCGCGACCCACACGAAACACAATCAGAGGTGCATTCATCGCGGCATCGGTAACGCATTTTCGCATGACGCAATGCGATTGTGAAATCGTCAAATGAGTCCATAGAGGTGGCGATTTTTAGACTCGTTTGCAAATTTCGCGACGCCGTTGCATAAATTACGCGCGTTACGCCGTTGCAGCGCGGCGTCGCGTCGTGTCGTAAATTTTGACACACTTGCCGCTAAATAAACCTGATACGATTATCCGAGCCTCCATACAGCCGATACTTTCTCGATTTTATACACCGATAAGAGCGTGACGTATCGTGCGCGAAGACGTCCCGCCGTTCACCTGTCCGAATCAGTCCGGTGTTGTTATACCACATCGATGAATAATCGGCATCGCTTCGTTTCCGGAGCCTCGCATTTATGGAAATCGCTCCGATTTTCTGCCGAATCGCGCGACTATCGGCGCCGATCACCTGCTCGTCTACGACTACTTTCGACTAGCGTCTAACTTCTGTCATTGAAATTGACGTTAATTAAGCATGCGAGTCGAATTTACATTTCGCGTTCGAAGCAAGATTTGCATATTACTTGGAATTCGAATTGGGCGCCAAATTTAAATGCAGACTTGTGACCAGCGACATCTGTAGCCGTTCGATTCGACTTGAAATTTGAGTTGAACGTTGAAAGCAATTATCCAAGCAACATTCCATCTCGCATCGCGATTCAAATTGACGGTTCCACGCGAAATTAGACAATTGTAATTTCAAGTTCAATTTCCATTTTGGATTTCAATTCGATTCAGTGAACCGAAATCGCGGCGAAATTCGTTTGGGGATTAGAATGCAAATTCGGAGCACAATTGTCTTGTGTTCAAATGAAATTTGCATTTCAATTCGATCTCGACTTGACATTTGAATTGAACGTTGAAAGTAGATATCGAAGCAGCATTCCTTCTCGCATCTCGATTAAAATTGACGGTTCGACACGAAATTAGATAATTGAAATGGCAAGTTCAATTTCCATTCTGGATTTCAATTCGATTCAGCGAACCGAAATCGCGGCGAAATTCGTTTGCGGAATGGAATGCAAATTCGGAGCACAATTGTCTTTTGTCCAAGTAAAATGTGCATTTCAATTCGATCTCGAATTGCCGTTCAAATTTATAACCGGATTCGAATTGAAATTGAATTGAATATCAGTGCTGCACCCGACTTCCATCTCGTAGTAGAAATTTCTCATTGCAATTTCAAGCCGAACACAGATTCAAATTCGATCCAAAATCGAGATTCCAATTCTGGATCGAATTGAAAATCAAGTTTGAATCTGCCGTCCGACTCGAATTCAAGTTTCGACCAAGGACGAATTTGAAGTTCGGATTCAAGTGTCAATTCGAATTGCGAATCAGGTACTCATTCGCCTGCAACGTCAAGTTTGAATTGGAATCACAATTCAAGTTCGAATTGAAATGCCAATTCAACTTCCAATTGTAACTCGAGTCAAAACGTCCACCGATTCTAAATCTAGGTTCGACGGGGAGTTCAAATTGCACGTAAAATGTTAGCTTGAGTCGACGCGAGCTTCGAATTGAAAATCAATTTTCCGAAGTCAAGTCTGAATTGAAAAATCAGATACGAATTCGAAGTCGATTCAGAGTCGAATTTGCACAAGCCCCCGAAATCGGATGGGAAGTGAAGTTCGAATGGAAAATGAGTCGACAATTCGAATTGAAAGTGAATTGAAAATTCGAATTGAACGTCACGTTCCAGTCGAACCTGCGATACGACTTCGTAGACGAATTGGACCTCGAATTAATATCTGCGAGCGCTTCCAGTCGAACCTGCGAGCGCGGATTTCAAGTCGCCAAGCAAATGGCGAGTGCACTTTGAAAGTCGAGCTTTCGTTTCCGTTACTCCGCCAACCTAGCTCGTCGCAAGCCTAGCGGAACTTCCCAACCCTCTTGTCATCATTTATATTCATTTCGCGGAAACGTGATTGCGTATTTAGCCGTTCGTGAAAGCTGCCCACCGTGCGTACAGTGGGACCGGACCCCCGACCGAGCGGCGCGGCGTTGCATTTCCGCTCTATCATTACGTCAGCGCTCAGCTTTGGGGCCCGCCGTTGCGGAGAATCGGCATACCGACACTGCTGCTATGCAATCGCCGCAGCACTGCAGAATTCCAGTCGTAACTTCCGCTCTTTCTACCCACACGATTTGTGGTTTTCCTCCACTTGCCAGCCATTTTACCTTCATCGCGCCCACCAGCCGGAAAAACCACTGCGGAATACATGTGCCACTTTGTACGCCAACTGAAAAACTGTTCGTATCGAGAATCGCGCGCTTTAAACAATTACAAATAATCACTTCGAACAGCAGAAACGATAGCTGATATTTTATCCTCCAAAGATAAAACTTCGAGTTCCACGTGATAATTAGTCCTCGAACGATCGTGTAACGTTGCTGACACTTTTTTCAAGTGAATTAGAGGCTCACACTTTCAAAAATTCGATTTTCCATGGAAATACTCTAGAATTTTTTTTCCGTTTCAACTCGATTTTTCAGTGTTCAAAAAAATTTTGGGCGAAAAAATGAGTACACAGCTTGTGAACAATGCACTACCGTATTCGTTACACGTTACACTGCAAAATATAGAACGGATAAGTGCCCCACAACAAATTAAAAACAAATTAAACGTCAAATGAACGAGTACACTTTTCACTTGTACACTTCTTTTTTCTTGACCAAGTTTCAGACTAAATTTTTTTATTCCTATGCAACAGTATCCGGAAAACAATCTCTCATATTGACACCCCAAACTATCGAACCCAATGAAAATATCCTATGATGATTAAAGGAAATTTCAAAAAAATGCTTTGAAGTCAAAAAGTGTCACAAATTTTTTCGAGAAAAAAGTGTCAAAATCCGTGAACATGGCAGTTGTAGTCCCATCTTACCATGTAGACCCTTCACATCAGATTTTCAACTTGATCAATTTTTTTTTCAAGTTGCACAAAAAACTTTTTTGCACAAATTGGTATTATCGCACGCAAATTTATCGCGATACGTCAAATTTTAAAAGACACGTGGCTCCAAAAAATGCAAAAACCTTCACGGAGTGCACAAAATACCTACAACTTTTGTGCACAAATTTGTATTGTCCCACGCAAATTTATCGCGATACGCCAAATTTTAGAAGACACGTGGCTCCAAAAAATGCAAAAACCTTCACGGAGTGCACAAAATACCTACAACTTTTGTGCACAAATTTGTATTGTCCTACGCAAATTTGTTGCGATGCGTCAAATTTTAGAAGACACGTGGCTCCAAAAAATGCAAAAACCTTCACGGAGAGTCCATCTACCACGTAGAAAAGTATACATGTTTTTCAGAATTTTCAGGGACACCGAAGCAACAGGCGGCTGGATCGAGGAAGAATGGCTCATATTCATTTCGTGAGCCAAAGCTTCAAAGATCGAGGCTGCCCGATCCTTGCGGTACCACGAAGTAATTATAATTCGCGGTATCGTCGGATCGTATGCAACCACGAAGCAGAATGATTGGCCGCGAGCTCGTTTCGATGGGGCCCCCGCGGTACGGACGGACGGACGAATGCAAAGCGACAGTGACACATCGCCCAGATACTTGCTGGACTAGTTTTCGCGTAAGTAAACCGCGGCACGAGCAGACAACGTTTTACAATTTACAAGTTTCCAAGCTAATTTGACGCACCGTGCGGCGATAGGCGTTATCGAACTAGAATGCAAAAAAATCCGTTGCCAGACCAGAGATTTGGCAGGTCTACGAAGAGCCACTCCACGAAGACGAAGCCACCAATCTTGTTAGAAGTAATCTCTCAACGAACGAATCGAACCGACGAGTAAAGCAAAACAGCAATCCGAAAGTAATGCATCGCGGTAGACGTTTCACGCAGAACTGGGAGTATTGTCCAGAAGTTTGATGAGAGCACACTGAGAGCAAGTCCAGGTTAGGCCAACTAGCCCGAACGTAGCGAACCCATCCTTGACTTTACTATCTAGTCAGAATTCTAAAACCTGGTCTAGTTGAAGTACCGTGCAAAAGTAGTGTGGTAGCTGGGTCTTCGCACTGCTGTAACCTCTTTATCAGGCTACAGCTACCAGGCTACAGCTTTCAGAGTCCAAAAAGACTGAATATACGAATGACTTTCAGCCCCCAATAAGATTTGCACCAACTCCAGTCAAACACGGTGCAGTGTACTTCAGATCTAGTTACGGCTGTCACATCTCTCAGGATGCAGTAACCAAATGAAGGAATCCTCTTCAACTATGAATGATAGTTGTAGTAGGTTCAACATTTTTAGACTTGCATATTGCGAGCATAGATTGGGATCTCGTGTCTCGACTACCTACTCTCAGATAGTGTTTCGGCAGGCGTGCCAGACGACACTATGCCGATATCGAGACTCACTTCGAGCAGATGAGCATTGATGTGTCATCTGGAATCAGTGAGACGTTTCTTGTTCTCGGATTTGACAGGCGAGCTAGAATCTCGACTCGATCTTGTTTACGCGACAACGCGATCTTGTTTACACGACAAGGGGCTGGTCGAGGTAGGAGCCCAGGTAGGAGCACCTACAATCTCGGAGCTACTTCAACCATATTTTCTTGGTCCAGCAAGGAAGTTCCATAGTCAAGGTCAATCTAATCTATGTTACCTAGTCATTGGTACAGTAACTACACTATTACCAGAAATCTAGTTAGAAAAAGTAGTTCCAAGTGCTGTTTCCGGATAGCCTTGTTCTTCTAGTTACCCTGACCAGGTATCATTTCTCTCACAATTGTTAGTGTACCGTACAGCTCCAATATTGGACCAATCGAGCCCCGAATGACTACCGAGGGGTTTTCTGGGTCGCTGATCACGAATCTGGCATTAGATTTGTAAAATTCCAAAATGGCGATCCAGTATCGCGCATGCGCAGCTATAAACTCTACTTAAACCTTGTCGCTCTGGGGGATTCGCTGTCTTGGAATTTCACAAATCTGATGCCAGATTCGTGATCAGCAACCAGGAAACCCCCCCGAGTGGATAAGTTTTAGCCTAAAAACGTTGAACTGAAAGCCTTCCAGTCACACTTTCAGTGGAAGGGCTAACAAGGCATGTGTCGTCCCTCTTTTTTCTTGAGGTTCTTAACGCTGGTCGAATTCACATGGTCGGATGCGAAAAGTATCGATATTTTCAAAGGAGATATTTCAGGTTAGCATGTGTATTTGGAATTTACATTGAAAAATGCATTGCACATTTCTGTGCGAGACTATCAACTCCAGTATTTTCGAAAACAGCGTTAAACACGTGGAGTATTGGAGGTAGCCTAAATTTCGGCTGGAAAAAATGTATTGAGGTAGCTTTCGCCTCGTTTCTACGGACATTAACTGTCGATGATGGGAAAAAGGTGGAAAATTTCGAGGGAAATTTTTCATGATGAGGAGAATATTTGCCTGTAGTGCGATGAGCGCGATTCCAAAGTGCTCGCTCGGCAACTATTTTGCCGAAGAATTCAACGCGCGAGCTAGACACGGAGAATTCGAATAGTGCAGAATGCGAAACTCGCGACCCAGATATTCGAGCTGCGATGATAGGAGAAATAATCGGATTAGCTAAACGTTTGCCACACGCGGAATAAATGTGCCGATCGCTGCGATTTGCCACTCGTGGCGCAAGTGCAGCACACTTCGATCGCGATACGCCTGCGACGACAAATTAGCACGCGTCATCGATATTAGGAATTTGCGCGAGGACTCGCGAGAGTGGGTCAAATTTTCTGCAACGTGGTACCAATTCAACCGGTGTTTACCACTGATGCGGTGCTGGTTTGCTGGACGCTTGCGAAACTCCAGTAGGTATTTTATTCTCGTACTGAAATCCATTTTATACGTTCTAGTTCGGGTGCTCCGGTCCACAATTTTTAAAAATCGCGTTTCTTCGTTGCACGTTTCCGAAGATTGGACCTCTAAGAATATATGCTCCAAAGGAATTTCGAAAATCTCACTTACTTGCGGAGTTACAGCCACTTTAGTGGCGTGGTAGCCGAACCAAACTACTTTTTCCTACACGTTGGACTGGATATCTCGAGTTGTAATGATCCGATCAACTCGAAATTTGGTGTGACCCCTCTTTATACATCCCTCTACGGGCCGGACCAGGCTCATGCGAAAATTTTGTTTCCTACTATGTTCAAAAAATTCGAAACTGTGAAAAAACACCACGGAATGAATTTTTTTCGCCAAAAAAAATTATTTCTATTTTTTTAGACGACTCGAAAAATCGGAATCATGTCAAGATGGACGCCCCATTTTTTTCCACCCCATTTTTTCGATTGTTCAATTTTTTCCTGTATTTTTAAAGCATTAATAAATATGACGCCCCATTTTTTTCCACCCCATTTTTTCGATTGTTCAATTTTTTCCTGTATTTTTAAAGTATTAATAAATATGTAATAAAAAAATGGAGGGTGAGAAGAAAAAACGAAATTTAGTAGCACTTAGAGCTTGTATTTTAGTTTCTGTGAACTCTAATTTCTTGTGGCAAAATAAGGATCTGCTGTCTCGTAGCGGGAATTTCTTATTTTTTATCCCCGGTTGTTTGTTTCCGCTCGTAAGACAAATAATCGGCAGCAAAGAGATATTTCCTCGCGTGACAACGATACTCTCGTCCGATTTCCTTTTTTTCTCCTGCGGACCGAAAATAAAGAAGAGATAAATAGAGAAAGGAAAAATAACGCAATAACGTCGATATCGTGATAATCTGCTACCATCTTCGTCAACCGTCAGCACCGATGAAGACGAGTGGTTGCAAAATACTCTTCAACAATTTGAGCCGGTGAATTTCTGCCATTTTGTTGCTCCGCTCGTCGCGCAGATTATTCCTAACGTCCTGAACTTCAGCCGTAAAAATATCAGTCGAGGTTCCCGAGCAAGTTGCGAGATCAGGAAAAACGTGGGTAGGAACCAGGATCGTTTATTCTTGAGGTATCACTTTTTTCGATTCGACGACAACCACGCGAGAAAAGGAGTCTCTTGAGAGCTGCGTGACGATGCCGCGTCGATCGATTTCCCGGAGCCACCTGTAGGAGCCCTCGGACCGAGGGTGGCGCGAAGAGCCAGCTGTCTTACGTACTCGGATACGATTTGACAATTTTTCCGAGAGCCAACGGTGAGAGCCAAAAAACGGGGGACACTAAAAATATACGCTTTCGCGTTATTTTTTCGGAAAATCGACGGTGATAACGCGTCAGCGGGCGTAAAGTACGACTTTGCGGCACCGGTGACGCAAAGTAGTACTTTACGTCTCTCTGAAGTCGAAAAATCCACTCGAAACCTGCAGGACCGACTTCTAGGTTTACGAAAATGAGATGCCAGAATAAGATTACTTGAAGTAGGCATTTTTTAGGACGTAAAGTACGACTTTGCGACACCGGTGCCGCAAAGTAGTACTTTACGGCTCTCTGAAGTCGAAAAATCCACTCGAAACCTGCACGACCGACTTCTAGGTTTACGAAAATGAGTTGCCAGAATAAGATTACTTGAGGTAGGCATTTTTTAGGATGTAAAGTACCACTTTGCGACACCGGTGCCGCAAAGTAGTACTTTACGGCTCTCTGAAGTCGAAAAATCCACTCGAAACCTGCACGACCGACTTCTAGGTTTACGAAAATGAGTTGCCAGAATAAGATTACTTGAGGTAGGCATTTTTTTAGGATGTAAAGTACCACTTTGCGACACCGGTGCCGCAAAGTAGTACTTTACGGCTCTCTGAAGTCGAAAAATCCACTCGAAACCTGCACGACCGACTTCTAGGTTTACGAAAATGAGTTGCCAGAATAAGATTACTTGAGGTAGGCATTTTTTTAGGACGTAAAGTACCACTTTGCGACACCGGTGCCGCAAAATAGTACTTTACGCCCGATTTTCGGAAGAAATAGCGCGAGAGCGTATACTCGACTGGACTACGAGAATAGAGAGAGCAGCGCCTTTGGAACAACTTGTCCAAAGCTCCTTGGTCTGCCCGTGGCGGAGAACGATGACACCGATTTTTTTTCCAATGACAATTCCGAGTCCTGTCCACGAGGCGGCAGCTGTATGCGCGCATCGCTCGCAGGCATCCGAATTTTCAACGCCGGAGATTATCTAATACTCCACCTCCTCCGTGGTTTTTTTCGTCCCCCTGCAGGGTTATTATTGCGTCGTGTGTGCGGACTCACGCGAACCGTACGAATCTCTTCGGGACGGAAGAGGCTCACCGCCGGACGGAGAACGGGGGAAGGCCAGCGTGCACAACGCGCGCGAGTGTCCTCCCTTCTCTACCTCTTCGGCTCGCAAGCTCTCACGTATACGCGCGGCCGAGAGGGGCCCTTGTCGCGGGAGACGAGCAGGGGGAAACGTTGCGCGGCAAGGAGGAGCGGCGGAAGGGAGCTCGTAGTACGAAGTGCCCACGTGGAGGTGAACGTCCAAAGGGGCAACCTGTTTCGGGGTTCATGGCCCTCCGACGACGACTAGTCCACGACCCATCCTGCATCCTCGATCTGCTAGCACAAGGGATAACATTCAACAGCGAAAATTCGATTACACAAGAAATCATTTTTTCGGCTTCAATTCCATTTTTCGGCATTTCCAAAAATTTTACGGCAACAATGAGCATACATCTTCTGTAGGGCACAGAATTTGCTACACGAAAGTTCCTCTGAGCAAACACTGTCCAACCTACGGTTCTCGAGTTACAGCGTGTATCGTGAGATTTTTTTTGCAAATCGCTCTTGTCAAACGAAAACTGCATCTCTACTCTCTCAGAAATAGCCAAGAACTTTGTTTTCAGATCATTAAGTAGGGTGGAATCGTGGGAGCTTTTTTTAAGTCTCCACTTTTTTCAATTTTGACTTTTATTTTTCTGACTAATTTTTTTTGAGCTTCTTAAACATGTATAAACCAGGTAAAAAAGACCCGGTGCTGAAATCTCGACCGTTTTCTATTTACAGCCTTGTCTAAAGCACCTAAAACTTGACCCTAGAGACTAGAATACTCATACTGTAAAAAAAAAAACTAGTTTTTTGTAACTACGCGTTCTAAACAATTCACGCGCATTCTGCCAGAAGTGTTCTAGTCTGCTTGTTCGGAAGAGATCAAACTGATGTGCATTTTTTTTTTTTCAAAAGTCAGAATCATGGGGAATTTGTGAGGAATAGCAATTCGATTTTTGAGTAGGTAGACGCGTCTGCAGGTACCTATTCAACAGCTTCAGTTTCGATGGCATCTGACTAGATCAGTAGACTTGGCAAAAAGCTCAGCCTCGCGCAGCTTTCGCGACTGGCGCCTGCCTCTGCGCAGGGGTTTCAGGTCGATCCGGTGGCAATCAGTAGCTACAGACGTGCAAATTCCTGAGGAGAAGGAAGCCGCGTCATCGCGGAGATAAATCGACGGAGGGAATTAGTCATCGCGGCGATAGGCGCGTTGCACGATTTGGCCAAGAACGACGAAGCCTTCCAGACGACGGATTCGTTGTTCAGCTGAGAGGCGCGAGATTTGCGTTGTTTCAACGACTATTTAACTTTCGGAGTCACTGGATCGCGCGTTATCAACAATCGCATCGCTGTCGTTTCGCGCTTTTCCGCTCGCATCGCCACTTTATACGCCACGCGTCGACTCATTTCGCGACGCATATCTCGCGCAATCTCTTCTCGTCGCCCCACGAAGCGTGTCGCGCGAGAGCTACCGTTATTTCCAATCAAACAACGTTCCGTAGCCGTGCACCTCGAATCTTTCTCGTATCAGCCAATTGAACAAATACGATCGAGCCAATAATGCGCGATGAGCATTTCACGACAACGATTCTGTGACCTTCCTCTACTCTTTGCCGATGCGAGGGGAGAAATCGTCGCGCGGCAAACACCAAATCATCGCCACGCGTATTTTGCCCCCTCTCTCTTCTCCTCCAGCTGTGTTCGTGGCCAAGATATTCCTCGATGATGCACTGAAAAACAGGATAGCTGCGGCGACCATTTTCTGGGTAGCCTCCGCGTGCTGGATGGTTGTGCGCCGTGTCCTACTAGTATCACGAGTCGAACCATCTTGCACACACGGTCGCGCACTAGAGTCCGACTTTAGTATCTCACTATCCAGAGTTTTACCATACAAATCACAAAGCATCGCACTGAACCTATTAATACTTACCAATGACCATAGTACTTCGAAACGGGTTACAATCCACTAAAATTCTAGCGAGTTCAAAAATGAATACTGCGAATCTGCCTATCAATTTTGACCAGAGCACCATGGTAAGATGTATCATGGGTCAAAATTCGATTGGGCACTCGATGTTAATTCGGTATGCGCCCGTAGTAAAATGAAATACGTGATATTACGGGAAACTTGTTAACCCGTCGATATAGACGTTTTCTAGAAGAGTTTTTCCCGGTGTCGTACGTATTGGTTTTTTATTTTCAATAGTGGCCGTCGAATTTTGATTTGTCCCACAGTAAACGGAGGCGCGAAGGTAGCGACGCGGGCTACTTCTTCGGTTCGCGTTCTTCTCAAGAGAGCCAGTGGAAGTGGCACGTTTCTACATTCGATCAAAGGGAATATTTGAACCTGGGAAAAAAATACGCGCGAAAATATCAGGTATCGCGAGTTAATTGCGAGGCCGAATTTCGCATCAATAATGTGAATCGATGTCACAAGTAAATAATTAAAAAATGAGAACGAGAAATCTACCTTACAGACTTGCCCTACCCACGATTTTGTCACCACGCTACTAACAACACAGACTCGTGATAATTCTACGTTTTCGTTTATTAAACTCGTCGTTTGTCAATCGTTTTCCGAACCATTCGATTCCATGTCTATCGGTAATAGAACGTTTTTCTATCGGGTGCCATAATTTTTTCTGACGAACGAGTAACGGTTGCGAATGTCGTACAGTTTTCGGAATAGATCTCGTATTTTTTTCACTCGAGTGCAAGGTAATTTTTTAAACGCGCTCCATCTCATTTCGCTGTGTGACATTTTAATTTTGTTCACATGCTACAGCTAGCTTCACTCGCGACTCGAGTCGCTATGGGCCGTTGCAGAATTTAGCAGTACGACGATGCAGTCTGCCAGTGGTGCGTACCACAGTAGAAACTGATTTGCAAGGCAAATAAAAATTAGTGGAGTATTCGCGATGTTGGCTATCCGGCATACTAATGCTACACGTGCAATGGATAGGGGTGGCAACTATCCCGGGATTTTCGGTTGAGTCGCCCTGTCAGAGGGAACGAGTAGTGCAACTGTTCTGACTCACCTTCGAGTATCTCTGCGTACTTTTCAAGGTCCCACCAGCCTAATTTGTCTTTCACCCGCTGGTCCATGTTTTCAACGCGAATTTAGATTGATAAATAAATAAAAATACATCAAATTGATAATTATTTAGCGCGGTAGATGCTGCTAGCGCATATTCGCTGGGACAGGCGTGACAGATCACTAAGGGATCGCTGGAGCGCCAATCGTGATGCTCACCAGGGTCATCCCATGCAGCCTTGCCCGGAAGCATTATAATTCGATGTTCGCGGCCAAACGGCTGCCTATCCAAAGGATGCTTGCTGCGACTATCTTTTTCTTCAGTGCGACCATTCCTCCAAAAAATGGTCAGTTCCTAAGGTGAAGTACCCACTAGTCGACCAGGTTCCAAGGTGGAACCAGTTTAACCCTAATTGTAGCCACGAAAAATGAGCTGATATCAGAAAACAAATGTTCGTAAACACCCATACAATTCCGAATCTAATTACGAGTAGAAAAATAATTCACACAAATTTTGTGTATTCTCACGAGATTTTTACAATACACTACACAGCGAGTAGTAGTTGAGCAACCTATTTGAAGTAGACTTGAACAAGCATGGAGTACAGTTCAAAAGTTGACGTTTATATTCAGAACATTAAAAAGTGAACAATAAATTCAGTCAAATAACCAAGCCATTTGTATTTATGTGTCAATAATAAAATTGTAGTTTGCGAGCAACTATGAGAAATTGAAACCGTGAGATTTACATAGTTTCTTGTTCAATCTGCAGAGTTTTCTGAACAACATTGTTCGTTATTCGTTTGCTGTCACTATAATTAGGCTATATATAGTCGAATGACCTTGAAAGTCGGAATGCACTCTTGTAGGGTGGTTTCCACCCCCAAATTTGAGCCTTGGCACATGACAAAAAATACGTGTCTAATATTCTTCCATATTGTGAAAGAAAAACCTTGCTGACAATCTATTGGTGCGTTTACCCTATGCGTTTCCAAAAATTTTTTTCGCCGAACGGTTTGCACCATTTTCACATTTCCTCCTCGAGAGAGAGCGAGGATAGGAGTGGAAGACGAAACGCTGCCAGACAAGACTTGCTGCCGAGAGATTTGGCGGTGAGAGCCGCGAAGATGGGAACCAGTTTTGACGTCAAAACGCATGGCTCTCGCTCGCATCCGCAGGACTTTCTGTTCTTTTATCCAGTTGTCCTTAGAATATATTTTCGGAGAATTAGAATAGCTGCTCCTTCGTACTCGCGACTGCATCGATGCGACGATTCGTCCGTTAAAAATAACCAGTCGGATCAAATTTTTTCCCTCAGCGACGTTTTCGGAATTCTCGTAACGCGATTAGCCGGCGATGGGTCGTAGATAAGCACGATGGCTTTTGGACGAAAAGTTTATCAACGAGGGCAAAAAATCATCCCAGATTTTTAGTCGTCTCATCATTAAATCACGAATGAGATTACGTTTCATTATTTTAGCTGGTAATTGTTACTATTGACCTGCATAATTATTTAGAATGGTAACATTGCTCAGCATTATATGTGCTACTAACGCGCGAGGGTAACTGTTACCGTGTAACATAATTAAGGCAACTGTACGTATCAGAATTGTTAATATATTGAATTGAATTGAACCGAATTTATTAGAGTCGTGTGTCGATGAAGAGCCATTACAAGAGGTCAGCGGAAAATCCGTGACAATGGCACTGTTACATATGTACATTGATGTAGCTTATATTGTAGGTACACGTGAGGTCGAGCATTCTTAATTGATAGGTGCTATGCGGGGATACTTACTACTCATGCCAGATTTCTCTTGGTCATTCCCATATGGAAAAAAACTATTGAGATTCTCAGCAATAGTTGACAAAACTATTGAGGCACTCGGTAGTTCTTGGAAATTTCTAATAGTTCGAGTGGAGATTCAATAGTTCAGTCAGTAGTGGCTATGGAGTAACTATTGAAACTGTGTAGTCGCTAGGAACTACTCGAGACCTTCCCCATTGGTTCCAGTGATCCTTTCACTAGTGAGGAATAAAACTATTGACTCAATTTGAACTACTGAAAACGTGTACTATTGGTTCCAGTGATCCATTCACTAGTGAGGAATAAAACTATTGACTCAATTTGAACTACTGGAGACGTGCACTATTAGTTTCAGTGATCCATTCAGTAGTGAAGAATAAAACTATTGACTCAATTTAAACTACTTGTAGTAGTTTATAGATACATTATGCTACTTCCCCGTGTGCAAAAAAACTAGTGAGGCTCTTAGTAGTTCTTCCAAAATTCTAATTGTTCGAGTGAATATTCAATAGTTTAGTCAGTAGTGTCTGTGGAGTAGTTATTGGACCTATGTAGTCACTAGGAACTACTGAAGACGTTCATTGATGGTTCCAGTAATGTTTCCAGTAGTGAAGGATAAAACTATTGACTCAGTATGAACTACTGAAAACGTTCCCTGTTGGTTCCAGTGATCCTTTCAGTAGCAAAGGATAAAACCATTAACTTAATTGGAACCACTGAAAACATTCACCATTGGTTTCAGTGATCCTTTCAATAGTGAAGGATGAAATTCTTGACTTAATTGGAACTACTGAAAACATTCACTATTGGTTCCAGTAATCCTTTCAATAGTGAAGGCTGAAACTATTGACTCAATTGGAACTACTGAATACGTTTACTATTGGTTCCAGTGATGCACTGAGTTTTTTAAAAAAATGATTCGAAGTTTGAAACTTGAAAACCACGTGTAAAAATATTATGACATTTTTTCGTATTCTGTTTTGAAAAAAAACATACAAAAACGAAACTTTTGGAAAAAAGCATCCAATTTGGTCTATTATTAAAAAACTTGGGGGCAAGAAACCAAAACTCGTGGTTTTTCGAACGGGTGGTCGAAAAACTCTCAAAATTTAGGTGGAAGGTTTTTTCGAAGGGTACAAGAAACTATGAAAAAATTGAGGAAATCCAAATTAACTTTTGTCGAAACTGTCAATTTGACGCGGAATGCCCCAATAATTTAATTGCCAGATCTTCATCTTCCGAATAACTGGAACCGGGAAAATCTAAATTGTCATCTCCTCGGGTTTCGGCGTTAACGAATCTACCGGCTGAATTGCAGAGTCTACGGCGAACGACGTGACGCGACCTTTACTCGATCAGCTTGACGTTCGAAAGGTCATCACGACCGTTCCAACGAAATTCACCCAGCGACGAGATGAAATCTGAATGCGAATAGAAGCGCAGCGTGACGTCAGTCCGCATGCAGTGGGACAAATCCGCGAAACTCGACAAACGAGTCTGTGGACTTCGATTGCAACGTTACATCCTCCTGAAAGACTCGTCACCGATGTCCAACTGCAGCTGGAACCAGGCGCAGAATATACAATTTCCAATTTCTCCGTTTTTCCAAACCGACATTTTTTTTTTTGGAAGATAAAATTTCCAAAAAATTGTGAAACCCAGTCGAACGAAGTTTCTATGGAAAGTTCATTTTTGAAAAAAAGCTTTCTCATATATTGTTGGAGATCATTTTACCCATTTTCTTATTATCGTGAATACACCGGCGCCCGAGCAAATAGTGGTGCGATGCGGAGGCAAGCCAAGACGTACGTAATCCTCGTGTGTTTTGACCTTCTGAATCCGAATCCGGTCTCGGAATTGTTCCAGCGACCTTCGCTCACATTCCTCCCGGGAATCTCGCGATTTTTCGAATTTCCCGAGTTATTCTCAAAATTTTCAACAACAAGGCAGCGAGAAATCGCTCTTCAGATTTGAACTCCGATAATCGAGCAGTTAAGCACCGTGTTTTCACATCTTTGCGGTGTTTCGCCTCTTTTGCAACCACTTTGCACATTGAAATTGTGGTGCACATTTCGCACTACACAGATAACGTCGTAGATTCCTGGCAAATAGGTAATAGTTTTTTTTTTACCAAAATTGGTGAACCGATAGGGATGAATTTCAGAAATTTCTGGCTCCTAAATTCTTGCCAAGGTCCAACACGTTTATTATTTCGTCTCTTCCATTTGTTACTCGCATTATTTATACCCAACAACGCAGACGATGCTGTTCACTTTTTTTTGTTACCATTTTTTCCTCCACTTTTCATACGAGGATACCGAAATTCAAGCCTCGAAAGTCGATGCTTTGGAAATAGTAATACGCAACGCCAAATGTCGGAGAAGAAGAATTGATTCATCCGGAGGAATATTTCTGCGAATAACACGTCCATGAAAATGTCGTTGACTCGGACGAATGTTTTTTGAACTTGCTCCAAAGAAATATTTCATCCAATCAAGTAGATCTGTTTTCTGGCCAATATTTAAATTTCGAATGGATGAAAAACAAACTTGGATTCCTTCTCTCCAAAAACCACCTCATCAATCCTAATTTACATTACTTATATGCAAATTTGTCAAAATAGCGACGAAACGTGAGGATTTATTTATCACTTATGTACGTTCAGCATCCTACTAGGGTCCTTTTTTTCCAGGACTATTTTTTTATTTTCGGTCCCGATTGAAAATTTCTTTAAAAATGTCCAAAAAAAAGGTCCCCGAAATTTTCAGCTCTTAGTATTAACATCAAGTACTTTTAAAATACTTTTTCCTATTTAAAATACACGTAAACTTTGATTTCTTTTTCTTCAAATGACTATAACTCCGCGCCATTTCATGCTATCGTATTGTACCAAAACGCGATTTGCTCAGGATTAGGTGCTCTACAAAAGTGCCCACGGCGGCGTTGCTGTAATCTGCACTCGTGAGATCGTACAGGTGACTAAATCTGATTTTTGTGCAAAATTTTTGCTTTTTTGACGTTATTTCATAAATGACTGCACTTACATGAAAAGTGTGAATGACAAAGTTGTGAGAAATTTAATTTGCTACAAAAAAGGTTCTCTCAACTGAATCGCCAAGATTCATATTTCTCGAGATAGGGCTGTACTTTCCGCCCTAGAGCGTAAAAGAGCCACTTTCCGCCCGCAAAACGGGCACGAAAAAGCGTACTTTCGGTGCAGGGAGGATGAAAAAAATGATCGATTGCTTTGAGACAGTCCAATGTAGGGGGGTCGAATTGACCCGAACTGAACTTTGACTGTTCGGCATGGCGGACCGAGGAAGACTTGGGATACGTAAGTCTGCCTGGCAGTTCCGTCTGTGAGTACAATTTTCCACGTGGAGGTAAGCGCCGATCAGTTTGCTTCGTTTGGCAATTGCAAAATTTTCAATTTTGGCCTGGGTCAAATTGACCCCGCCCCTGCAGTTAAACTGCATCCAACTTGGACGGAAGGTCGAAAAGGTTTCGTAAATCGGAGCGAGGTGGTTTCGGTGGTCGACTGTCGGAAGGAGGAGCAGCACCCAGGAAAACTATGATATCAAACTGACGCAAGCGTAATCTCGGTGCAGCATTGGACACAGGGAATTTCTGCGAGCCAGGAAAAGTGAGAAAACAATTGGCAACCGACGGACGTCATCGGCAGTTTTCCGCGTATCCCGACTCCAACGTACGAAAAGAGTCTTCTTCACTCGTGTATTTTGTGCTCCGTGTCACGTATTTGGTCTTTGTTTTGGACGGGTTTCGGAGGCGAGGGCGCGGAGCGAGGGGATTCCGCTATTTTTTTCGTCAAGTCCTCGATGGCCTTGAATCTATTTACGCGCATCCCACCGCGCGGCGCGCTGAGAGCACCTTAGGATGTTGACGCGATAGAGAGACTCAACGCCGGGTGAGTCAGTTGGAACGCCCACGTAACGCTGATACCGCGGCGACAGTGGCGCGCAGGCGGCTCGCAGAGGTGAAGGCCACGCGGCGTGCAAGCTTTTGGAAAAAACACTATCGCCAGCGGCCGCGAAACGTAGCACTGCATCTGTTGCGTGTCCGAGTCAGCGCCAGCAGCTGCACCGGCGTGTCCGAGTCAGCGGCAGTAGCATCGCCACGTGACACGACCGGGCGCTGCTGCCTACTAGCGGTGCACCACCACCGCGGCGGTGGTGGTCGCCTGGTCGCGGCGGATCCTCATCCCCCGTTAAGGCGGAAGGAGTTACCGCTGCAGCCTCAACGCCGCAACGGTGCGCCACCGCGTTCGTTTCCCGTTACAGCGTTCACCGATCGCGCGCAACTCGCCTAATCCGCCGCGCAACTCGCTGATACTACGTGATACTACTACGACGCGGTGCTGATCCAGCACCGGACAACGAACGGGGCGGCAGAACCGAGTCTAGATGCGATACTTATCGGAACGTTCGGCGAAGTATATTTGTAGAATCATGAGTCAATTAGACGGATGACAAACAGGATTGCTGACCGCATGCGACGACGAAGGCAAATGATGCGTGCAGCGAAAGAAACAGAACTCATCCTTTTTTTATCCTACCTGAAAACCTGATACTTGTGGAAAAAATATATTTCCTTGCAGGATTTTCAGCAGAATTGCCTAAATATTATTCCAGCTTCTCCGAAGTCGTTGATTCGCTACGTAGTTTTTCCCGGAAATTCGAACTCGCTAAATCGTAATAAATTTCTGGAATACTACTGCAAAATTCGAGTATCTCGGAGATTCTCTTTGAAATGAACAATTTTCATAAATTAACAATTATTATTTCAGACTAGGTAATTAACAATAATTACAATAATCACAGTTTTATAATAATTATTATTTCAGACGTATTCTGAAACATTGTCATGCATCTAAGAAATGCTACTATTCCTGAAATTGTGCTGAATCGTGCAAAATAGGCCTCTGAATACCGGGTAACCGTTGCATAACCTACAAAAATGTTGCGCATCTAACGTTTCGTCTAAATTTGCAAGTTGCTGCTGAGACCAATAATTTTGAGATTACATTCATTCTAGACGAATACGGAAAATCTTAAGAATTTAGGCGTAAGCGATACACGAAGCTGGCAACTAATTGGCGCGATTCCATGGCGAAGGGAAAATAATCACAATCGACCAACTTTACTCGACCCCCTATTCTGAGTTATGTGTTCGGTAGTAGCGATCCGAGTCAACAGCTGTTTGTTACATGGACCAATATCGCTCGACAGACGAATAATACACGTCAACGTAGTTGTATAACGATCATATATCTATTATCATCGTCATCCGCTGCATATTTTCCCTTGATTATCGATCATTCGCCTCGATATGCTCAATTTCGAGGCGTCTGGACGTTTCCACGCGAAAGATGACGAGTACTCGACGCCAGATTCTATACGCGTGTCAAAAAATACGCAACGTTACAATTTACATCAATTTGCAATTTTTAACGGACTCTCAGTTCAACGCTCTTCGCGTGCGATTTACTTCTTTCTAGTTGTTTTTTTGCTCTGGTCAAATATTATCAGACCGATTTTTTGACAGTGCAAAAAAAAATGCGAGTTGCAATCGTGCAAGTTCAAGGTCGAGCTTTTCAAATATTTTAGGCACACGAGGTCTAACAAATGTTCCTGTATCCGAGAAAATTATTTGCCGAGACGGTTTTTCAAAAACAATTGCACCATGAGAAATGCTGACGATTTTTCGAAATTTAGAAGCGAGGCTCAATTAAGTGGAAAAATCTCGTGGTTCGCGAACGAAACGGGGAGTAGGAGGGATAGTGCAAGAGAGGGAGAGAGAGAGAACCGAATCACCGCAACTACGGCTAGATGTAGAGCGCACGTACGCGAAAGCGCGGAAACAAAACAGCAAACGTTCACAAGCTCGCGAGAAGTGGTCAACAACGTCGCTGATTAGTCAGGAGGAAAAGAAAAGACCAGATAAAGAGGAATGGATGAAAAAAAAAATTTCTCAAAATCGAGGCTCGAACCTTCGACGGGTGGGAGTTGGAGGAAGGTACGCCGTGGCGGCCGTTGGGAAGACGAGTGGCGAGAAGGCAACTACCAAACGCGAGATACGTTTCGCCGGATCGCGGCGAGCTACACGTGAAATTCTTCCAGAGTCGAGACTCTATCCGATGCGCAGCTAACTGTACGTAAAGTTTGGCTATGCACAGGCTAAATGGCTCGAGGATGGTGGGGCCAAAGGGGTCCGCACGCAGGGGAGGGGGGTTGCGATTGGCGGTGAGAGGGGGGCAAGACGGGTGGCCCGTTGCAGAGGGGCAGCGGGGTGAGGAGCGCACGGGGTGGGGTGGAAGTCGGTGTATAGAGCATCGGCAACGACAGCAGTACGACGAGAGGGGGGGAGGGGGGCGAGCGAAAAAGAGCGGGGCGATGGGGGGAAGAATTGGCGAGGAACGCCGCGGCCGAGGAGGGTGCGGAGGGGAAAGTTTTGGGGAGGGGGGGGGGGGGGCGAGTTCGGCAGTCCAAGGGAGGAGGAGGGGGAGGAGGTGGAGGTGGCGGAGGACGAGGAGGAGGAGGAGGGACGCGGAAGACCCGGAGCCCTCCGTTCTGGCGAGCTGTGACGACGCTGTGGCGCGGGGGGAGGCCGAGTGCCTCCCCTCAATGCCCCTGCCGACGAGCAGCGCGGCTTTGGCCCCCCTCCCTCCCTCCCTCCCGCTCCTCTCCCCCCCTCTCTCTCTCTCTCTTTTAGAGGTTCCTATGAATTTTGCGACACTCAATAAAAAGTGGTTCCACAGGGTTACCATTTCGGTAACTATAGTTTGCCTCCTCACCAATACTACGAGAATAAAAAAGTGCATGGGAGAGGCGGTTGGCCGGCCGACCCGCGCGCGGACGCAACGATTTGCCCAGTTGCGTTCCCAATCATTCTACGACTAGGTAGTCCCGTGTCCAGGCCAGGCCACAAGGTTGGTCGGTGTCATCGGCAAGAACACGAACGCTTTAGAGTATTAATGCTGTCCGAACTCTAGTAAGAAGTTTTCGCCACTCTGGTACCATCGCGTATTTTCCGTTCGTTCGCACCTCGTGTTTTCTTCTCCGTTCGTTCGTTTCAACGTTTCTCGGTTTATCTCGGCGAGTTTTCGCGATTCTTTTCACTCCACGACGCTCGACGCGCACTCCACTTTCCTCGGTCTCTCTCGAAGCCGACGAATTTCAACGACGCGGAAGGACGGAGGAACAACGGTATCGGCGAGTTGCCCTCGACATTTTTCCACCGGAACGAGAAGAAGCAGGAGGGGAAAAGGAGGAAGAGGAGGAAGAAAGCTGCGGATGTGGGCAAGAAGTCGAAAAAGTCGAAGAGGAGTGAAATAATAGGAACAGTGGACAAGCGAAGGCAGTTGCGTCGATACGTTAATAATAATAATTGACGGATAATAACGATAATACGTGTGGCAGTGCAACGCGGTTGGGTCGAAGGAGAACTTGAGCATCGAAAGACGAAGAGACGGAGAGAGACAGCGAAGAGGAGAAAAGAGAGTCGAATCGTAGACGAACGGACAGACGGACGGACAGAGAGACGGAAAGACAGAGAGACAGAGAGACAGAGAGACAGAGAGAGAGAGGGAGACACGCCTACATATTTTCGGCGGCAGAATCGGAGTGTGGCGGTGGTTTGCGAATGAAACGTCATTAACGACACGCCGGTTTGTTAAGGAACGTTCGACGATGGACGCAGGAAAGGAATCTCGAGTGTTTATTAAAAAGTCGTCGATCGGTGGGAAGTGAGAAACGCGCGTGACGCGAGGTTTGGACGCGGGATTGTAGTTGTTGGTCCTGGTTAAGTAGGAAGTAGCGGTGAGGCCGAAGGAAGGAGAGAAAACGGTTGATAAGGAGAAACGTCGAAGATCGAACGTCGCGCTTGTTCACCGGATCGAGCCTGGCACCGCGGCGCGCAAGGACATCGTGGAAGCAGCACTTTGGTTTGCAGCAGTGACGAGCACAAGGTACGTCTGCCGAGTGCCGGTGGCCTTCGGAGTTTCGAGAGTGCGATACGCGTGAAAGGCATATAGACGTGTCTGGCGCGACCATACATACGAACATCCGCGCGCGGAAACGTTTCCACACGCGCGCGCGCGCGCACACACACGCGTGTAGGTGTGTATATAGGCGAGTATTCGTGTGCGTGTGGGTCTGGCTGTGTCGAGTATCTTTAACGCGGAAATTCGTTTTTGGCGTCGTTTGATCGTTGTTTTTCGTCTCATTGGCGCGTTGGCGGCTCACGTACACTTTTCGACACGTGTTGCGCGGGCACGCGAGAATTTTGAAAACACGGCTCGGTTTTTACACTGCTCGTTACTCGCGAATATGGAGGCCGACTCCTGCAATTTTTAAACAACGGAACGGATCGGTTGGCTCGGTCGCGACGCTGGCTCGCGAGACAGTCGAATTCGCGAAGAGGAAAAAATTACGACGCCATCTGTCGGACGCGTTTTATAACGCGAGGCGTTTTAATCTCGAACGCTACACAGCTACTAATGCCGACGTTGTCCTCGCATATTTTGCAACCGTGCAGACGTGGCCCAACGTGTCGCACGCATGTGAATCGAACGCCGGAATCGACTCTTCGCTCCGTTTTTCCTCGACTCCCGCGGCATTTCGCAATAATTTCAGCGATCCCACTTTTTTTTTCATACCGTTACATTTGCACGAATCGTGCGAATTTTGCACGTTCTGTAGCTAATGCAAAACCGAAAATTTGTGATGTCACGATTCGTGACATCGAGTTACATTTGTTAACGTGATTTTGGCGTAGTAGGATTTTCAGAATTTCGCAATATTCAAAAAATATCCAGAATTCCAGAGACCTAGCGAGCTCGTAGATTTTTATATCCTATATGCCCAAAGCCTGAAATGATAAACAATGGAGATCTCCAAAAAATAAAGCGCTTTTTTTACTCGTGTAGCTAAAAAACGCGAGAAGCTGGGGAATCGTGAGAATTTCAAGAAGGAAGCGACGATCGGCAGAAATTTTCAAATCCAGGCTGACAAAAATTCCGGAGGCAAATCTAATTTCATTGGTCAAATTTTCAACATCAGCTGTTTAAAAGCCTCCCGGTTCTCCGAATTCGAAGGTTCCGAAAATTGCGCGTCGAGTTTTTCAGCATCGTCCGGAGAAAACAAAAATATAGCTCCGATTCTCGTCTCCACAAGGAGAATTTCGATGATTAAAAATGTCCGAGGGACGGAATTCAGAGACACAAATTTTCGCACCTCGAACCTCAGATCGACGGTACTGACCGCAAAATCTGAACATCCAGATGAAAATTGGCTCGCGAATCGCAAGTATCCGCGCTACAGCGAGTGCAAATTTGAATGATACGCAGGCGGTCGCGCAGCTCGCGCCAAATTTGCACGTAAATACGTGCTATTTTTATCAAAAGACCTTTGACCCGCGGATATACATGTATTTTTTGATGTGCCGCACGCATTATTTCCCCGTTGCATTGTTTCCGCGACGCGCAACGTCACGAGGAATAATAACCAAAGTGTAGTATTACAGTGCAACAAACATAATTTAAGACAAGGCATGCACAATTTTGCGCGGGACCGAAACTCCGAACAAAAACATCGAAGAAATATGAGAATGTGGTAGAATTTGAGTGCACCGTCAAAACCCAATTAAACACGTCTATTTTCATTTTTTTAAAAATGTTAAACAGAAATTTTCCATCAACAAACGTTGAGAACATGATTTTTTTTCTCCAAATGTTCCCCTAGTATCTCGTTCACCTCGTACGCGCCGCTCTTCCGACGCTAAACGTGAACCAAACACACAGAGTGCTTCTACAAACGTGTTGCCTATGAAATTCTCCCAAAAATACCTCCGGCTCATTTTTATCGCCGGATCAGACATGGTCGAAGCGTTGTACAACGCCAATAATCGTATTATTCTGCCCGTAACTCTTTCATCAATAACCTCGCGTCGATAAGTTACTGACAAAAAATGTAGATCGTTAAATTATCTACAAAAATGTTCCCTACAACATTTTTGCCAGACTCACCGTTGCCGAGATATATCGAGAAAAATGACGCACCCTTGGCTTAAGGATGGCAAGCAACGACGTCCCCGGTTGTATTCTTACCGCCCCCCTCGCCGCGCCGCCATTACGATACTAATGAAAAAATCGCCGTCTGCCCAAAATTCACGGTTCGGTGTCGGATTAACTCTTTTAGATGATCAGCGTTGGCAGTGAAAGTCGCGTAGAGTATCGGCCCCCCCTCCCGCGCCGCTAGTAGTAGCGGCGAGTAGCAAGTAGCTGGTGTGTTGGTACTCGGACGGTTCGTCGCGGCACAGTGCAGGCGCTGGTATTAGTGACAGCGGCGTGGTGGTGGTCGGCCGCGCGGCTGAGTGAGAAGCGGTACTGCACAGCTACGTCGCTACGTAGCCGGCGCGGGTCGGGTATAGGTAAGTGGGTACGGACCTATATAGGCTAGACGCTTGCTAGACGAGTCGAATGCGTCGACATCTATTGCGCGCCTTCGCCGAGTAGGTAGAGCGGTAGAGGCGCCCGAGGATGACGCAATTGTAAACACGCCACACGCCACGACACGGTACAGGCCCGTTTTCCCGTTTTATTCATCGTTTTGTTCATTCAGCTCGGCTGCGAGCTGTCTTCGCACCGGTTGCTGCCTCCGAGTTTAGTTGCTGCCGGATTAAAAATCTTTATTCTGTACCACGGCCATTTTTCCCCCATCCTCGCGGTGCCCGATGGGATGTTTCATTTTTAGACGACATTTTTTTCGGTCCCACCAAAAAATCTGACAATTCTAGAAAAATTATTCCCGCTGAAAATTGTTTTCCAGCTTTATAACTCAAAACCTGTTGGTCGGACAGCCTTCGCTCAAAGGAGCTTTTTTGTAGCAAATTCAATGCCCTTCAAAAACTGTACACCCATTTTGTACAAAAAAAATTTCTAACTACCGATTTTCTCTAAATACCGCATTTTTGCACGTTCGACTAGGCGAGCGAATTTTTCGAAGAGTATTGATCTTAGAGAAAAAACTTTCAAATAAAAAATGCACATCCTTAAAATACGCATCGAAAAGGTTGTATAAGTTTTCCCCGTAAGTGCAAAACTTTCGTCGTAATTGGGGAGAAAAGATCGCGTTTCCAAAATCGGCGGAAAATGTTTTTTAAACAAATTTCAGCATGACTGTATGTATATGTAGAATGCTGTGAAACATTTTTCAGCAACTCTCGATTATTCGGTGACAGGATTTTTTGATAGTCTCTTAGACGGTGTTTTTTCTCTCTCATCTCTAGACATAATCATGTATCGATTCGCTAATCGCACTGGTTGATATTCAGTTACGTCTGCCTCTATCGCTACATCCGCTTCCAGCGAACGTATCTCGTTCATCGCACCGTCGCTCCGTCCGAAGGTCCTGAATCCATTTCAGCAATGGCGCATCGCCTCCAAAGTTCAGGTTCAAAAATCGCGCAATTTTCACTCGCGCGATCGTGCTGCCACCTGGGTATGACTGTGCGCAATCGAGATCCGCTCGCCGCGCATGCGCCTAATTTTTCCTTTATTATTTATCATTTTTTCACATTCTGCCGTATATATCACATCCCACTTTCCCGGATACCGAGCAGCCGTTTTTCTTATAATTGAAATATTCGCGAGAAAATCGGATCGTAAGAAATGTTAATAATAGAGAAAACCGCAAGTTTCGTTATTTTCAATACACTGAGTTTATTGCTCGATATTTCCCCCCTTTTGCATTGCAACGTGCAAGAAATGCTGGTTTTGCGCGAATGCACGATAAATTACAGTTTAGAAAAACTAAAAAAAACACGCTGCCATATTTTTCAACCGGAGATGCCACAATTTTTCTACAAATAGTGCACAAATCTCGCCTTGATATTTTGATAATGAGTAGATCGTGCGAAATTTCTACCTGAAAAATTGGCTTAACGCGATGAAAAATGAAAATCGCAGAATATTTTCTGTCGCGAACGAATGAAATCAGACGAGGCGGTGAATATCGCCATTATTTCACCGCATGGAATTGGAAGAGAAATGATAAGACGAGGAAAATACGCGTTAGATACGAATAACTGACAATAGTCTAGCCGCAGCCCGATTTGCTCGTACATTCCACGCTCTCTCAATATTTTAACGACGAATAATGATAAATGATTTTATAAATTCTGCGTCGATCAGATTTACCTGGGAATCATCGTCGATCCTAAATTCGTGCGACGTTCCATCACTCTCCACTCGCACTTCCTTTTCTCGGCATACTTCGCTCGTTTATCCTCTACTTCGCATCGTTTGTTTATTACTATCGGCTTATTATTTAATTTATAGTCATTCACTCTGGTTCGGCGTCGCTCCTCCAGCTGAAATAATAACACTCTATTTGCTTATTCCACTCAAGTTTTTGTTCGACAATGTCGTTTCTAGCCATTTCAAATTGTTTCCCAATTGTCTAATCAAAGGACCGCGCAGAATCCTCCTGGGACATGGCTCTCGGCCAATTTTTTTATCACGTTGCGAAATGATAGTTCATAACACGTAGAATAAGAGTTCTCATGAACTTGAAGCCCAAGAGTTCATAGTCTCGGAGCTACGGCTTGTTGGATTCAACATTAAAGCCCTTGCACTCTATGGCGTGACTAAAGAAGTGATGTTTTTGTTGCACTTATTCGTTTACTTATACGTATACTTATACAAGTATGTATTATATGAGGTTAAAGTGTAGTCTCTCTGTATACATATACACTGTGTAGTGTATACAGTGTTATAATATTAAAGTGTAATGATGTGTAATATAGTGTTATCACGCTGTAAGGTTGAAATGTAGTGTATATATATATATATACCACACGTTAACCTTATATAATCCATACTTGTATAAGTGTAGTCTATTTTTATATACATATACGCTGTGTAGTGTATACAGTGTTATGATATTAAAGTGTAATGATGTGTAACATATTGTTACCATGTTATAAGCTTGGAGTATAGTGTATATATATACACACTACACGATAACGTTATATAATACATACAGGTATTAAGTATACGCCTATCTGAACATATAAGTCCAACAAAAACATCACTTCTTCAGTTCCGCCATAGAGCACATGGGCAATCATGTTCGACTGAGACAAGCTGTAGTTCCGAAACTATGAACTTTCAGGTTTTAGGCCCACGGGAACTTTTGTTCTACGTGTTATGAACTATCATTTCCCAAAGTCGCAAAAAAATTGGCCGAGAGCCATTTCCTATAAGAGTTCTGCGGGGTCCTTTTGACCCCGAGTTCTAAGCCTAATAATTTTACGCGCTCGAGTTTTTCCTACATTTGGGGACAATGAGAAAAATGATAATCAATTGAGTTTCCTTTGTATCATCGTTTCGATTGACTAACATTCAGTTTTTAATTTATTTAAGGAGAAGTATGCTACGTAAAGATGCGGAAGTTTTTGTCTCCGGTTTTGTTTTTGCTGTGTTCAAATTCGTTCTGCGACCTCAGAAAATAGTGACTTACACATTCTAGTACGAATTGTCTTCCTATATCGAGTGGCAAACTTGCATACTCCGGATTTTGAATTTTCACCCAGTCTTGCTGTTACTAGCCCTGTATATGCTGGTTTCTCAACCTCATCATCGAGTTCCAGGTCCCACCTTTTTGTTATCAAAAATGTGAAATTGGTAGTTTCGATTCGTGCCAAAAAAACGTGTGGCTTTGTAAAGATTCGAGCTCGAATTTTCTACTGTCACGTGCATCACGCTCAGCTCTACGGTACAAAACGAATTTCATAGAATGACAATGGTGCCTCGTTTCGCTCGCTTTGCATTCTCAATAATAATCAGCTTATCGAGTTCACATTAATTTTCTATCGCACCTTTATCTTCGCTCCGTCTGACTTTTTTTCGGCACACGCGAACTCGAATTCTTTTCCTTGTTCGTAGATAAGTTTGAGGAATTCGTTGAGAACTTGCAAGACTTTTGAAAAATTATTCCCTCTGTCGATGTAGATTACAAGGAAATTAGTTCCGCCTGCGTGCATCGCAGTGCTACATCGCGAGATCGTTGTCGGCGCAAATGTACATTCACGGTTGTCCGAAATGTATTATTGAAATTAGTCGAGATAAGATTGGACGCATAGTAACTAGATTAGGCAGTCCGTCATCGTCGGATTCGCGCGCCGCGATCGCGAACGTATCAGGTGAATTTACTATTAGATCGACTCGCGCCTTCGAGTGCGTAGAATTTGCGCCACTCCATCCGTAAAAAACGGGCATTCGTCCCAGATTTTTCCCTCCCCTCTCCAAAACCTCTACAGTCTTCAAAAACTCATGCGCAGCTTTTTATTCAATTACAACTAAAATTCCAACTCAACTTTCCTCGTTGCGGCGTGAAAAAGTGACAAAACTTTCCATTTTCCCTCGCGAAACAGTCATTTTCGAAATTACTCGAAAAAAGCTGCCGATGGTAACGTAAGACTCGAGTTTATCGCGCGAAGCTTAAAATGACGAAGACTTCCGATGTGGAAAAATATTGTCTGCGAACTCATCGAATAGCGATGTGTTTCCAAGAATTAATAACAAAGCGGAGGCGCGGGCTTCGATTTCTTTTTCGCACGATCATTGTTTGTATTTTTATCGAACGCAAGGCACATTTCTCCAGCCTTTTAATGACATTTACGCGAGCGATAATAATCCATCGGTTGGATCGCGCCGCATTCGTCGATTCTCCGTTGCAAAGACGCGGCATCGCCTCTACGAATTGCCACTTCTGCCCTCAACTGTCCCAGCTGCTTAGCGGAGGGAAGTCGGATTTTTTTTCTCCAAAACAGACGAAGTGCGATGCGGTTGAGATCGCGCAGAAAATGGGAGAAAAACGGTTCGCCGGGTGGCTGGTTCCGGGTAAATGGGAAGGTATTTGAGATGCCCTTGGCTGAAGGTCACCGCGGTGACGTACGCCCCGTCGCTACCTAGTAGCACGCAGCGCTGGCTTATCGCTTCGCGAGCGAGTCGCGCTAGTCACGCGGCAGCCGATCGCTAGAAGACGCGCGACGGAGTGGGAGGAGCACGGCAAACCTCGATTTTCCAAAAGCGAGATTTTCATGATCGGAGGCTGATTCTGGTAGCTAGCTCGCGTAGAATCTGGATATGACAATGATTATCCGCTAAAAAATGACATAAGCCAATTTTTCCAATGCCTAGTTCAGTCGATCGCCTTCTGCTATCTAGACATCCCGCATGACATGGTATCGAGCCAGTACTTTTTGGTGCAGAATTTGACGCTCTTCCAGCATCCGGCGCAAAAATGTCATTCCGTTAAAAAAAAACAACTCGATCTTCGCCTAACCTCGGCGACTGTGCTTACGGAAATACTGATACCGCCAAGTTTGGTCCCCCTTGGAGCCCTGAATATTTGCTACCAAACTTTTCCTCGCATCTCGCTTAGTTTCGGAAAAATCGGCCGGAGAGATTGAAATGAAGCACCCTGCAAATTTGAAAATTATGTCCATTTCAAGCTCAAGTCTTAAATGTACGTGTTTGTACGAACAATGGGTACTCTTGTGTAGGCAAAGACATGCACTGATAGTACAAAGATATCCACAAATCTTGAAACATTTCAAATCCTGTGACATGGCAGGGAATTGAAGTGCATGCATGTGTGTATGTGTGTGTGTGTGTGTGTGTGGTGACAGGCAGAGATAAGGACCTCGTGGGTCGTCGCCTCCACTGCATTTACGGACTCCAAACTCTCTCTGCTCGTGGTGTGCTTATGCATGAGTGTGTGCGTGTGCGCGTGCGTGTGCGTGTGGGCGGGCGGGTGGGTTTGTAGGGGCCAATTTGATGTAGCATATTCGTACGGTCTTCCAACAGTCTCTGGATGAGAAGGCTTATGAATCTTCCTTACCTCTCGTCGAAGCCTTGTTATGTAGAGGTCCGAGGAAGCGAATAAGGAATGCAATATATCTTCGCTGGAATCGGTCCTCTGAGTTCTTCTGCTGTGACTCGCGCACCGAAAAAAATGTGTTGATCCCAAGAAAATTGAATGTCTTTGATTTTATTTACCATTGCCAAGAAAATATTTGTACAAATGAATGAGTATGCCATTGTACTTACAGTCTCAAGGGGCACAAGAATAGATTCTCTTCTCTCGAGATAAATGCTTCCAATTTGGAGAAAAGAACGACCTTAGAATAAGAGAGTGAAGCTCTAATGAGAGAATATCATCTTGAGCCTAAGCATCTGATCAGTAGCTGTAAGTGAATAATTTTGGGGAATGCTCAGACATTACTTAAACTTGGAGGGTACGCTATTCATGTTTTGACCTACGCTTCAGAATTTTTTCAATGTAGTAATTTTTTCCTGTAGCCGCAATTTTTTTCTTGGTTGAGAACAACTTTTCTAGGAATATGAACCTACTTGTGATGAAAAAGATTGAAGATTGCTGGTTTTTGAGGTGTTTGAATGGAATGTCATGTTTCTGCACCACATTTTTTCCCTTTTTTGCATGAAAAATTTATTTTCAATGAGAATATAGTGCCAGAATTGAGTTCACGTGGATTGGAATCGAATAAAGAATATTCACAAGGATTGGTCGATGACTTTTCGAGGTAGAATGTCCACAAGTTGAAAAAAAGTCGTTTCGAGATAAAATGTAGCGAAAACGAGAAATTCAAGGTAGTAATTAATTACATAATGTGTAGTTATGCTAACAATTTATTGAATATAAAAGTCGACTCTTTGATCGGTATAAACTGGTTTCCCCGGCTCAAGAAAGTCAAGGATCTCAAATAGAGATCCTCTCATCTATCTATTCTCATTGTTTCCATATCGCGATAGCCATTTTGGCCCGGCCACTAAGATTCGAAGCTCTAATCCGGAAAAGTGATCCGCCAAAGTTGTAGAGCAGCTCTTCACGAGCAGATCAAAAAAAAAAAGCCAAATCGGTCAACAATTACGGAGTCCAGGCTAATTTGTCCACGGAAAGTGTCGTCGGAGCCACTTTGCGCGGGAGCGGAATGCGAGGAGTCGAGCCATAAAGAGAACGAGAGAGCCGCCGAGATTCTTGACGGTCGGGCCTAACAATCGTACGGCGCAGCGAGCACATGGTCTCGCACATGTACCAACCAAGGCTTTCGCCCGGCGCAACGTTCCATCGGTTTCCGGTCAGCCTCCGCTCCGTTCATCTTGGGGTGGACCAACCGCGACCCTTATCCCACGACCTTGACCCACGACGTTCACTGTTTCCGTCCTTGATTCCTCGCTGCGAACGAACCGGTGAAACATCATCGGTCGATCGCATTCAATCTTCGCTCGCCCTTCGCTCGGTCGCGACGTGACCTTGACGGATTTCCGGAACGGCAGCGGTTTCCCGTTACACGTAACGTTCCGTGCTTACACGCGAGGTCGCATCCCTCGCGATAGCCTTGCTGAGAATGCGCTTCGTTTCGACGATTTTCCCTCCGGTAACTATTTTCCTATCCGCGGTATTGACCACTTCAGCGTCGTTGCATCATGTATGTACCAAAAGCTCCACGCCAAAAGCGGCATCGCATCGTATGTGTACAAATTCGAATAACTTCCTCCAGCTTCCACCAATCTGCACCAAACTTGGTATGCAAACCTTTATTGGGATACTCGCCCAGAATATTTCATCGGACCAACAAAATTCAAAATGGCGGCGCAAAAATGGCCGCTTTGAATAATTTCATCCCATTACCGTTTCTCATCTTTCAACGCTGTATTTAGCTGCAACTTGTGTTACTCCCAGGTTTTCAACTTGTGTTACTCCCCTGATTGTGAATCTGCTGTCAGACCTCGCAGATTCCAAAATGGCGGCCCGGTACCCCGCCTTCCAAGGGCGCACGCGCCGTATCCGGTCGCCATTTTGGAATTTGGCAAATCTGGCACCAGATTCGTGATCAGCGACCCCAAAAACCCCAAGGAGCACTACGCTTCTGTGCATCTCCGTCGCCAACTGACTGGTACCACTCATTGCACAAAACTTGGAACAGAGCTTACCACTGAAGTGGCAAAGTCACTCGTTTTCGCGAAGGTTTGTAGACGGGAAAAAAAGAATTTTAACTAGACTAACTTTCCAGGACAATGTTACGTATGTTTCAACTAAAAAAATTTTTTTTTTCAATGTCCAACGTCCATGTTTGGAAGTTTTAACAAAAAGTGGCTTCTTACGAACGAAAAAAAGCTCTTCCACTGGGCATGTTTTTGTTCGTTCACTGAGAAGAGAATTGCATCAACATTCGTCATCTTACTAGTTTTTTTGCTTCAGACAAAAATTGCGAGCTGTATTTTGTACCCAAATTGGAAATTTGAGCACATTTATTGTTTAGCTCAAGTATCCATAAACTCGTCCTGGAAATTTCATTTGGCTAATCCTATTTTTTCCGTCCCACAAAGCTTGGCGAAAACGGATGAATTTGGGATGTCTAATTGTGCATCGAAGCATGCATCGTCGTGTACATGCGTCAGAATAAATTCTTGGACGATCTACGATACAGCGTTGCGTGAACGCTGTTTTATTGTTAGACCGGCTGTCTCGTAGCAAGAGCTTTTGCGGTTTTCACGATATCTCCCAGAGTTTCTGTTAACTGAAACTAAACACGCTGCCGTTACGTCGAAGTGCACGAGAAAGGCAAAAGTCCGAGACAGCATAATTTTTTTCAAATTGCTACGATTAATTTTGGAAAATCAAGACATTTCCATGTTTTTTGAGGACAGTCGTCCTTGAAATTTCGGTACAACTCTATGTTTCCGAAATCCGCTGCGCGAATATTTTTGGTATCTCATCCGAGTCGAAAAACGATTGATGGCTCATTCAAGCCATAAAAAAAGTGTCGAAATGCGAAGTGCTGGAACTTCGGCGTGGAAGCTCCAAAAAATTTGAAAAAATTCACGAAGAGTGCATCAAACGCGTAGAGGAGTGTAAAATTTTTTCAGAATTTTCGGATACACCGAAGCAAATTGGTGGCTGGAACGAGGAAAATGCGCCTTGTGGCATCATCTTCGACGAAATCCCAGCGATTAGCGAAAGTTGTCGAGTCGGGTTCCAGGAAAACGGACCAAGCCCATATTTCCGGGTTTTGCTCGGGCACTTATGAATAGCGATGCGTGGCGATTAGTCGCGGCGTTGCGAAAGGCAAACGCGGCGAATGATAAATCGACGCGATTTCGTAAAACGCCTCGGTCAAGAAATCCCGTGTGCAATAGGGTAAACACAATCGCGATGAGATTATAATTCGTAGAAGTGTTCGCCAACTATTTGCGCAAGAAGAGCTGATCGGCGGGAATCGTCGGCGCTTCTATCTGACTTCGCGATACGAACGCAGGAAAAACGTCTAGACCGTCGTGCTGGAAATAATCCGTCTCGGTATTTCTCTCTCTCCTTCCTTTCTTCTATATACCATACATCATACCTAGTCGCGTTGCGGTGTCTACAGCGTAGGAACGCGGCGTTACTCACCCATTCTTCGCGGCCTTTCTTTTCCCTGCGATCGACAAACGTTCGTCACCACACCTGCTCGCAATGGAACGCGAGTTGGACTATCGAAAAGCTCCGCGAAGCATTCGGCTGGATTGCTTTCTTCTACTACGCGTAACTCTCCGAAAATCGGTGTGCTATTTGTCGACATTGCGGAATTTGAAAAATGCTTCGAATCTGATTTGCAAACAATTTTGCACGGCAACAAAAAATTCTATTACAGTCCCACGAATTGAAGTATCAGGTTGACCTTGGAAGAAATGTTTTTTATCCACGGGTTAGAGAAACTTTTGAGATGATGAGATTTGAGGAAAAATGTTTCTTTTGCACCACTCTGATGTAATATAATGTACTAGCCCACTTGGCGAACGTCGTTCTGCCGGATAAATTGTTTCTAGGGAATATTTTAATTGGCAAATGAAAAATAACGAATGTATTGCAAGTGTGTGGGGATGGGATGGATGGCAGAAGGAGGGATAGAGCGCTGTAGATAATGACCACCGATAGAAACAACCAACACCAAGTATTCATTTTCTCAATTCAATGTATTTCATTAACGTTACGGACATGTTGATTGCTTGATCTCTCAAATACTCTATCTATCTATCTAATTATCCATCCATGTATTTCTCTATTCATTTATCTAACTATCTGTCTATCTGTCTGTCTATATATCCATATGTCTATCTATTCATCTATCTAACTATCTATCCAAATATCTATCTATCTATCTATTTATCCATCCATGTATCTTATTATTCATTTATCTAACTATCTATCCGTTTATCTATGTATCCATCTGTCTATCTATCTATGCCATGGACATGTTTCCGATATGAGATGGACTGGTGGAGAAGACAAATGCCCATAATGAAGTAATGCGACGGCGGTTTCTGGAATGTGCGTTGCAGGGAATGGGGTGATTGGTCTATCTATCTATCCATATATCTATCTATCTATCTATCTAACTGTACAACTGTCTATCCATATATTTATCTATTGATCCATCCACGTATTTTTCTATTCATCTATCTAACTATGTAGGCATCTACCTGTCTGTCTATCTATCTATCTATCAATCTATCTATCTGTCTATCTATTTATCCTTCCATGTATCTTTCTATTAATCAATCTAAATATCTAACTATCTATTCATCTATCTATTGATCCATCCGCGTATTTTTCTACTCATCTATCTAACTATGTATCCATCTACCTATCTGTCTATCTATCTATCTATCTATCCATGTATCTGTCTTCCCATCTATCTATCTATCTATTTGTCCATGAAGATCTTGATTGTTCAAAGCCAACAGGAGAAATCTCATTTCTTTCAAAAAAATATCTAAAAAATGTCTGGATAGAGACACTCTAATCGCCTAGCGGTATGAAATATTCTCATACCTACCAAATATAAATGAAAAATTCTATAAAAGTCGGTCGTGCCGTTTCGAAGGAGTTCGACCACAAACACCGTGACACGAGATTTTTCTATTTATAGATCATGTTATAATGCGACAACATTATAATCAAACAGCTGAATGTAATGAAAAAGTTTTGTTTTCGTTGCAACCGAAAATCGATGAACTGGAGAAAGAAAATTGTTGGGCCTCTCGTACGCGCCGCTGAAGTGCATTTCTCTGGTAACAGTGCGTCACGCGCCGGAACAGAAAACCCGCTCGTGACGCAACGCTGCAGCGATCTGCCACGAGATTGTCTCGCTTATCGTCCGCATAATTATAAAAAATCGCATTTCAATGGCAAGACTTTCGCTGCAATCGCGGCAAGCTTCCGTTTGGCTGACGGAGAGAGTGAGAAAATTGATAAGCGGATTTCGCTCGCGTCCGTTTCGTCCGCAGCAGCGGCGCGCATAACAGCGCCAAATGGTATTTACCTGCCGCTTTTGCGCAACCGTGATTTTTATAGCTGACCGCAAGGAGTTGCGGCGACGCGTCGTAATCGTAGCGGGATTTGATTCACGCTGGATCGGTCACGAGGCAGCCGCTCGCGAGGTCTCCCTGGAGAACGATTGACCGATTCACCGCGTTGTCCGCGTCGCGTCTGCGACGAGAGCGTACGTGATGTGTTATTTCTAACGAAATGACGCTGATTTTCCCACGATAACGAGCTGATAACTCGCCTCTTGTCAGTTGCCGAGACTCGATCGCTTTTTGTTCGAGTAGGATTTTTCCTTCGATTCTTTGTTCCCAAAGCTCGAGCTTTTTACCACGCTTTCATTGGCTTCCTATGTTTGTATGTAACGAAATCCTGGAACTTGATTTTAACCTGCTTCAAAACGGCGAATTAAACTGAAACTTTGCCCCAATAAAAAAATTTAAGTAAAAAAAATGCTAATTTTTTTTTTTTAATTTTGAATTTAGAAATTTTGAAAATCTCAAAAATCAGAAAATAAATCAGAGGTTAAAGAGACTGGAAAACACGCTTTTATAATAGATTGGACTGAGAAATGGAAAATAAATTGTAGTTTAAGAAAACTAAAAACCACGCTTTAGTGGTAAACCGAACTATAAAGTGAAAAATAAATTTCAATATGAGAATATAGAATTATAATATAAAGACAGTAATCTCAAGCGTGTTGGTTAGTTTTTTTTTTTTTAAATATAATTTATTACAGTCAACAACGTTTGGGAGTAGTTAACTGAAAAATAAAAATCCAATGAAGGAATGTTGCCAAAATTGTAATTATTATTTTTTTTAAGTTGTAAAAATAAACATTGTACTATTGATCAATTTTTTTTTGTCTCTGCAATTTTTGAAAAACCATAATTAAAATAATTAAAACAATAATTAAAAAACATCGAAGAAAAAACATTGCATTGCGTGACGAGGATTTGGTAACGTTGATGAAAATAAGTAGGATATGTACGGAACTATTTGGAAAATATTTAGAAGTATTGCAGCACTGAGTATTGCTTTGATATGGAATATTTCCAGAATACCTGGTAACCTCGACGTCGATGTAGAAAATATTACAAGTCTCGAACATGACACATCGTATTTGCAACACAGTTTTCGATAAACAAATAATCATTCGCGGAAAAGTCATGAAACCGGAATAACACGAGCATGCACCTCTGTATATTTATAGATATCGATACGTTGTCGTTTCGCGCGTAGTTCGCGACTTTTTATAGCTGCAAAGAGCGCTGACGCTGGCGAATTACGAGTATCGACCGCGCATCGTACTCGAAACATCGTCTCGTCGTTGCATTGCCCTGAAAAAATAAAAATTTCGCACTTTAGATACGCCATATTGGATCCGCCATCTTGATTTTGCTAATTTTCAGTGCATATTCCTCATCAGCAGCCCCAAAAACCGCCGAATACCATTTTTCTCTGTCGTCAAACGACTCTTTGCATTTTTGGTCCGCCATATTGGATCCGCCATCTTGACTTTGCTAATTTTCAGTGCATATTCCTCATCAGCAGCCCTAAATACTCCCGAATACCAATTTTCTCCGTCGTCAAACGACTCTTTGCATTTTTGGTCCGCCATATTGGATCCGCCATCTTGACTTTGCTAATTTTCAGTGCATATTCCTCATCAGCAGCCCTAAATACCCCCGAATACCAATTTTCTCCGTCGTCAAACGACTCTTTGCATTTTTTGGTCCGCCATATTGGATCCGCCATCTTGATTTTGCTAATTTTTAGTGCAAATTCGTAATCAGCGACCCTGAATTTTCTTAGTGCAATGTTTCAAGTTCGATTTCAAATCGAAAGAAAGAAAAATGTGTGCTTGAAAGGGTCAGATGCGACTCGTGGTAGCCTAGCACGTTCAGGCTAGACAGACACACGCTGCACGCCTTGGCGCGTTCTCACAATTAGTGCAAGTAGTAGTTGCCTGGCTGACGCGAGTGTGCGGCGATAGAATGGTCGGGCAGCGTCGAGTGAGTCGAGTGCAAAGTCATTTTGGCCCACGATATACCGAAAGAACTATTGAAATACGAGACATTTTTCATTTAGGCTAGACTACAAGTGCTACGGGCAAAAACAGTTTTTTTTCACGATTAGCGCCACAAATGCAATAGCGACTGCTTCTTTATCAGAAACCGATACAGCACTGATTTTCGCAAATTAGTGTTCGCGAATGCGGAGATGGAAATCAATTTTGCCGGAGGTAGGCACATGTTGACACTGTGTCATCCAATGTCTTGGCCGAAACCACGAATGATAACGGAAGAACAGCGATGTATTGCAAAAAAGTCATTTCCAAGGACTAGCGTCTGGGGTGTTCAGCAGACACTTCAGAGAAAGCTGTCAGATATCGCTAGAGCACGTCAATGATACGACGAGAACGGGGTCCACGTTGAAGACCTCTCATGACGAAGAACTCGAAATGAAAACCTAATGCTCCAAGTTTTGCACCCTGAAAGTCAGTTTCATTTGGCAATGACTAATAACACATCGAATTGATGTTGCCAAATTGTTGGGACTTTGGAACCCAAAGATGTAAAATGCACATGGTTTGAGTCCATGAAGTGGAATAGGCGAGCTGGGAACTTGGAGTTATCGACGCCGTCGACTCGTTCTTAGTTTAGAGAAATTTTCGCCGCTACGACGCTGAGAAGCATGGTTTGAAGTCGGTTGTTTGGCCGTTGGCGGGTTGGCAAGTTGGGCCCGCGAGGTCAACGGCCACCGAATGTTTGCGAATGCAGGCAGAGCGTTGCGTCGAGGAGGGCGGCTGCGAGGGTCGAGACGAAGAGAGGAGGGCATCGAATGGCATGGCGGGCCGAGACGTGGCGCGGCGTGGTATCCGAATGCCGAAAATGCGCTCTCGCGTGTGGCGTGTGGCGTGTGGCGTGTGCATTGGAGTGGCGTATACAAGGTGGTTCCGAAATAAAAAGCACGAGCGACGGCTCGCAACGATTGTCAAGGCGTGCTTTCATTTCGGTGGAGTTGTACGCGACAACGAAACGTGCCTCGCCTCGTTGCCGCGTCGTTCTTTGGGTAGGCTGTTTCGCTGTGTGGACGAGGCGAAAATAAAACGGGAAGAAGAGCGAGATGGGCGAGAATCAGGAAGAAACACCGTCGTCTTCGCGAATATCGTGGTATTCGATAGATCTGACGACGCGCAGTGGGACAAGAGACTGCGAAAACTGGCAACAAATGAAATACAGCTGAAAACCTTTTTGCATGCGACATTTGGGTCTAGGAATATTATGCAACAGTACAATTCGAGGGAGACCCTACTGAATTTGAAAGTTCTCCAATTGATAAATGAGATCCATGAGAACCTTTCAACGACACTCTGCGCAGGATTAGAGGATCACAACTTTCCAGCGCAAACAGGGGAAAATTTCAAAGTGCTGTTACTCCGCTGATAATGATCGTAGACAATTGAAAAATATACCATTTTGAAGCCTGAACTCTCCTCTTTCCAGAGGATTCAATTGATTTTTTTTAACCAATTTTTGGCAGCGCGACACTCAAAAAAAGACGAGAGCGTCGAATCTCGAAATTTTTGCTCCAATTCGTCGAGCTGCACCGCGCGCACGAAAAATCGCAGCACATTTCTGTTTAAACCATCAGAAAGCTTGATTCTTTTCCTTTTCATTGGTATCCTTAACAATGGTTCTACGATTTTTTGTGACCGAGTTATTGCCTCTTGAAAAAAATAGCTCTTTTTTACAGCCCGTAGCTCCAGAATTTTTAAATAAAACATCTCATTTTTTATGGCCCAGTATTGAAGATGACAGCGAGACGTTTCCAAAACACTACTTGAAAGCCTATTTCTGTTGAGAATTGCCTGAGTTATGAGCGTTAGCACTTACGGTGCCGCGGCATGCCGCCAGCATTAGTGCCGAACATGTAACGTTCGCGCGGTGCATGTTGGACAACACTAATGCTGACGGCACGGTAAGTGCTGAAGCTCATAACTCAGGCAATCCTCAACAAATATAGGGATTCCAGTAGTGTTTTGGAAACGTCTTGCTGTCACCTTCAATACTGTGCAATAAAAAATGGGGTATTCTATTAAAAAAAATAATGTTGGCTTTGGTTTCTCCTTGACGCTTCTATTCAAGATCAAACGAATCTGATCAATAAATAGAACTTTTAAAACCCTACAACATTTGTTCGAAACATTTTTCTGAAAAACGTTTCGTTTCCGAGATATTTGACCGTTTCCAGACTTTTCTAACATCCTGTATGTAGCTGCCATAGTGGGGTCTGTAGGACCCCAACCGAAAAACTAATCCTACAAAAAGTCTATCCTGAATATCGACTTAAAAATTATGTGGTAACATCTTCTGGAACTACGTTAGTGAGAAAAAATGGTTGCATAACTATAATTTAAATTCAACTGTAAGAAAACGTATAATCTGATGAGAAAATAGCAAAGAACGGAGATTTTCACTTGAGAAGATACTCACAGTCTTCTTAGTGACGAAATGAACGGATGTAGATCGAAGAAATTTGGCGTTTATCAGCCCAGTCGTTGAAAGCAAATGATGAGAGAATGGTGCGAAAAAAAAATCAGCGAGAGGGGAAATCTCATCGAGAAATAGGATGGACATCGCGTTGTTCGAGTTTATTAAGTTCGAGTTTGCCTCGGTTCTTTTATCCCCGTTGAAGCGAATCGCGTAACGAGTCGCTCTTTCCAAGAATGGCATCCCGTCTAAATCTTACGTGACGAGACTCGTGGCCTTCGTATTTCAAGCAATAACAATCTTGGAATGTTACAGCGACGGGTTCGCCTTGAGCGACAAATACGTAGCGTCAACCCAACACAGGACGGACGTCTTGTGTCCGGTGCATTTGGATTGCATGTCGTATGCACGCGTCGCAAATATTTCGAGACCATCGAGGACACTGACGACGAGACATCGAATTGCACTTACTGTAAGAGCGCATGAAAAGGGACCACCTTGTCGAATTTGGTTTCCGAGATAATCGCAGTTTTCCAATTATGTTTCATCGCTCGAGAACAAACTTTGGGGTTTCCCACATCGAATCGCGCAGCTTGCGCGGCCATATCTTTATTAGCAGTGAGAAACTACATTTTTTAAACCAAAAACGCAAAGGGTCCTGAAATTGCGTTGGATATGTCGCAAAAACAATTCCCTGAAAGTTTCAAAACGTTCTCTGTCGAATTTCTTCTCATATTCGTGTTAAAACTACAATGACCTATTGAAAAAAACCACAACATTTTGTTGCCATCGCAAGATATTGCTCTTCAGCACTGAAAGATTCCACAGCGTAGCGGGACACCGAATTTTATTAGGATTTTTCGCCGGCCACCCAGCGCTGACCTTGAATTTCTCCTTGCCTATGAGCTTCAAGGTTAACTCGAGGTTAACCTCAATTTTTCGAACGGAAATCCCTATTTTTTATTAAATACTCGTATTCTCCAGACCAAAATACGTAGGTTTGGTTGGGAACATGTTTCTCGATAAAGCCTTGGTCGCTGGCTAGAGGGCACTAATTGTAAGTGGTAACTTCACAGTAGACACTGCATTGAGCATAACTCAGAAACGACGACATAGACGTTGAAAAGTCCAGGTTGGCCTCACCCCAGATACACTTGCCTTATAAATACGCATATACCTTCACCTCCAGCTAACATAACCTCAAAAGTTATGCTGGACAATAAACCTTAATAGATGACTGGCTCAGAAAAAAATCGGTTACCATTGTGGCTACCCGCACTACGGGGTGACAATCTTTGGCGTGATGGCAAAAATGATTTTTGCAGCACTCTATTCTTGTTATGCTAGATAAACAAAAAAACGGATTATACGAGGCGTGAGCTAATGCCACGCTGATGTACCTTTAAATTGTCTACGCAGGACATGGCCCCCTCACTGCCCCTTTGGAGATAAGGGGGCTGCAATGACTATATTTCGTTCAGGTTTTCCCGAAATGATGAACTCCAGTCGGAGAAATAAAATGCCAGCCTCTCTTCTCGAATGTCGACTCGATTCTTTGGTCTGTGAATTTTCTTCATTCACCTGGGAACCGGCTCTAATTAGATTTTAAAATCGTCTTCCGGTAGTTTTCGATCAGCCTCGAATTATCAGCAAATGTGCTCACCGAGTTCAAGGTCTAATGGAATTCCAAGAACTATTTACGAGTCCACGCGTAGTTCGTTGCTCTTTGCATATTGGCGAGAAACTTGGTTGTGATATTGAAAGACGATCATAGTCTACGTATTCAATTGACACGAATGCATATTATTCCGTAGACTAGGCGTTTCATTGTCCACTAAATAAGAGCTCGATGTTTAATAGATGAAAATTAGATTGGCTCGGGTGAACTAAGGGAAAGTAGATGACCAACCACTAAATGTTGTCGTTTGCGATGAGCACGCCGTGCCAAATGGCGAATAAAAAAGGTAAATATTTCGAATCAGAGCTGCAGCTTGTAGCCGTAGCTATATCTCGGAAAATATGAATGTTACAGAAAAAAATGCTGAACAAAAAAAGTGGGAAATTTCATAACGTCTAGAAAAGGTTCTGACACATTTTGTCGTAAAATGGACGGTTCGCGAGATATAGAGTAAGACGCGTTCTCCAAAATGGCGGCCATTCTGCTGTGGCGTAACGCTCGTTCGGGAATTAAAAAAAAATTTTTTTTCATATCATTTCCCGTTGGGATACAAGGAACCGGAAAATGTCGGTGTCAAAGAGTTTGAGAAATTCCGGTCTGCTCATTTTTGTTTTTCACGCGTGTTGTAATTCGGACGCGTTCGGGCGATGGTAAACGGCATCGCCTCGCGTGCCGTTCGTCGACGGATTTGCATATGGATTTACGCACCGCTTAATCGTAAACACGCGGGTCACGTCAATTATTTTTGCAACAACATCGCTTTTTTTACGACTTTTTGGCCAACTCGCTGCAAAAATAACCGCGAGTGTCATCGTGACTAATTTCGCCGTGTTTTTTCACGTTGTTTTCCCGAAATTAACGTCACGATATCCAGATTGCGCGAGGAACAACACGATTTCCGGATAATTTGCTTCCTCCGAGTTTCTCCAAACGCCCAATCATTTTTTTCGTCGCCATCGAAGCTTGGTTCCCCTGATATCTCAAGTTCTACTCAACCAATTTACTCGAAATTTAGCGTGAGCGTTCTCTAAACATTACTCCGCTGGCCAAACCAGAACCCCAACAAAATTTCAATTTTAACTATTTTACAAAAATTCGTCAAGGCAAAAAACTACTTTTTTATCTCGGACAGCATCTCAAATTTTTTTTTTCACTTTTGCTTGGTTCAGGCGATTTGATTCGGGACCCCCACCTCGTCAGCCCCCAACTTTATGTATTATTCCAACGTTAATGAATATCTGTTAAAATAATGGCTGGGAAAAATATTGTTTGGTTTTTCTTGTCAGTATTTTCCGTTGACATGCAAAAAACGTAAAATCTGGAAAATAAAGTGATGCGAACAACTGCGTACGAAGTGCTGTGAAAAAATGTTTTGTGTCGAATGGTTGACTGCGGTGTGCTGCTGCTACCAATTATATTTAGTCTAGTCTAGAGTGTTAATATTATTGGAAGAGCAAGAAAATAAAATGTATCGAATGTACGGCTACGCGCTGCCGTGTAACTCCAGTTTCAACCAACTCCATTGCACACATAAATTTCCTGGGTTTTTCGCCGTCAAACTATGACAGTGATCAGTTTGGAGTTCCCGCACACTTGCATCATGCAACGAAGGAACGACTGCAAAATTTGGGCTAATTTATTTATTTATTTCTGACCAGCGTACGCAAGAACAGGGTGCAGGGTGACTACATCCTAAAGGTGCACGTGACACCTATGCATAGCTCCGACATACAATTTTCAACTCGACATTTGGGTGTAACTTTTGTTACTCCAAAATGGCGACCCGGTGCCCTGGCTTCCCTACTGCGCACGCGCCGTATCGGGTCGCCATTTTGGAATTTGAGAAATCTGCCAGCAGATTTGTGATCAGCGGGCCCAGAAACCCCTGGAAGCACTCCGTTGTGCATCTCAGTGTCCAACTGGCTGGTACCACTCAGGGTACGAAACTTTTCAAGGTCATTGCAAGATCGAACCGTATGACTGGTACTACGTTTCTGTGCATCTGAGAGGCTGGTACCACTCGGGGCTCAGGACTTGGCACTGAAGTGGTGAACTTCTAGGGTGGATCTCATCCCCTAGCGTGCTTCTCAGCACACGCGTCTCATTTTTGTGATGCTCTGTAATTAAAATCTGCGGAAAGTTCCTCGTCAGTTTCGTCTAGGAAGAAAATAGAAAGTGTTTTTTGTCTTCGTTCTCGGTTCAATCGCTATTAGTTTTCGCTACGATACGCAGCGTTGTGAAAAATATTCCGCGGCGCAGAAGCTTCGTGTTATTCTGCGAAAGTATTCAGCTGACGTGGCCTATTAAACGGTTCTTTCGCGAGAACCAAGAGACTTTAATTCAGCGATTCGTCATTTGCATGTCTGCATTCACAGGGACGAAGCGTTCGGGATGAATTGCTATTTTCGAGCGACCGCCGAGCTCGTCGTAGCTTCGCCCAAATCCGCAAGCCCAACAAATCGCACGCCGTGGTCGGGCCTGAAACGACTAAAAGAAACGTTAAAGAAACGTTGATGAGGCCGCGGCGTGCGCAGCTCATATAAGACGAGATGTAGGTATTTTGGAAAAATCACAGTTCAGAAATTCTACGATATTTGGGTCACGGGTTTTCACCCGAAGAAATGTTCGTCATTGCTTAAAGTTTCTTCGCGTAACAGGGTTGCTGAGAAATGCGCGCGTTTATCGTGACGATACATCCCGCTCTACGCTCTGCTAGACGTGGTACGTAATTTTTTCGTATCGATTAGTTGGCTCCGCTAGCGTTTCTCTTTCCAAGGGAGTTGTGCCCAAAAAGTGGAAACTACAACTTTCGTTGGAGCGTTTTTAGAAATAGTTTTCCTGAAGGGGTTTCCCAAAAGTTCGACAATTTTTCCAGCATGCTTGGACGCTAACTTGCTGTACAGCTACAAACTTCGAAGGAAATGGCTGTAATTGCAGTTTTTGGCAGGTCCTGCCTTGATGCACGTAAAGTGATATGATAATCACGTGCAGAGGAAACAACCGTTGATGTAGCGGTTGTAGGAGTGGTTTGCACAGGTTCGAATAAGGGACAAGAGAGGGGGGAGAGAGAGAGTGAGAGAGAGAGAGAGAGAGTTGGGGGTTGGTTACGGTACAGCGGGGGGGTCAGGGGAATATTTCGGGGTGGGATGAGTCATATTTGATGTGCCGGGACGCGAGGAGCTGTAGGTAGGGAGCGGGAGACGCGAAAGGGGTGGTTGCTCTCGGGGACGGTTTTGAGCATAGCGGGGAACGCTACCCACCGCGTAAACCGTAGGTAGTAATTGTCAAGGTGGTGGTAGGACGCGCAGCGTCACAGCTCCCCTTCTTCCGGAGGGTGGCCGCGGGGAGCAGGCACATCGCGTCGTTCCGCGAAGGGGGTAGCCTTGAACCCAGGAGTGATGCCCGCCAAACTCCGAGGTTACAGGTACACCTACCGCCGCCTTGTTTTTCCGTTTTTCCACCACTCTGCGTGCATTTCTATGCACGCGCGCACCTGATACACAGAGTCGAACATGTTTCTTCGTTCGGCTCTGCTTCTTCCTCGCTCGTTCACCCGAACAAGCTGGCCTTCCTCTCCCTCTCTCTCTCTCTCTCTCTCTCTGTCTTTCCATCGCGTCACTCTCACGGTTGCGCATGGGCGTTTTTACCATTGAGCCAGTCGGATGGTTGACAAATACCAAAAGAGAGAGAGAGAGCCGAGTCGTACGGATGCGCGTTGCAGTTCTGATTATACGCGCTCAAGGCCACTTGACTCACTACGCCTCGGTCGGCATAGACATCCTAACTCCATTGTCCACTGGTGAAGATTGTTTTGACGAGAAGAAGCGCGTCAAAAATTGAACACCCGGCAACTGCGTTCGTTCATCGTCGCAACTTTGAAGGACAATGATGATAATGATGACTGGTCAGCGCGTATTGTTTTCCTCGCGGGACACCGCTGCTCGGTGTTTCTCCGGGCACGTGCATCGCGGTGCAGCGGTAAACGAGTCGCGCGATCGGGTTGCCGCTCGGCAGGGGTAGGTGGAGTCGTCGTCGCAAGGGGAACAGGTAGAGGTACGGGTAAACGGGTCTATGGGCTGCAGGAGCGAGCTGCAACCCCGCCGCGTGTGCTTGCGGGACGCTTCCGGTCGATGCTTCGCACGCGATAGTGCAGCCTCGCGAGGACGATGTTCACCTCGCGAATAACAGCGGTTTGATAACGATCGTGGGACGCGCGGCACCGAGTCGGTGATCCAAGGTTTTTTGGCAACTCCGATAACGGCCGTACACTTTACATCCATTTATGCAAACGCTCGTGGAGGAATATAATATTTGATTTGCAATTAGACGTTGTACGGGTATTAGTAGTCCGTGCGCGGCGAGTCACGAGACCAGCAGAGATAACTCGGAATTCGACGATTTTTATCTGATTACGATGCAGAAGAAATCGATAAGCGTTGTAGCGGTACGCGCGTGTACGTGCACACGCGTGCAGCCGCGTAACGCGGAGAGTAGATAGGTCTCATCTCTCCGTATGTTAACAGCTGGAGTCGTCCAGACGCGGATGATAAATGAATAGAATTCGTTCCCGTGCTCGTTTCCGTCCGAAAAAGAGGAGCCGATATCATACACGGTACGAATCCAATCAATAAATATTACAAAGGATCCCGCGAGAGTTAGAGGAAGCGGAGAAAGCGGAGGATGAGCAGAAAGGAGGAGGCATGCGGCGGTGGCGGGAGCGAGGGTGGGGCGACGGTTACGGAAGGAATGGTCCTGCGTCTCGCGGCTCTGCGATGTCTATGCTATTTATATTTTGCTTTTCTAGTAGCGAATTAAAATCCCGTTCATGCGCAGCCCGCGGAAGGGCGTAATGATTTTTTGAGGGGCGAATCGAGTTCGCCGGCGGTGGGGGCAGGAGTACGCGAGAGGGGGCAGATCGCTCTCATTAGCCTACGGCTGTACGGTAGTTTCTATCGCGTCGAAGAACGGAGCGAGAGAGACGGAAACGAAACGAAACGAAACGAAACGAAACGAAACGAAACGCGGATGCAAAGCGGGGAAGCGCGCGGCGCGAGGGGTGGGGGGGGGAGGGAAGCGCGATGTACGAAAAGAGTGAGACGGTGGTCGCGAGGGGCGGCAGCCGAGGCGGCAGAGGGGTGGAAAAAAAGAAGGGACGAGGAGCGGGGAGCGGCGCGGCGGGGGAGGGGAGGAGGGGAGGATAAGCAAAATGTCTAAATAAATAAAAGTCGCGGGTGAAAAAGCGTAGAGGCGAATATCCGCGGGTAACGAGGGAAGGAAGGAAGAGAAGCCGGTAAGCGGCGTGCGAGGAGGAAGGAGAGAGAAAAATGAAAGTGCGTGAGACAGGCGGGCATCGATCGAGTCGAGCCGAGTCGAGTCGAGTCCGCCCCGGCGTGCAGGGGTTTTAAATTCAGCTCTATTTTTAATTGGAACTCGTTAGCTTTGCGCATTTTCATCTCGAGGGGGGCTGAGGCACCCGCCGGCGTCCGCAGGCACCGCCCCCACCACCTCCGCACGCTGCTCCTCTGCGTACGCACTATTTTTTAGTCCGCACTTATTACGACAGATGTCTCATGTGCCGATAAAGAATAACCGTAGCCGTAGTCCTAACTCGCGGTGTGCTCAGTCAGTGCTGTTATACATTTTTTCGCGAGTCGGTGAATTTTTTAACCTCGCGCCGAGTCCTCGAGCCAACGGCGAGCGGAAAGCCGCGCTTGACGATACGTGTGACGGACTGTGGGTGCGATCGCGTTACTTTTACCGAGAACACCTCGTGTTGCCGCATTTGCCAAATTTGTATTTCGCGCCGTTGCGTTACGCCCGTCGCGTCGTATCTAGACGATACGTACGTTTTTCGGAGAACCTCTCGGCAATTCGCTCGCTGCGATGTACGCGTTCGCTGCTCGTCGGACGAAGTGTGACGAAGTAACAATTGAATAATGGTGTTTTAACAACAATCAGCGCACATGAGCGAGTTCGGCAGGTGTTTCAAGGTAAATTTACAAGCTGTTATAGAAGTTCAGCCGTGATTCGTGCATATCGTCGAGTCGGTTTTCCCCCCGGAGTCGCGAGACCGAGCGACGAGGCTCGTCGACGAGGAAAGTGAATTTGAAATTCAAAAACAGGAAACGCGACGAAACATCGGAGCATCGCCAGACTGGCCTTGCTTCCGCGCGCGATCCCGCCACGAACGATTTTTGGGGGTTAGTTTTCGGGAGAGTGCAGTGCGTGACAGTCGCGATTCGCGTCCCGTCAAATCGCGGTGCATTTTTCCCCCGAACGTTGCCATTTTAGGATAGCGCGGTGGACTAGGAGAGAAGAACGTGTTCCTTTGCTTTTTTCGCCTCCACCGATCGTCTTTTTTTTTCGCGAACGAGATATTCGTAACCCGAGAACGACGTGCAGCTAGACAGTCGTCCGCTTTGCGACTTATTTCGGTGCAGCCCGGCGCGAAGCCCAACAAACGAGCGCGCCGGCTTCGCACTGACGTTTCTCTCCCTTTTTTCGTCATTCCTTTCATACGCGATGACTGCCACCGGGCAACGTCCTACCGACTCGACGTTGCCTCGCGTCTCCTCGATTTCCGCGACTGGCAAACGCCTCGACGTTCGCGTCCCAAACACGTGAAAACACGAGAGATGTGTCCCCTCGGTACTTTGAGGTTATTTTTACGAGCTACGTTACTCGACCGCGACGAATAAAATCGGAACGTTTATCAACTGTCAATCACTTCTCGACGCGCTCGCCCGACCAATTACACACTTCACTCTCGTTCTCTGCTATGTAGTTTCCCGCGAACCGTTTCGTTCGCCCGGCAATTACAGACTTTTCACGCGATCATTATCATCCGAGATTTACGCAAATAAGACAACAAATTCACGGCTATGGGTACGTTCGGTGACTCGCCGCGTGTGTCTCAACGTGTCGCTGTGTGTCTATGTGTGCTTCTCTGTCTCTTCTTGCCGCTCTCCCTCTACGTTTGTTGCTACGACGACTCGATGTCTCTCCGTGTGTCACAATTCGCGTGTGCACGTAATACATTGTCCTCGAATCTGTGCAGAGACTATTTCTGCGCATATTTACGCCCGTCACCGTGGACATGACTTCGTGCATGCATAAACACACGATCCGTATAAATGCATGTCGATGTACGAAAGCATTTAGCATAATGGGATAACCAGATGAATGAAACGTGTCGGCGTCGCATGTGGTATTCGTTTTGCTCCGACAGAGATAGAGGGAGAGAAAGAACGAGAGAAACAGCGAGAGCGAGAGAGAGAAAGAGTGAAACAGAGAGAGAGAAAGAGAAAGAGTGAGACAGAGAGACAGAGAGAGAGAGTGAGAGAGAGTGAGACAGAGAGAGAGAGAGAGAGAGAGAGAGTGAGACAGAGAGAAAGAGGGAGAGAAAGAGAGAGAAAGTGGGAGAGAGAGAGCGAGAGGGAGAGAGGGAGAGAACTTAATACCCTAGAAAAACTATGGGGCAAAAGTGTAACAAAGTAAATAATACAGTAAGCTGATTAACCAGAGCATAGAACAGGACAAAGAATTATAGAGAAAAAAAACAAAGTACAAAAAAAAATAGGACTTAGGATTGAGAGAGATGAATAGATTAATTGAGAGCGAGAGAGCATAGTACGAGTTCAAACGAATTTTCAAAATAGTTTAAAGAACGGAAATAGTTATTCGTTTGTCTCTTCGGGACTGGAATATGCTCGGACTAGAACGAAAGCCAAGTTTACAGAGAATGGCGAACGGCAAATTTATTCCAAGAACTTTTTATCATTAGTCTGACACGAGATAGCACTATCAGTATTTTAATGCTTGCACTTTTATAAGTAACCGAGAATTATTTAATCGTATTCAATTCTTCTGGCTTCGCTCCAACACGACGACCTAATTTTTCTTCAACCAACAAGTAAAAAGAAGGGCTGATGCAGTTTTTAGCTCCAGCTTAGCGTAACTCTGATGTAATCGTACTGTACTCCGTGCAATTTCTTCGTACGATTTACAGTATCAAGTCGGGTTTCATAACGCGGGGCAAACCATGTACCATTATCATCGGCAGATGACTATAGGAAGAACGTCATTCGTTGAAAAATATGCTACAAGAGATGATGGAGCGGTTTATTTCATATCTTCCCACAAATTTGTTGTCATTTCCTTACTGTTATGTTAGTACCGTGGGGACGTACATGTTCACAGAAATATACACTCGGGGAATATACAGTTTGGAAAAAAAATTAGTCTCAATTTTGTAGCGCGAGTTGGAGTTTGAAGCGATTGAAGTTTCTAATAGAACAGATCAGCTGAAAATGAGCAATGGCCAATGGTTCGATTAATTTATCGCTCCGAACGTGGACTATCTCGACGTATCACAGATATTACAATCAAACTAGCGAATCGGTCGCGATCCAAGTAATTCTTGTCGAGAACGATAAAAGCTTTCCAACCATATAATAGATGTTAATTCAAACTTCACGTGAAGTTTTCTTGTATGTCATCTTGTATCTGAACTTATCAATCTATCCTACCGTTATCAGGGTTCTCGCGAGACACCTTGCGAAATCAAGCCGACGCGATATTAATATCATTGGGGAATATCGCCAGACCGTTTTTCATGCGAAATATCTGCTGCGATTGTTGATATTGGAGTCCATTGGAAAAATCTAATTCTTGCCACCTATCGGCCTCTGGCACCGATCACGAATTGCGATTAGATCTTTAATTTTGTGCGAGCGACCCGAAGGTTAATAGTTTTGCATGTAGAACAATGCGATTCAAGAATCTGTTTGCATGGGAATTTTGAGGACGTACGTGTAGTAGAGTTTTCAAATAGCTCTATCGTCTGTTCGCAGGTGAACAGTCAGAACAATGGTAGATACTCAACACTTTTGCCTGCGATGGAACAACTACCAGAGCAGCATAACGTCAGCTTTTGAAAATTTGCGAGACGATGAAGACTTTGTGGACGTCACGCTGGCCTGTGATGGAAAGAGTCTCAAGGCGCATCGCGTCGTACTCTCCGCCTGCAGCCCTTATTTCCGCGAGCTGCTCAAGGTACGTCGACGCTTCCCGCAGCAGATATTACGCCAACTGCTATCGTTGGGTTGGAAGAAATTGAAAATAATCGTTTCCCATTCCAGAGTACACCGTGTAAGCATCCGGTGATAGTCCTTCAAGATGTGGCATTCAGCGATCTGCACGCCCTCGTCGAGTTCATTTATCACGGAGAGGTGAACGTGCATCAGCGTTCCCTCAGCAGCTTCCTCAAAACAGCTGAAGTTCTCAGGGTATCCGGCCTCACGCAACAAGCAGACCAGAGCGAACGGGACGAGGTGAGTCTCGATGGTAGATCTAGTAAAGACATCGTCGTTTTTATTTTACAAAGTTTCTCAAAAACGGGCCGCTTAGTATTGTCGCGTTGAATAACTTCTGCCAAACTTCTCGCGGATTCGCAGAGGTCTATCGCGATAAGGTTGTCTATTTTTATCTACGACGAAGCGTTATGCAAGACTTTGGATGCACGCCGATTGGTCTGTGTTTGATTAGCTAGCGTACAGCTGTAATCGGCTCAGGTGAATAGTTTTATCTAGTAGGCGTTGCCCAAAGAATCGCCGGAATTATATAATTCGTCGAGCATAGCCGAGGCGAAGTTTTATGATTTAAATAATGAAAAATATTATCTCGCTGCGGCTCAACTAAATTGTTTTGCTCTTATCTTGATACGGTGCACCTTGCGCCTATCTTGATTCTCACCTGTGATTGTCATAGGTCAAGCAAACAAAGATAATGCGAACGGCTAATCTCACGCGCCAAGTAAAATAAAATTTCACGACAAATTAGCAAAGAGGGACTCTTACATATTTTTCTTTCTGACAATTTGCTCCCTTCTGGGCTAGCCCGGTCGACCCTGTTTTTCATTTTACTACCTACGTACCCAGAATATTTTGAGAGACTTCGCAGCGATCTCCAAGTACTAACACGGGTGTTTCAACGATTCGCTAGCATTATATCGTGCGACGGAGCAAACGAGTGCCGCATGAAATTTTGGCATATGAGATCAGCTGATCAAATAGCCATCGCTATATTCGAGTCGAGTGACATTCGAACCACTTTCGATTTGGGCAAATCGCGATTAGCGACCAGTCGGCGTAATTTTTGTAGGCTCCCCAGTGTCGATGATGCTGCATTTTTTTTCTTCTTTTTTTTTGTCCAATCGAAAGAGAATCGGAGAACCAAACGAACCGAACACTAGCAAACGAATGTCTGTAAAGTTAGATTTTTCTCTGGTTCCATCGAGTAGCTGTCACATGTTCGGGCACTCGCCGCTGCCAGTCAACCAGCCTACGAAAGACTGCCCGACGAAGGTTTTCCACGAGGAAACTCGCCACCTCGAACGCCGGTTGCGACGCCGACGCCGACACCAACGACGGTCCAACAGCTGCTTCGACGAGCACAGATACGCAGGAACGAAAGGCACACGCCGGACCCGAACAACGAGAACGCGAAGAGACCTCGAATACCGTCGCCACCGCTGAATAACAACGATGCGACGCCGACCGACTTTTCCATGATCAAGAACAACCATTTGTCGAGTAAAATCGAGGGTAACGGATTGAACGACGACAACAGTATCGCCGAGGACAACATCAAATGCGAGCCCTTGGAATTAACGGGGGGCAACGGAAGGATGGGTATGCACAACGAAGACTCGTCTGACTCCGGCGCAGCTGCTTCGGACCGACCGCCAGCATCTGCCAGTAGTAACGAACACGATCCAGAACCCGAACATCCACCGACGCCCAATTTCCTCACGCCGGAGAGTAAATTGTTCACACCGCCGACCGGTAGCTATAACTTCAGTATGGCCGCGTTAACGACGGATCAATCGCCACTCTCAGGTATGGTGCTTCTACAAACTCTATTCTGGCCTGTACGTGGGGACCAATTTATTTGTCCTACCATTGTTTCGGTAATCGATTTTTCATTCCTCTTCTTCGCACGCCACTCTCTCATTCGAAGGCTCTTTTTTTGCCTGTGATTTTTTCCTACTTTATCATCTCCCACAGGGATTGCTTTGCATCGTTCTCGGTAGACTATCATTTCGATAAGAAACTTCACGACCACTCGAGGCTGAAAGTTGAATATTTAGTCGAAAGACTCGGTGATATTCTTATCTTCGGATTATTTCGGACTTCAAATCGTATAAATTAATTATAATGATATCTGTCACAGTTTTTCGGATAAAGTCACTCGCTTGATTATTCAGGACTATGATACGGCGGCACTAAAACCGTAATGAGTTTTACTGCTGCCAAGGCCGCATCAAAAATCGCGTTACGTAATAGAGGACTTGGGTCGGTTCCATCTACCCGAGTAATGTTAGTTCTGGATAGATTTTACAACTCCGGATGACATTGCGGAAGGCAAGAAAGACAAATATAGAGAAGTAGTTATGTAAAAATTTGGACCCATGCACATTGGGAATTGAAACTTGACGCGTCAAATAATTGAGAAATTGCGTACAGGCCGATTATCTTCACGCCCAAAAATCTGATGGTAGGACATCGCTTGCTACGCGTAACAGTAGTTAAATTTCCAGACTTGGGACACGGGCTTCGAGGATCGGACGTGCTTGCAGGGACTTCGCAAGGTAAGAGAAACAAAAAATGTCCACTCTCTAGAAACTTTAGCCCGGTCAAATCAAAAGAATGAGTAATGATATTTTTTCTTTGAAAAAACGTTGAACGTTCTTTTGATTTGTTTTTTTCATCATTACCGCCGGCAGCCTTTCCTACTCTTGTCATTTTCCATTAACAGCCGACGCATCGAGGTCGATCCTCCATGTAGACGCTCCGTCTAATAAACGAAAGCTCGACGAGCAAAAACAAATCAAACGACAACTTGTGCAGTTATATCAAACTAACCAGCCACAAATTAAGATTTTATCGGTTGCGGTGAGAGAGCACTACTATCTGCTTGACAAAATGTAACTTCTTCTAATTGGCATGTGTTTCCAAATCATTAAAATCATCATACTATTTTTTCCAAATCATTCGATTCGCTTACATGTACCACGAATTCATGGAAGAATACCAAAAAATTTCATACGAAAGGAAGAAGGAAAAAAACACCCAATCTGAAATCCGACGAGAAACTGAAATGAGATACTTTCAGCGTGTTTATTTATTTTTTTTGGTCAAATTTGCAGAAAAATTTACAAACGTATAATAAATCTGAACGCGTAAGTTTGGCATCGCTGTACAGTGTACGATCAGAATCGCTGGATCATGAAAGATGACGAGAAGCCAGTGGTTGTAGAATAGCATCAGCGTTGTACCTTTTGCGATGGAACTAGGAATGATTTTTCGCTGGTTTCCCTTGATCAATGAAATTATTCATTATTTATCGTGCCGTGCTCGTACTGTCCATTTGTCAGTTTTGTATGAGTGTTGTTATCGTCCTATTACATTGTTATTTCGTTTAAATGAACGTTCTCTCTATAATTTCCACATAAATGTATAGTTCGATGCGAGATTAAGACCGAGGAATCTGTGGTAGCCACGCATCCGTTAATCCTTAGCAAATGTCGACTCGTCGACACGAACGCTCGTATTTCGAAACGCTATATCTAGAAATCTAGCAACAAGTTGGCGCAGTTTATCGTTACAAAACCATGAGAAACGTATATTTGTTCGGAGCGTATATAAGAGGATGTGATAGGGTATAGTTATCATTTTTCTTCAACGTTTTATTGTTATTTGACCCATATATCGCTAACATGCAATCAATGCTGCTAGTTTTATGATTACAAGTTATTTTTTCTGGTTTTTTTTGCGCCTCATTTGGTTTACTCGTGTGGTAATTATTCATCGATTCACCAGCTGCATCGTTCAACACTTTACTACTCCATTTTTCTCCAGTACAACGATCGGGTAGTAGTAGCACACGAACCATCTATGATACGGAAGGTTTCATTTCAGATGTTTGTATCCATAGATAGCCGATATCGCGACTTTGCGATAGGTAACCGAACTTATTTGTTGGACAGAGATGAAGACAGCGCGACGATCGAGTACATATATCGACGTTCTTAAATAGCATTTGGAAAATAGGCTTTTATCATTTCGACGGAACAGTTTTACATTGGTTTGGCGGGTAGGAAAAGCTGAATAAAATTCCAGAATGTATGTCTTTTCAAATTACACCAGGCTTTTGACGGCGTGTCGGGCAAATATTTTGTTATTTGTCGATACATATCGCTGAACTTAGGAAACTCGAATGTTGCGAATCGGGTCGAAGCTATTATCTGGCAACCGACGAGCTAGTTTTTTCTCAGGGAGCGAAATTGTCATCGATTAGAAATTAAGTTTCAAGCCACACGAAATGGAAAAAGTCAACGAAACTTTGGACAACCAGTCGCTGAATTATTACCACGTGTCAGGAATATTCGTGAATTATCTCAGAATCTATCTATGAAACGTATCAAACACATGACAATCGTCACAAGGAGAAGTATTTCACAATCTTTCGCGCATATCCGTTAAGCGTTGTGATAATTCCCGGTTTTTCCGCAGTTGTTTCGCGAGCTAGGTTATTCCTCGCACAGCGTAATATTTCAGCGTAATGTTACAAGCTCTGAAAGCATGCTCGAATACGTATCATAGAAATGGGCAATATTTCAATATTTCGTCGAACATGATACAGAAATTAGACGATGTTTCTGTTCGGGATTTCTCGTGACGAGCAGAGGTGATTCTGCATCCATGTTCCTACTGATCGTACTTCGTGGTTCCATCGAGTATGATACCAACCATGAAATACCATCGCGCCTCAGGCGTGCATATCGAGCGTGATCGTCGCGGCATCTCAAGCCGATATTCCACTGGGTCGACAAATGGGGTAACAATACAGAGGAAGAGTTCCTCGTCCGTTTCCAGAAAAGTAGCGAGGGTTCACGCGACTTTCTTCGCGTAACTCGTGGCAGTCTCGCGCTACTCCGACGATCGATAGCAGGCATACGCGAGCATCGTATCCGTTAAATGTCATTTCTCGCATCACTATCCGCGCGGCGTGTTTCGTGACTGCGCCGCGGGGGGAGGGATAGAGGCGTTGGTACACGAAAGACGTAGTTCTCGCGACTTATATGTTACGCGCTATCGCGGGCGAACGCGAGATACGAGAACGGCGAAAGCGAGAGGTGAGAGGGGGAGCAGATAAATGTGTTATAAACGTTTTTTTAAGTTGCTTAAGAAGCTAACACAAGTTTGCCAATTACTTTTCGTACGTGTCTTGCATATTATTATTGTTAGGTATCGCGCGAGACGTCACTACGATTGACATTTGGTATCGAGAGCCACGTTTGGCGGATCGCTGCTGGCTGCTCGATCGAACGTTCCGTATCCCCACCCCGCGCTCATTTTTTCTTCGCTAATCGTTCGGACAAAAATCATTCGCGGGCAAGAAAACACAAATTATCGTCGTCGGCCCAATTTCTCTCGTACCTTCCACGGACGACCGGCGTAGGGACCCGCGCGCGACTGTCGTACCACGGTACCTAAGTACCTAGCGAACGCGCTCGGCGTCACGTATGGAAAGGGTGACCGAAGATTCGTCGAACGATGCATGCCTTATCCTAGGTTAGTACGACATAAGTTATCAGAGGCCGACGATAAGATGGCAGATGTTATCCTCGAAATTCAAGGTCCCCCTATCTTTGGCTGAATGTCGCCAACCAAACATTGGCCAACTAAAAATACGGTGACCTTCTCTTGACACTGCTACATACTCCCGGCACCTCGACTGCACTGTGAATTATTAGATATTTCATTATTTGCTATGTCAATCTCATTTGCCCAGATGTATTTCGATGGATTATTATCATTACTGCCTCGAGACTGACTACTCGACTCGCTCGTTCCGACTTGCATTTATTTGTTTTTCGACGCGACTCGACACGTTCGCCAATGAACTTCGACTCTCTACATTTCGGACACACCTGTATCCCAATTTTTTAATTACCTTCATCTCCTCCCTCACTCTCTCTCTCTTTATCTATCTATTCGTCGCTTTGTTTCCTTCTTCTGCATTGGGCGAAAAACAGAGTCAACGTTTTCCTCCCATCAATATGATTTTCAATTCGTACCTACACGCGTTCGCAGGACGACAGGTGTGTCACCTTGTATCTGACTCATTGGCGACACACATATCCGCCACACGTGCATACGCGTTCCTTGTATACATGCGTACGAACATAGCGGCCGTTTTATTCGTAGTTTTCCGGTCATTGTTTCAGCTTCGAAAAATAGTCCTTTGTCACTTCTTAATGGACACGCATTTATCGGCATTACAGTCTCACGGAACCTCGGGGTTTTCCGGACGAAATGGCGAACAATATTTCCAGAGCAATTCTTCGCGTTCGTAGTTACGAACTCTTCCCGACGTACTCCCCGAAATCTCTTCTCAAGGACAAAACAAACTTCTGTGAGAATTCTGGCGAAAACGAAAAATGTTTCTGTCCCCGCCTTTCTTACGAGTGGTTTCGAAAGCTTTGACAAAAGAAGTTGCGCGCATTTTTCCCGTGGCAAGTGCATACTCTGGTCGTTTTTAATGAAAGAAAAAAAAACAAGAAAAAAACAGCAAATCCAAACAGGTCTTGCTATCCGCGCCGATCAAAAGCGTAAAACGATAACAGGTAACCGACCGTTACGATTACGAAAACACATTTGTGCTAATCGAGGCGAAACAAAAACAGTATTCCCTGAATCATCGCGTACAGTGCGATGTGCGTGTTTTCGCCGCTTCTAAACAAAGAGTACCGATTTGCTCGAACAAAGTACATCAGTAAACCCGTGTCGCAGAGTTTGAAATTCTCTTTTCCATTGAGAATCTTCCAAAAAATCTTCAACTCCGACTTCTTTTACTTTCGTCGAGTATTAATAATAATAATACCTTTGTGAAGAAAATACGGGTGAAGAAAATATGAAAGAAGTTTTGAACAATGTTGAAAACTCACAGCCGCGAGATAAATCGTATGAAAAATCTGAGACAAAAGAAATCGGAGCTTCGGGAGTCGAATTCTGATTGATTCGCGAAGGAGTATCACGTTGTACGTAGTAGAAACGTATAGGACTCGTCAGGCGTTATATTCGATATCATTATCGATTCGCGTGTTTATAACGCAAAATATGAAACGAAAATGTGCGCGTTTCGCTCCGTGTCTGTTTCTTCTATATTTTTAGCTTGTTTTCGCCTTGGACGAATTGTTTTTAAAGGCCGAAATTGCTGGTATTATAGTTAGAACTGCAGCTTGCACGATTCGCGTCGGTTTCTGTTTTCTTTACTTTCCTACCGCGCGCGTGTGCGTGTGTGCGTGTGTTTTTTCCCGGTCGTTCGCGCGTTTTTTTCTTTTCCGCGAAAGCTGCAGCGAGGTAACCTGTTGTAAACGAAGTAGCATAAAAATAGCAGAAACGCACTACTTTTTCGGCCACGTCAGATCGGTTGGCCCCGCATCCGTGCAGCGATGTCCTCGAGTATTCTGCTCCCACGACCCATCGTTTATCCAGGCCATTTTCATTTATCATCGCGAACCCAGGAATACGTTTGCCCCCCCCCCCCCCCCCCCCCCCCCAATTTGGGTAAACAAATGAAGCCGGAGATGCTCCCGCGTTCTCAACCTTTCCGCGGAAGTTCGTTTGTAACCCTGCGTTTCCATGTTTATCGGGCGGCCGGTCGGATCTATCTACTACGCAAATCCTGCTTAATCCCATTGAACATCAACAACGATTCGTCACATTATATTTTTAATGCCAGCCTTTGTTCCGCGCGAATCCTTCTCCGGCGCTCACCCACCGCCATCTATCGGCGCGCGGCAGAACTACGCAGCTAGTGTCCACGCGAGGACGTGACTCGCCCTCTACTTTCACGCGATTCCACGCTCAACTTTGATTAAACGCGCATTCGACTGTTTCGCGTAGGAAAAAACGAACGAAACGTACGAAGGGAACCGCGATCTTTTGTCTCTCAACAGTCGTGTGGAGGACAGCTGTCGGAATACATTTGCGAATGGTTAGACGAAATTAGTCCATATGCGTCGATCCGTGTCGTTAATTTATATTTGCTCTTATCTGCCATGCGTTAATACGTACTTATCGTAGCTGCGAGCTGTTGGGGTCTAGTTCGTTGTTTTTCGACGTTGCTATTATCGATGATGAACTTGAACCGACCTCGAAAACTGCGCAGTGCCCGAGAGTCGAGAGAGGTGTTTGCACTTTACCGCTGCTATCGCCACTCGCGCGGCTCAGACAGTCCTCTTCGTTCGCATTGTACCGTGCTTTCTCGCGAAACTTTCGTTATCGACAGTTTCTTTTTCCTCCTATTTCTCTCATTATATGTTCAGCGTGGCTAGAGATGTCAGCTGCAACGACTGTCGGTAACACGGCTCTCTGTTTGGCCCCCCGCCGTTGGCAACACCTACCGTCACGCGCGCCATCTGTCTTACGGGCGTCGAACTCGCAGGCCGATTGCACCCGAATGCACGGCCTGCCGCCCTTGGCAGTTGTCTCTTGCCCGCATCAAAAAACCGGCTATTTCCGTCTACAACCATCGAAAGGTCGATCTTTTCCTCAGATTTTATTCTCTAATCCGAAAATGTGTGACTAATGCGTCATTCGACAGACTCGGTGAGGCTTTCCCTTCCTCTGGATATATATCTTTCGGATATAAAGGCTTTGTAGTTTCCCACTTTTTGGAATTATTTCTCGAGTAGCATGCTCAGGCAACGTTCCAACGTCAGTTTGTTCTTACGAGAAAATCAGGGTTGTTTTGCTCTTCGGAATAGAGGCTTTGAGATACAAACAACGGGAATTCCGCGCAGTCGTCTGTTCTACTTCCTGCGAAGAACAGAATCACGGACGATGATCTGGTTCCAAACGGGCCCACGTCATTGTTATGTACTCGAGTTATTTCGTCGTCTCGACCTTGGGAGCCGCATGGATCTCTGGATGTAACGGTTCTCGGTTCCGCCTACGGAACCACTCACGGTGTTGGCATCGACGTAGCAGCTCCTCGAGCCCCCCGCGTGGCCCCGGAATCGAGTTGCCGATTAACCTGAAAATACGAGCTCACGTTCCGAACAGTTTTACTTGATTGAAATAACTTTCTAAATTTAATTACCCTTGCGAACGAACACGTGAGTTCCTAGGGTATATAATTAGAGAAGGAAACACGTGGCTGGTCCGCGAAACAATTCATCGTGGCCCGTGCCGTTAGCTGGGGTGTATCGTGATCCGTAAACGTGACCATCGCGCGCCTCGGACAGATAACAAGGAACGACCACCTACCCACCCCGTGGCCGGGAATCCTGCGTAAATTCGGGATTCGCGTTATCCAAAGCGAAACGTGAGCTAGGCGAGATAAGGGAACTTTGCTTACGTCTAATTTCATCTTTGTATCGCGTGGGCCATTGCCATTTCGTTGTTATACGATATATTCCAAACTTCTTATTTCGTTTATACGCATCGTTAATCGGGACCCTGCGCCGTCAAAGTCTTATAGTCGCTGAGCGAGCCCTTCAACGACGCAGACTCCGAACCCCGTATACCCTCCTAGCCTATCAAACGTTCACTATTTCCTTATGAAAAGTCACCATCCCCCCGAATTCCGCCTGAAATGACACGGTTAGAAAGTAATAGCACGTTTTAGTAGGCATATCAAAAACTTTCCTCGCTCTTTTACAACCATTTTTCATCCAACGATCCTGTCGTTGCGTGCTCGTTGGGTTACGTCCTCTACCAGCGGTTTCTTCGAAATCTGCATACCGTTTCCGTTTCGAAACCAGCAACGCAAGGTACATCGGCAGTGACGTCACGTTTCCAACCGCTGTCTCGGATTCCCGCTCTTCTAGATCTTGCCCCCTCCTGCCCCTCTCCTCCTCCCTCCTCCCACCTCATCCCCCTCCTCCTCCTCCTCTTCCCTGCTACCCTCAAATCTGTGTCTATCGGTTCGCCTTGTTCCGTCTCGACCCTCTCGAAGATCGTTTTTCGAGCCAGAAGGGTGCCGACGTGCCTGATCCTTCACAGCAGCGGTCGGCGGGGTGCGATTCCGACCAGACGTCCGGATAAACGGGGTCAGACGTGTCTGTATGTACAGGACCTTCCTCACTGTGGTTTCTGGTATCCCGCGAAAAGGGTTGCGCCTTATTTGTCTGCCCGGCGAGACGCTGTGGACCATGCAGTTTGGGGTATATTGGTTTCCCTTACCGTGGACATCCGTTATATTTTGGCATCTGGCCATTTCTTGTACGTCTCCTTCTACTCGGCCTGCCAGGGTGTGCCAGCCTAGACGATCCCCGGCCTACATTCGTAGTCCTTGCCGCGAAATGTTTCAAGGTGCTCGTTTGCTACTCTCCATGGCGCAACGAGCCCTCGTAGCTGTACAGGAAGGAACCTAGACTTCTACATCTAATATTGCCTCGCCACAACCGTCCAGGATGTTCGGGCGTAAAATCGCGCAACTTTATTAACATCTCCGGTAAAACCTGTAGCTAACCTATCCAGGGGAAGGGTGACTACCGGCTCCCGGTCCCAGGATGCGCTCATCCTTCCAGCCTCTCGGCGCACCCCTCGCCTCCTTTCGCCGCTCTCACTCCCTCGCCCCGGATGCTCGAAAGGAAGATTTTAAGACTGGCGTAACCAATCCGGAAGCCACTCGTATTTTTCCCTCCGTCGGTTGTCCTGACTATCGATCGTGGGACCAACGCGAGTCGTTCCCCCGTCTTCTCCCGCTTAGAGTCGACATCAGTCATAACAGCGCGCGCTACGCCGCGACCGTCCCGGGGTTATTAAGAATAATACGCAACCTAGGAACCACCCCAAGCCCCTTCCGCCCTTCCTGCCTTAGCCTTCCCCCACTGCCTCTTGCTACAGCTTTTCAGACGATTCGCAGGGTCGGGGTGGGTTATGGCGTTGCCTAGGTAACCGGCCGGGTAAAACCCGCAAAGAAGCATCGCGTATTTCGTGTTCCGTGTACTAGCTACCTCTTGCTACTACTCTTCAGTATTGACATCCCATCTGCCAGCGTTACGCAACCTTTTATGAAGGTAGATCCCTTCCGCCAACTCTTCCTCGCCCCCCCTTCTTCAGCCTCCGACCATCCTTCTTCCGAGCTTTTGTCTACCGAAGTTCTCCTCTCGCGCTGCTCTCCTAGTTCTGGAGAGAAGAGAAAAAATATCAAAGTTTAAAGTAACCGCGATAAATCCTCGGACGAATAACGGGCCGCTCGGGAGTTCGAGATAAATCTGCGGGGTTCTTCAACCGACTTATCGTTATCTCGCGAATCCTTCAACCCTCGAATTCAAACTATATGGATGGATCACGTATCGCTGCTATGTCGCCTGTTCATTCTGGCACTTTCTTCCAATGTTGACCACATTATGTAGATCTCGTATAGTCTTTCCGTGACCTGACCAGAAGCCACGGCTGTGTCGAAGGAACGTGAAAAACAACGCGCTTCCATCGTTCACAGTAAAAAATTTCCGTCAACTTCAACACAACAACTCTACTAACGACTTTTTGTTGCACAAAACTAGTGCTATTTCAATAGCACTCTGTATGTAGTGTCGAAGTAACACGGCTCTGTGTTACAAGGAACACGAACAATGCTAGAGTACCGTTCACGAAGCGTTACTGTAGTATCATATAACACTCTTGGGTGTTGAAAAACCGACCTTGAGAACAACACTAACGGTCGTGTTGAATCAACGCACTAAAGTATTCTGCACGAACATTCTTACACTTCACTCAACGAGGGCACATCTTTTACTTTGTGTACACAATCGGACGCCACCTTCTGTCTGCCACCTTTTGTGGTTCTTTCGCGTGCTCCAACGCGAATTTCAATTCTTGTGCCTGCAGGGTTTCCCATTTCAACTTGAACAATCGATTACGTGGACCTAGAAGCAATTTTTGGGGAAATGTTTCAGACCAGTGTTGTTCTATTTCGGATAGGGCATCTGATGAAGGAGTTGATTCCTAATTTCCATGGAAGGTTCATAGCCTAGCTTCGATCTTCCGTACACAACCCCATAGTTTTCCTTATCTTGCTGTACGTTAGGTCGAAAACTGCTCTATCTTTGTGGGACTTATTTTTGGAATTGTGACAATTGCTGTTTGTACGCTTCACGAACATTGGGAATCACGTTGTTAGAACGAAAGAAACGCAGCTGGACTTCTTGCTACATTAGTCAAGTTCTCGTCCCCAAGATATGAAACGACACGCGTGAGGTGACGATACAAAAACAATGAAGCTCATTCATGCAATGCTTGGAAAAAAACTGTGTATTTTTCCGGCCTGTAACTCGATACGAAGATGAGAAAAATTAAGGCTCCCGTATGGAAATGGAAGCTGTGGCGTTAAACCCCCTGGCGTGCGTGTGCGTGTGTACCAAGTTTAGCATAGATGTATTCAAGCGTCGCTGTTCATACTGTTACCGCGATTCTCTGTGTCTCTTTGTTGCGAAATAGTTGGACTCAGCCCCCTCCTCTTTGGTTGCAGACCAGGAGGTCGCTGAGGAGGACGGGGGTTGGCAGTCCGGCGCAACAACCTCCAAGATCAGATCGCAAGAACCCTCTGCAACCACCGCGATACACAACTCTTCCGGTTCGAATCTGGAAATACAAGCTAGCCAAGAGAATGTGTATGTAGAGAGTAACCAAGAGTTTCCGATGATCGATTTGCTAGACGATATCAACGATCACATGCAAATCGTATTTAAAACTGAGCCAATGTCGCCGAAAATCGATACGGTCGACGACATTGAGTCGCGTCTACTCGTCGAGGAACAGTACGCGATGAGCAAACCGGGAACCACGGAGAACCTGCATCCGAGTCAAGAGCAGATGCAGTTTAACGACTTGCGCTGCTTCGGGCAGGCTGAAAACCTCCAACCCAACCCAACTCTACACGAAGTTAGACGAAAGAACTTGGATACGGAGGCTACCACGAATCGGACAACGAACAGTGGAACTTACTGCAGCTTTTGTCAGAAAACATTCTCGCGCGCGTGGTCCCTGCAACGCCATCTTGCCGACACGCATTTCTATGTACCGCAATCCTTGTCTTGTGATCAATGCGGCCGCAGTTACAAATCCCGGAACAGTTTGGTCAGCCACAAAAGCCAGTACCATGCTAAAAGGGAACGCAAAGATTTGGAACCCCACTGTGAGATTACTTATTGACGATCCTCTCCAGTTCTCTCGCTGTCCTCAAAGCGCAACCCCCACGGGTCACTCGGAGTTGTCTTTGGATAGTAGTTAGTCCGGTTCCCCACGCCTGACGAGCCCAAAGTATCCGCAGACCTCTAGAAAAAATTATTTCGAATATTCCACAGAGAAGTGAGGAATATACAAAGCTAAAGGGGTAGTTGTATTTATAAATAGCTGACTGCGTACAGGTATTGGTCATCGATCCTCCAACCATCCACGCTGCTCGTTGGATTCGTTGTCCGAGTCTCGGATCAGTACTGTCACTACAGCAGTGAAGTCCCATCATTCGTTAGCACTCCACGAAACTTGCGGGAGCTCGATAGAAAGCATGTCGGCATCGCAGATTGTTTTGTTCGTTTCCAAAGCATGTTTGACGACCGTAGACAGAATTCCATGGGGTAGCCAAGTAGCCATTTGTTTAAAAATAGGCTAAAGAGTTGCTGGCGTCTAGGAGGCTCTCCATGGAACAGCTTTCGTCGGCCGCGGTTTTTTTTTTCTCATCCGGGTTAACCGAGTTTTGAGTCGTCGAGTTGTGGTGTAACGTCACACAGAGATCGAGAAAATAAATGTAGCAACAGGTTTTTTCTACGACGGCGTGTAACACGCCATTTCTACCGTGACCTCGTTAGACTAGCGTAGACTAACACAAGCATTTATTTTCTCTGTTCTGGGTGGTGGTTATGACGATGACAATGACAATGACGACGCCGTTTGGTGATAACGGGGCTGTCTACCCGCTTCTGCCGTCCGTCTGGCCGTCGTCGTCGTCATCGTTGCCTTGTAGCCTCGGGGAATTCTCATCCTGAAGCCGATGTCTTTGTCCCGCAGTGTCGTGACCGTGTAAAGCCAGTCGTAGAGATATTTCCCGTAGCTGCATTCGGTGTTCCGACTCCGAATGTCGCGGCGAGCCATTTTTGGGACGGGCGCAGTTTGAAAACGGGTCCAGAGGCGAACGACCTCGGCGCCGGCTTCGGTGCGGACCGAGATTCGATCCCAGTTCCCGACTTGGCCGATCTCGAGGCCCGAAATTCTAAAAGTGCCGGTCACGATTTGGCACAAGTCGACGACCCCGTCTCACAACCATCCTTCGACCCATTGATACCCTTCGATATTAATCTCCTGCCCGATACCGCCCCTACCGATTGGTTCGCCAACATTCCTCCGGAGTTTCGCAACGCGAACACCGAATCCATGCAGGGTCTTCCTTGCAGCCACTGCGGCAAGTGGTTGAGGAACAAAACTACGCTGAAACGACACTTCCAAGACCTACATTGCGCCCAAAGCGAGGTCTTCAGGTGTACGATATGCAACAAGGTGTACCGAACGAAGAACAGCCTCGTTGTTCACACGTGTAACTATCACGGCGGGAAAAAACTCAACTCCAGATTTCAGCTAGGGGCAGAGTATCGAAACCTTGATTCCTAGATCTCCTTTCTATCGTAGCGCTTATCGCTTTGCCGTTGTTAGGTATTCCTTAGAAGCAGAAGGGCTTGCGCTGAGTGCGGCTCCCAACGAGGGAGAGGGCGCGAGATAGGGGGAGAGCGAACGAGGGTGTGTGGTCTGTAGGCCGCATATAGTAGCGAATTTAACAATGCAAGCGATGCTGATAGCAGTTCCACGAACGATAGGGGTTATTGGTGCGAGTTTCGATCGCTTGGCGCGCTATTACCCGGGACGTCGTTGTTGAAAGTTCGGAGATCAGTCGCGTTGATACGTACCTTTTCAATATTCATTTACGCCCTCGTACAAATAGCGAAAATCAACCGATCGAGTGTTGCTCGTGTTCATCGGATGTGTACAAATGTTTTGAGTATTAAATCACATGTATTATATTATGTTCAACAGCCCTGTCGATGTAAATTGTATGTTTCGTTGAAATATGTGCGCAAATCGATTATTTGAAAAGAATAAAAAATCTTTGTGATTTCATCTAACGTCTTCTTTAATCAACGATCAACGACGCGAACGTTTCGCAATGATTTCGTTATCGGTAGCAGCTACGACCTCCAGCAGCGAGCTGTCTTATCGACGCACGCGACAAACCCGTTTCGCGAAAACAAACCGGAAAAAACGATACAGATGCCTGTTTTACCGACGGCGAACAAATGCCAAACCCTCGGAAGTTCGGCGCCCCGCCGCAACGGCACGATCACGACGCAGCGACATTCCAATGAATCACGATTATTCGCCGCAAATCAGAATATCGAAGGAAAAATTCTGCTTCATCGCATCAAATCATTGAAATCAATCACATCTGTAAATATGCCTACTCCACTACCACCACCACCACCACCACCACCACATGCTGTAAATAATAATATACACCTACGCATCAACATGGAACCATCTGGTGATCTGAACAAACACTAACCTTATCGCTCCGAATCACAGTCGCTGGACTCTTGGATATATTATATCGCTTGTACTCTACTTTATCTGCGCTGTGGAAATCAATCCATTCCATCTACATATATATACACACACATGTTTGTGTGTGTATATATATATTGGGGTGGATTGAAAAAAAAGTAACCCCCTTGAAAAATGACCTTTTCCCCTGTAGAATAACCAGCCCAGAGGATTTCGCGCTCCTCCGCTATGTAGCGCCGCCAAACCTAACCTCAATTTCGCGCAAAATCGTAAAACTGATCAGAAAATTCCGCAAAAATTCAGGCATACTTCTTAGCGAAAAAACAACAGGTACAAAAGATTCTTATTCTTTTGCGAAGAGTAGGCCTGAATTTTTTCAGAATTTTCGGATCAGTTTTATAATTTGCGCGAAATTGAGGTTAGGATTGGCGGCGCTAAACAGCGGAGGATCGCGAAATCCTTTGGACCTGTTATTCTACGGGGGATAAAGACATTTTCCAAGGGGGTAACTTCTTATATATATATATAATTTTTAATTCGTATACTCGCACCGTTTTTTCTTGTACAGTTCATTAACTATCTGTGTTTGTTTCTTTATTCTTCTATTTCACTCTCCGCGCAACGAAAGGAATGATTTTAGAGTTTTGTATTCGTCTTTTACGTCCGATTCGTCGCGTTAAAAAAAATCGGGAGATATGTCAAGTCGACTCGAACCGGTTTCCGTTCTTTCTTCGCGCCTATCTGTCGCGATCGCGTTGATCGTTATTCACGAAGCGTTTTGTTACACGTTTTAATTTTGCAACTCGTGTCCGTTGCATTCCGTCACTTTCGAATTATCGAATACGATGATTTTTTGTCGCTCAATTCCGGGCACGATTTGGACGTAAAGGATGTCGGTAAATTCGTGGTAATCGACGCATTCGAAACGAATGTTGAACTCGAAAACCATTCGTTTCATTCGAGATGCTCTCGACGGAGGCTGAATCTAATGCGATGGTAACTAAAAATCTTGTTCGGGCACAGCTTGTCAGGTGATGGTGGCAATTGAAAAAAATGAAAAAAAAAATAATAAACAAACGAACTGACTGAACGCAGACTATTTCGAAGAAATAGGAAGCCAAAGCACGAATTGGTAGAGGCATTCGGTGGTTTAGGTGAGGGCTAAACATTACACGACGGTGTGGTGACAGCAATATGAAAACATGACATGAGACGAAAAGAAAGAAAACACGAGTGATCATAGAAACAAAAAAGCAATGAACCAAAATCTAAAAAAAAATACAAATAAATAAAAAAAAAACGAACAGCAAACGCGACAAAAGTAACCCTGTGTCTGGTTCTGCCGCCAGGTCTGTTGGCCGGCAGCTGTGTGACCGATGAATTTCGATGCGAGCCTTGCAACAAAAATCTGACCTCGCTAACACGGTTGAAGCGGCACATTCAGAACGTTCACACGAGACCAAGCAAGGAACCGATCTGCAACATCTGCAAGAGAGTTTACTCCAGCCTGAACAGTCTTCGGAACCACAAGAGCATCTACCATCGGCAGCACAGCAAGAACGAACAGCAGCGTAGAGAAGAAGAGCTGCAACGGGAACGGGAACGCGAGGCGGAAAGAGGGCGCGAAACCGAACAGCGAGAACTGCTGGAAAGTTCGTTCGGCCGCCACACGGAATGAGCGGCGCCACCGTCGCCGCGCCACCGTCGCCCGCTCACTCTGTACCGGAGGCCGCCTTGTGCGCGTGCCATGTTGCGCGAGCGTCAAGTAGCTTCTCACGCTGGATGATCCGGAATTGTCGAGGATCGACGATTAGAAACTGGATACGAGAGTATTTCGGGAAAGGATGGAGGGTCGACGTTGCCGCGGCACTGCGACGTGGCAGCTATAAACTATACACCCAGAGAGTCCTGATTGCATAAGAGTTCAATGATTTTGTTATTTGTAAGAATTTTCGAGGAGCTTGTAAATAGGTTGTTCGGTACGCGGTCTACGTAAATGGTTCGAATTGCTATGCCGGATATTTTGACAAGAGCGACAAAGGAACTAGTACAAAGTACTCAGCTAAATAGAGATAATTTAATCTAACCCGACTCGACAACGAGTTTCCTGTGATTGCGAGGTGATTATACGGTATCGTTATTCCAAATTCCCGTTGACGCGAAACTCGGTTCCCGGTTGCCAATCGCCAGGAGGGCTTTTTCAGTTTGCGATAGAATGGGAGTGAAAACCTGCCATGTTGCAGGTACGTAGGACTGACCATTCGCGGATGTAGTACGAATATGTGATTTATTTTTACTTCTTTATTTTACTTGTTTTCCCCCATTTCCCGTCTTACTTTGTAACGCACAATGTAATTAGCTGTAATTCTCTCGACATTTTTAACACTCGTAATGACATTTTTCTAACGCCTCGTGCATTTTTCCCGCAAATTTTCATCGATTGGACTGCGATGCAACAGATTTTACGACGTACGTAACATCGTTGACGATGGAGCACCTGAAAGTCAAGTTCGGTAGTGTAGCCTAGTTAGGTGGTAATCGAGTGAGTCGATGTACGTAGGCTGAAATTGCGTCCCAACCATTTGGCAATACAGTAAGAAACGAATTTAGCATTCTGTGATGAATTTGAGACAAAAATGTGATATTTTGGGAATCTTTTCTTCTATATTATATTCGTCGGCGTAACTCGTCGGTGAACATGTACGAATCAGTAGTGAGCTTTCAATTATATAGACACTAATCGCTCAATTGCCTCGCGGTGTCGCGTTGAATTTCACGGCGATGAAAATTGTAAACAAAGTCGCATGTACATACTGGCGTTTGCTAGAGTATTGGTGCCCTGTAAATACTATTTTTATACCTAAGTTTATGATATAATATATTTTTATCAATAATGTTCGTTTTGGGGGTCAGGGTCGACACATTTCCATTGTACTCACACGCATTGTTTTCATTATTTATGAATAAACATTTCTTTTTATACGGATTATGATACGACTATCATTTCAAGCAGTTCAGTAGCAGTAATACGGTTTCTTATTTTCGCTCGCTTCGTCGTTTCTTCTCGAGTTGCTAGAAACGGCTACAGCCGATTTTCACCTCACTCTCAATTAGAATCTATATTACAATTGCACCTGCGTTGCCATGCCTTGGCACCGAGAGAAAGTCCAGGCCAGGCCAACTAGTCTAAACGTAGTTGAAACCATCGTTGACCCTTTCCTCTAGTCAGAAAAGCTAGTCTAGTTGCAGTACCGTGGACAAGTAGTCGTGGTAACTAGGTTTCCTCGTAGAGGTAGTCTTTACTTCGGATAAAACAGTCGCAACAGATGATCACACGTAGTTAGGAACACTAAAGTTACACTGCTGTACCTTTTGCAACAGGCTACAGCTACCAGACGTCAGAAGCTAAAGAGACTAGACATACGAGTTCTATTCTCAGCTCTTCATAACAGTTGTAACCACTAGAATCAAACACTTTGCAGTGTCTTTCAGATCTAGTTGCTGCTACCAGCTTTCTCGCGTTCTTTTCATGAGACGAGAAGGCCAAAGGAGTGTTGAGGTTACGTTATCTTTGCAAGTCGTGCTTTCTTTTGAGAAAGTTCTTCTGTCTCGATCAACGGCTACGAATAGATGGTGGTGCACAACATGATGTGATTACTACTCTCAGAGAGTTCACGAAAGAGATTCAACGTGCACGATTTCCCATGCAAAATGACTGTAGAAATTGGTACACGCTATTTTTCTTTGTATTACAATATCAGGGAATGATGGGTGCCTCAACTCCTAATCTCCTAGTCGCAGCAGCTACGAAATCTTACAGTACAAAATTTGCCCTTAATCAAACTGACTTAAGCCTCGCGTTGGAGCAGCTACAAGCTCAAGGTTACGTCCACCAAGCTTTCTTGGTATAGTAACGAAATTACGTTGTCAGAGTCAGCTTCAACTATGTTGCCTAGTCATTGATGCCAGAAAGCTCAAAGGGGTTGCGGTAACTACCTTTACAGTTCGCAGTAACTAGAACGAGTAGTTCCTAGTGTTCTTCTCGACCAACTTTTTTTTTTGTCTACCCTGATTGGGTACCATTTCAAATGATCATGTTCGAGGACGCGAATTCAACTTGTTCTACGTTTTATGGTGGTCCAAAAGCTTCGGAAACGAGGGGCTGATCTTTCTTGGAGACATGTCCCTAAACCGTGATGGATCTAGGGGTAAAATCTACATTGTGGTAAACGTGTAAAATCTTTTTTTGCCGGAACAGCAGCAGTGTCTACAACATTTTTCAGGGTACATAGTTGGACTCTCCCCAACTTTGTCGTTAGCCCAAATAGTTTTAAGGATTTTTTCCACAAAAGTTGGCTACGAAATATTTTCATATGAACTTTGTAGACAATTCGCGATGCGGTGAAATCATGTGCGTGGAAATTATTCATTGGCTGCCACGCTTTGCGAATGTAGCATAGCTGCCACTGTGGGGTTTGTCGCACCCCAGCCAAAAAACTTCTCCTACAAAAAGTCTATCCTGAATAATGACTTGAAACTGTTATGGTAACATCTTCTGGAACTACTTTAGTGAGAAACAATAGTTGCACGACAATAAAATAGATTTAACCGTACGAAAACTTATAATCTGTCGAAAAAAATAGCAGAGAACGGTGCTTTTCACTTGAAAAGACTGGGGTCTCGCTGACCCCACAGTGGCAGCTGAGGGGTAATTGGGAACTGATCCTTTCGAGCTATTTTTTCACCAGAAAAAATTCAGCTCGAATAACGAGCAGACAATTTTTTCGGTTACGCAGGTATGGGGAATTCATTTTTTACCTTCGAGTTGCGGCAATTTTAAATTCGAAAATTGGATCTTTGGAAACGTGGCCTTGACTTCGTGCGAGTACAAAGAGTTGCGTTTGGAGTAGGTTTTCGTGTCGATTTCAGCGCAATTTCGAGCACGTAATTGATATTTGAGGAGAAGACTGCTCAACCCACGTTTTTTGTATGCCCTAGCATGCCACAATTTCCCCCGACCCCCACGCCCTTTTCCCACCCCACTAGACTCGTCCACGCCCGGGGAAGCATTGAGAATGGTACGTTGAATTAATTATTTTGTAAAAGTTTTATCTTTGTCTCGTATGTTTTTCCATCTATTTTATCATTTGTTGTCTTTTTTCAAATCATTAATAATGCTATTCGTTTCCTTCGCAACGCCTGTTATATTCTGAACTGTTTCGTCAAGTCTTGCAGCCCAAACGTGGAAGATCCTCCGGTATGGGACGAAGAATCAAGAGTGAAAGAAAAATATATAGCAACTTGAAACAGTTGACATTCCAATGGTACCAATGCAACAGAGCACGTACCTATACACCGTGCCTCGCACGGAGAGGACGCGGAGTTCAGAATACATCAGATTTGTGAGAAATACATTAGTGTTAAAATAACGAAACGCGAATTAGATCGAACAAACGTCACTCATGTAATATCTTGCACGCGGCCTCCTTCAATCAACGCGATTGGTTATCGCTAAATCATATTACCATGATCAATGACAAACCAGAGCCCCAAGCCTTCTTCTCTCAGCTTCAAATTGTCAAGCGACGTGTCAAGAAACAATGTCATCGATATTCCTGTATAGAATTACCAGTATCGTACTAATGTGTCCACAATACAATATTAATGGCAGCCGTATCTCTGTTCTTCTTTGTTCCCGGTCCCGCTCGGCTATGCGCTCTGGTTCGTCATTGTTCTCTGTGTGTACCCAACTTCACTCACGGACTTGCTGGGGATTCGTCCACACGTGGGTCTATCTGCACCTCCATTGGTTCGTAACGGATGTTTTTATGATTTTTTTTGGTTCTATGATCTATCCATGTACTCTCTGGGACTCTTCAAACGATCTTCATCCCTCCCCTCACGTCCATATATATTTCCCCCAAATTATTCGTTCACTCTTTGTGTCTCCACATTTTTCCATTATTGTTTCTCTTGTCGTCTGGTCCCAAAAACGCGAAATTTCCAATTGGCAAATTGAAAAACGATGACACTCCTCGCCTCACACTAAACCAAAGGCCCGCCATCAGCCATACTCGCGATGAGGCTGTCTCACCCCTTGCACGGGAGTCTCTTGCCGCCTGGTGTTTGCTACAAGTGCGACGTCTGTGGCAAAACTCTGTCGACGAAACTGACGCTGAAACGACACAAGGAACAGCAACATTTCCAACCGCTGAACAGCGCTGTCTGCGCCCTCTGTCACAAAGTCTTCAGGACCTTGAACAGCCTGAACAATCACAAGAGCATTTACCACCGCCGGCAGAAATAAAGTTTGGGGACCGTTCGGGGCTTAGGCGTTAACGAATTTTTAAGAGTAACTCGCAGAGGCGAACGACTGAAACGTAGTTCTTGCTGAATCAGCGGAAGAGATCGTCACGGACATCGTACAAGCTGCTCTTTCGTTAAACAATGTTTAGTTCTTCGGTATTTCTTATCGTTGGAATTTTTTTGAAGTGCTTCCACGCGAGGGACGAGCAGACTCGATGTGCGAGTGGAATGAGGGGGAAAAAACGTGACGATTCAGCCGCAACAATCGGGAGACCAATGAGCGCGAACAAAAGAAAATATTGTAAATTCATAAATAATGTAATCAGAATTTTAGGGTGCGAGATGCCGGACTGCGAACAGTACGCGCAATAGAAATTATAAGAATTTATCGTTTGTTACGACTGTTTGAAGGGAGGGTAGAGGAGAGAATGTTACGGAAGGGAAATGGGAGCGAGAAAATGGTAAATTGTTACTCGAATGGGTCGAGGAACGTCGAGCCGCGATGCGAAGTTCCGGAAAATCGGCGCGCTGAAAGAATATCGCGCTGCGTCTATGGAACGGGCGTAGCCTTTCTCCCACCACCAGCGCGACGCGGGTCCCTGACTCGCTGCAGTCGCCGTGGTGGGGCGATCGCTCCAAGCGAAACATTGGCGCGGGAGCGCGAAATGCTCTCAGCGCCACTGACTTCCGTGCCTTAGCTATCGATAAGAGTATCGAGTAGACTGATTAATTTCGAATTGATATTTTTTTCTCGCGCTCCCGCTCCGAATATTCCCAAAGTCGGGCTCAGAAAAGCAAAAAAAAAAAAAAAATAGTCAATAAATTGCCCATTAAAAATTGGACAGAAAATCAGAATGCCTTTGAACCTGGCGTGAAAATGTGACCTTGAAGCAAAAATTGAGATGCAAGGAACGCCAAACGATTTCCGGGCCGAGAAAAAAATATCAATCTGCGACACGTAACCACAATCGAGACGCGATTTCTTATTAAAAAAAAAATCAAAAAAAATGAGGGAAAAATTGGGGAAAAACGAGGATTTCGATTTACAAGACCGCGTGTTACTCTTCACGGATTACGCAGCGTGACCTCGCGTATCAACTATTAGCGGCGTGGCTATTAGAACACTTCCAGGCGTCAGACGCCATCGTCCAACTAATTTTAGGAGGAACATTTAATGTTACAAGACTGTACGAACATTATAAAACTACAAGACTCGAGATTTTTTTTTTTATTTCTTTCAAACTTATGATAAACTATTAACGCAATCTCTTCTAGGGTAACAATCCGTTTCGTAATAGTAATCATAACGATAACTAATAACGGTAATGATAACGTCGACAACAATAATCATCACGAATAACAACAACAACAACAACAATAACAACAATAACAATAACATTAACAATATCATTAGTAATAGTAATAGGGAGAATATTAATAGTAACCACGACAACAGCACAACAACAACAGCAACAGTTAAAATAATATCAATAAACGTAACGATAACGATAATAATAATAATGATAATGACGAATATTTTTCGTTTATTTTTCAATGTTGTTACCTTGCAAGAGCTTGCGACGAACATGCAATGATATAATATATTTTATCCTAATATATTCATTCCATATAGAAACAAATGAGAAAAATCGAAAAAAAACACATGATAATAATAATAATGATAATGCTTTACAAGGTACCTTGCATAGACGCGTGTTGATCTTACAGTGGTGTATACCGGGCTTTACATACAGTACCTTATCACAGCGATGACAAACTATCGATAGCAGAAACGTAACGAATGACAATTTCCACGTGATCGTGGGAATGATAATTAGCAGAATGGGAAACATCATCTTGGCGAGAGGATGGGGCAGTCGTGGTTCATGTAACGTGGAGTGGCCAGGCGTCATGGTAGTTTAGATATGTGCGTGTCCATATTTTTAATTTTTTTTCAATTTTTTTTTTAATTTTTTTATTTTTGCAACACATTTTAGGTGTTAGCATCAGAGGAAGAACTCGCATTGCTTTAATTTTAGCTCTCGAGCACTTTTTTGTCACCAATATCATTATTCTGTAATCGACGTTTTTTTTACTTTTGAACGTACAATTTTGTAGTGCTTTTAGAATGCTAGTGAATTTACTTTAAATTGCATTGACAATCAAACATGTCGAATAGACTTCAACGTTGGCGAGATAAACATTAGAATAAAAATCGCTCATCGAGTAATTGACGGCGCGTTTTTTTGGAGAATTATTTTGTACAGTCATTTTATTTATTATACGTAGATGAGTTTTTCGAAATTTGATGCGTAAAAAGCGAACGAATCTCATTGGTGCTCAGTTGCGAAAGTTGCCTTTCTGCTCGAGTAGATTCCGTGTACGAAGTTCCCGGGGAACTCGGTTCGAAGCTATCTTCCACAAAGGTGTTCTGAAAGTCGATAAAAAAGGAAATCAAGTTCGGGTGAAAAAAGGCGATGGTTATTTGCGGTGCCTCCACTCGATAGTCTGTCATCGCTACCTTATTTTTACTAATTACTTTACTATAATTTATGGTGTTTCGTTTCCCCGCATTTTTTGTGCCCCACTCAAAAGTTTTTCAGTGTATATGCAAGGACAAATCAACCTGGGAATTCAAAAGACGTAGAATTCTAATTTTTGTAAACGGTGAAACCAAGATTTTCTCACAGGACTCTGTAGGTCTTTTCCCGTTGGAATTAGAAAGCTTTCATAGACGTTTTTTGGACAGCAATCCGCACGAGTCCCATTCTCTGTGTTCAAATCCAGTTGAGTTGTTTGTTTTTCACGCGTATATAACAGGAGATTTTTGAGTCAGGGCAAAAAACGAAACATCCTATTATACTTATTACATTGCAAGCTATACGTTATAATTACGGGGGAATTTATCTTGCATGTTGCATTGAAAGTCTGATTTACAATACTCCAACGTTCAATAATCGCGTTTGAGAAAGAAAAGTTCAACGATATCGCGTCTGCAGCGTCTTTGTTACAGTATCTCTGCACGCGCCCGCGCTTTCGGGTACACGAAATGGCCGCGCGCGCGCGAAATGGCCGACGCTCGCGAAATGGCCGACGCTCGCTCACGCACAGGTGGAGCCACCGGAGCGCGCGCGAACGACGAACGTACCGAGGCACTGTGACCGGGACTCGCGTTACTATACCAGTCGCAATGAAACAAGGCCATACCGCGAGACGGTCGAGGAAGAAGATGCAAAAAAGAAATCGGAAAAAACGCATGAAAATAATGTGAAAAGATAAAACCCACCAGTTCAACAAAGTATGGTCCACAAAAATGACGATAATAATTGTGCACCAAATACTGATAATAGCCGCATATATAGCCGATTACATACATACATATATTTTAGTAGAATCTTTGGATAAGCCACGTGACGTGGAGCACTATAGTTATGATTCAACGTTGAAACACTGACGATTGCATCTCCGATCGACACATGTACCGACAACCATATTGCATTTCTTATTCCCCTCACGCTATCGTATTTGTTGACGCAGTGAAAAAAAATGCTCGAAATTCATATCAAATATGGACGAGAACATCTATTTTCCAAAAACCAACACCGCGCACAATTTCCATTTCCGCGAACTTTTGTTGCTCGTTTTTGGAGACGCGCACCGATATCAAAAGATGGTTCCGCGACCGCGCAGGTGGTTCCGCATCGAAAAACCCAAGTACTAACTAAAGTTGGACGCAGTAGACGGGACGCGTGTACGGGGCATTCCATGTCGAGAATCCCAGCGGACATGTTTCCGGAAATTGGACCGCAATTCTGTGTTTCGAAATCCAAAAGGAACCGAAGCTGTAACAATATTGAAAATATAGTTCTCCAAATCTTACACGAGCCAGACTATTGCACTTGCTCGGAAAAAGCGTGGGACTTTTCTGTAGAACTTTTCGCAACCTTCGTCTTCGTCCTGTAGTTTACCTCCAGAAATCAACGCTTCGTCAGCTATTTTGGAAAAACATTTCTGACTTCGCCAGAGAACCCGAAAGCGTTGCAACACAAGCTTTGTGCAGAATTCTGGCGCTTTTTGGAAACGGTTTCGAAGCAGCAGAAAGATGGATCCAATTTTTTGCGGAAAGAAAATAATGGTCGACTCGGAATGGAATGCCCCGTAGGTACGTTTCGCGCGCATAGGAAATTCACGCGAAATCGTGTACCGATAGCTAGGCTATGATAGACTTATATGGGGTGTCTCCAAGTGAAGTATCCGAGCGAATCATATTTTCGAGGATCGTTACTTCGCGTCGCGATTGTCGTTTGTTCTCGTTGAAGAGGGGAGGTAAGAAAAAATTAAAAAAACAAAAAACGGGCACATTCGAATTTGCAAGTGAATAATTTGCGGCGCGAGTAAAATTGTATCGTCGAAAACGTGCCGATCTCGGAGCGAATGACGAATGGAAGAATGAAGAAGAATCGACGAAAAAAGATGATACTATTTAGAAAGGACATTTGGAAACAAAGGGAAAAAATGAGAACGAAGCTTTAAATTAATGAAAACAAATAATACAATTTTATGGTAGTCACACGAAAGAACTGATATTGATAAATAATATTTAAACGTAGACTACTCAAGAAATTGACTTATGACTACTGTAAAAATGGCCAAATACGCAAATGGTGCCCGTCCGATCGTCGGGGGGCAGTATATTATGGAAATAATAAATTATTAATAAAATTAATATAAATTGACGAATATTTAATTACAAATGATATAGTAGTAGATTATATTTGATTTTTTATTCTATTGTATTATATTACGATATAATTTTTACAATTATCGATTAATTAATCATTTTTTTGTTTCTTTTTCTTTTTTCAATATCCGCACGTTTTTTATTCTTCGCGTCTTTACGTCGCTTCGAGAGAAGCAGGGAGAAAGTGGGAGAGTAGGGGAGCAAGAGAGGGGGGGGGGGGGGTAATTTTTATCCACGAGGATAAATCGACAAACGATCAAAAGAGAGGAAATTTAATTAGAAACAATTTCTGTTAATTGGCCTGTGATACGTCAGAACTGTTGCATTTATTTGAAAAAAAAGACTGATGAAATGGGAATCGCGTCAATTGCGGTCGAAGCACGATACGTGACAGTGACTTCGTCGCTCCGACGAAATTCAAATTCGCGTCGGCGTAATCTAAAGACTGGAATCCTGCCTTATTGGTGCATAGGACGAGGAAATTTGTACGTAAAGATCATAATCTCATACGTTGCTAATTACTTTTTTTTTCGTTTTTTTTTTTTTTTTGAGAACTGGGGGAGCCCAAAAAAATTTGAGGATGGTGACACTGAAATTCCAAATCACATTTTTACACGCGCCTTCGAGTCCCAAGAAGCGAGAAACGCGATTCAGGTTGGAAAGTGTTTCGAGAACCCTCCGATTCGCAAGCTGTGTGCAAGTACTTCGCAAACTAATAAATTTGCATGTGTTGGTCGAACATGTTCGGATGACTCGTTTGCCATTACACGGTTTTGTTGCTGAGCTAGTGCAGGTTGTTTCTTCCTGCGCAGAATCCGAATTCGAGCTCAGATTTATCCTATCGCGTCTGGAATTGGAGATATTTGAGGTTATGTACACGAAAATTGGCTATTTTCGCTTTTTTTAGGTTAGATACAGCCTGCAAAAGCGCGTTGTAAGTTTTTCTACGTAGCACTACTCTTTTCCTTCAAAATGAGACCTCGAATGATACTGCACGATGCTTCGTTCGAAAGTTATGGCGATTTTAAGGTTAGGCGATGAAATGGGCCCTTTTTTGTCGAACAATTTTTAAACCGTGTGAAACGTATAACTGGGGGTTCCAGGAGGCTCGTCAGGAATCTGAGGTCAGATTCCAGAAATCTAAGATGGCGGCTCCAATTTGGCGGAAATCAGCCAAAAATCGCGTCCGCCATGTTGGGGCGGCCATCTTAGGTTCTTGCAATCTGACCTGGGATGCGTAATTAGCATATTCAAAAGCCCACTGGTTAGATGTTTCACATGGTTCGACAATTGTATGACACAGAAGGGTTTGCTTAGCCCAGCACGTCACCTCACCTAAAAATCACCATAACTCTCGAACGAAACATCGTAGAGTATCATTCCAGGTCTCATTTTGAAGGAAAAGCGTAGTACTGTGTAGTAAAAATTGGAAAGAATTTCTGCAGCCTGTATTTAGCCTCTAAAATATCGAAAATAGCCATGCTTCGTGGACATAACCTCAAATATCTCGCAATCCAGACGCGGTAGCCCACTTCTGAGCTCGAATTCGGATTCTACGCATGTCAGTCTTCTATCTCACTGACTTACAACAAATCTGCTTACTCGCAAAAACCTGATTCAATCCGACCTCCCATAATAAACTACGTAACGTGCATTTTTTTCACACCCAAAATTATTTCCACCGCGCAGGAAAAGTGTAAAACTATTTTTGTTCCCAAAACGAATCGGGGAATTCTGAGGACATTTTTCGATTTTGATTCAGCGATTTTTTATTTCTTGGTAGCGCGCGAGGAATTTGGGTCAAAACGTCATTTTGGGAGTGACCTTGAAAATGTAGAAAATCGCCAATTCAGTGAAATCTGCTTTAACGACTGAAGGGAAAAATTGGGTGCCATATTCAAGCTGACTCGCTCTTTCATAGCCAAATCTTTTTTTGTTAGATCGCAACGACTGAGTATCGGACTAAATCGTTGACCAAGCGTGTGGTCACTCGGTTAGTCGACCTTTATTGGACTGATCTTACTAGTTGACTGAAGTTACCAAACTGTTAATTCAAACTTATAACTATAACGTTAAGTCGAAGTTTAAAGGAGAACTAGGACGGGGAAGGGCTGAACAATTCACATTTATACGGGACAAAAGAGTCTCTTTGTCACAACAAATTTATTATCATTGTACCAACTTAGATATAACGAAACCTAGAACTTTTTTTTTTCATCTCAACGACATTTCGTGTGGTTATACTATCATATTTTTGCACGCATCAACAAATGGTCGAGGGCACACGCACACACGTAGGTGGTTCGAACGAGATCCATGACAGAAGCCTGAAAATCGTGTCGATTTCCAGTCGTCGAACGACTTTTTCGAAACGCGAGTTATCAATTCATTTTTTTCGAACTGCTTCAAGGCTGTACCGGAAATACGACCCGGTAGCAAGTAATTAGGGTTCGAAAAATAATTGTTTTTAACGACAATAATTAATTACCCTGCTACTAATGATAATATAATTAATTGGGTGCTTTTATTTTGAGCACCTTTTTTTTTATTTTCGTTGGGAACGTCAAAAAAAAACTCACGGAAAGTTTGAGCTTTTAGTATCAACATTGAGTACTTTCCCAGAGCGTGTAAAAATTTCCTGTTTAAAATACACGTGAACTTTGATTGTTTTCCTTCAAATGACTGTAACTCAGCCGCATTTCATGCTATGGTATTTTGCAAAAACGTGATTTACTCGAGATTTAGTACTCTACAAAAGTGCTCATTGTGGCGTAGCTGTAATCTGCACTCGTGAGATTGTACAGGTCGCTAAATGTGATTTTTGTACAAAATTTTTGCTTTTTTGACGTTATTTCATAAATGACGGGACTTACATAAAAAGTGTGAATGACAAACTTGGGAGAAATTCAATTTGCTACAAAAAAGGTCCTCTCAACTGAATCGCCAAGATTGATATTTCTCGAGATACAGAGCGTTGACTTTTTCGTAGTAGGAAATGTTTGAGAATATCGAGTCAAGCTCTTCATCGAGCTCTATATCTCGAGAAATATCAATTCTAGCGATTCAGATTACGGGACCTTTTTGGGAGTAAATTGAATTATCTACAAGTTTGTCGTTCACATTTTCCACGTAAGTCCAGTCATTTAGGAAATAACGTCGAAAAAACAAGAATTTCATACAAAAATCAGATTTAGTGACTCGTACAATCCTACGAGTGCAGATTACAACTTCGCCGCACTGGGCACTTTTATAGAGCATTCGATCCCGAGTAGATCGCGCCCAAGTACGATATGATAGCACGAAATTCCGCTGAGTTATAGTCATTTGAAGAAAAAAAAATCAAAGCTTACGTGTATTTCAGATGGGAAATTTTTCCACGCTCTAGCAAAAGTACCGAATGTTAATGTTAGCAGCTCAAATTTTCAGGGAGTTTCTTCTTGGACATTCACAGCCAAGTTGTGAGTTGCCACCGAAAATTAAGAAAATGTCTTGAAAGTAAAAGCACCTTGATAATGAATTATATATAATTAATGTAATTAATTATATCAATAATAATAATAACTGGAAATAGTAAAATCGACGATAGTTATTTATTCCTTATCTGGCCCAGTGACTGTTGAATGGACAAAAAAATTGCAATAGCTTGTTGTGAAAAAGTCATCGAGAGTGTTGGGTGTTTTTGTTGTTGTTGCTGCGATGCAAGGTCTCATCACAGATTTTCATTCGAACCATCTCGATGCACAAGTACACAGCCGCAAACGAACACGGAGAGAGAAACTGGCGCACAATTACACGGCTTTCGCATCTAGCGATTAGAATAGATTCGTAGAAACGATAGAATTACGTAGTAAAAATGTTTGGGAGGAGAGAAAAATCGGACATTGAGCAGCGCAGCGAGAACGATGTAACGGAAGAAAGATAGTCTGGTACCTAGGCGAAGGGAGTAGGTACAGAGGATATCGAGTAGAGAAGGAGAAAAGGTTTCCGCTGCTTAGAAAAATGTGTTAGCGAGGTTTTTCGACATGTTCAACGCCAACGAAGAACGTTGCGTTATCTTGCTTACTTATTATTTGTTATCTGCCATGGTGTTCTGGTAATAGTATATATTTATTGATTATTATTATTATCCTTATTTAAGGCTATATAAATGCATTTTAATATATTTTCAGTTTTATATTATATTTACGAAATGTACTATTTGGTTTAATAATTACGTTGTTTCGTTTCATTTTAGCTAGATACCTATTACATCCTCGTTTGTTTCTAACAACGTGCCCAAATCGGCCGGCGTACACCGCGCGAGCCCCGCCCAAAACTGACGGGCGCGCGCGGTCGCCCTGTACATTTTTCGGTCCCGTAGCACGGACTCTGCGGTCGCGGCCAACGCCATTGGGCCCCGCGCGCTCGCGGGCAGGGCGCTTCGGCGCTTGGGCGCTTGGGCGCACGGCCCATGCTACGCGACCAAAAAGCTCATGCGAAAAACGCTCCGCACAGTCGATACGCGAAATGGATGTCCTTTAAAATACACGTTATTTCAGGGACAAGGTAAGTTGTGCTGATTGTGTAATGACTTCGTTGTTCATGTGTTGTTCCTATTGTGACGTCAGCCATCAAATCCTAACAGTCACGTACGCCGTAGTTGGGCATTTTTTCGTTTTCCTTAGTGGTCAGATGTTCAGCCTGTTCCGGCACAAATTCGCGACTCTGAATGCTCGTCGAGTTGCCTTCGTTGCGCCGCGATTGCTCCGCGCGCGCGCTAGGTTAGGAACGCAAAGAAGCGCTGCTCGACATGCTGAATGTGTTGATAATAAGGCTGCGACGAGTCTCTAGTTACTCTCAGCGCTGCGCCACTGCCAGGCCATTATTGTTGTTATTATTATCATTATCACCACGATCATCACCATCATCGTCGTCATTATTGCGAAAGTGCATGCTTTAAGTGTATCCCAGAATGCTCAGTGTTTCCTTGGCCGTCTTCTGTTGGATCTCGTTATTGAAATATCTCGTATATACTTACACGTATCTTCTCGCCACGAGACGGAAGCAGCGCCGAGTTTTTCATTCTACCTATGACACGTGACTGTTTCCCTCTGATTTTTTTACATTTTTTCGTTCGTTGTTTTTTTTGGTTTTTTTTTTGGTTTTTTTTTCTACGTTCTTTTTTCTCCTCAGTTTTATTCATTTCTCGTTCCTTGTTTTGCGTATATTCTCAAGTTTATTCACGTCCCAACCCGCCACTACTACTCTGCTGCGACAGTTTCTTTTGCCTACCCGAAGTTTAATGAGACACGACTCGAGAAATTGGATAAAGAGCGGCTTTTAAAAGAAATTAATAGGTACGCCTCCACTTGCCCTCGCTCGCAACGAGGAGAAAAGATAATTATATCGTAGCGCCACCGTCCACCGGAATTCGAAGTCTTCACCCTTACTTTAATTAATGGGACTCGCACGGATTAATGGACGCCGCCATTTTATTCCGCGTTACCGCTTATTTCCGCGATAATTTCAACTCCCTCGTTAAAACGCGAGAACCCCGATAATTCTCGCGCCCCATCGCGTACGCGCCGCTTTTATCGACTTCTCCGCTTTACCAAGAGGCTTTTTCCGCCGTTCGTCTTGCACTCGTTCCATACCCCTCGACGTAATCATCCGCAACGGATACACGAAGAGAGTAGTTCTTGCGAGAGAACGTGCCTTTACATTTTTCGAATCGACAGCCATGTTCGATTTCCCTCGATCAAGCTTTGCATCAGCATGCTGAACATGTCGAGTCGGGCAGCTCTCGCCCAGAGCTCCATTTCTCGCGACAATGATTTCCAACAGCAGAGAGTCGAAGCGACACTGCAGATCGAATCCACCCAACGAGGACACCTCCCAAAATGATATCTAAGCAGCAGATTTCCACTGTACACGTCAGGAGTAAGCAACATTTTTGTTCGAGCAATGACTCGGCGCGAGAACATGATCATGTGCGAACCAATGTTGCACCCAATGTTTCTCGCACCGCGTCAGCATGAACAATGTTGGCGCATTTTCTCCAGGCAAGAAAATCCACGCGAGACCAATGATTGAATGCAAATCCAGCGTTACTTTACTCTCCGAATCCGTGTTTGGAACCACACAAATGCGAACAGTCCAATCAGGTGCAACTATCTCGATGCTAGTCCTTCGAACAATTTTACTTTCAATAGTCTGGAACTCGGAAACAATGTCGTCGCTGTGAAGTAGATCTATTTTTGACCCGAAATGTCCAACTTTGCTAGCTATTGTAGATACACGCGTGGGGGCGAGGAACGGTTTGGGGAGATAGCTGAACACTTAGGCGTCGTGTTATTAGCTACGTTCCGCGACTCGAGTATTCCCATGGAAGAGAAGCAGGTCGAGGAAGGAGAGGTAGAAGAACCGAAAAGTAACGAAATGTAGACATTTGTCGGTTCGATAACTCTACACCGGCATGCCCGTTCGTTAGCGAAGGGAGGAACAGAGAGAGTTCTGAGTCGTGCTCCCTCCTGGGCCGTATGATTATTTTTGTAGACGACGAATAGACACAATGGACGGTACCGGCACGAAATGCACGCGAAAGTGGAGGCAATAAGAATGTAAAGACGTTCGAAAAGCAAAGTCTCCGAGATGTGTGGTGTAGGGGTAAGTGTGGGGAGTTGCATGAGGTGCGTTGTTGTGTTTCAGTGCTCGCCAACATGCCCGGACTGATCCTGAACTCGCTGAGTGCACCGTCCGCTAAGAAGCTGTTCACCTGCCAGCTGTGTAGTAAGGTGCTGTGCAGCAAAGCCTCGTTGAAGCGTCACGTGGCTGACAAGCACGCCGAGCGCCAGGAGGAGTACCGCTGTATCATCTGCGAGCGGGTCTACTGCTCGCGAAACTCCCTGATGACCCATATCTATACCTATCATAAGAGCAGACCCGGCGACATTGACATTAAGTTCTATTGAAGGTTTAGATAAGGTAGGGCCATGCAAAGAAACTTAACACCAAATTTCGACCTAATTTTTCTCATTGACCCCACTACCAATTGGGCCCTACAGACGCGTCGTTTGTCATTGCCAAACGTAGAGTCGAGTGTCACGCGCGTTCAACTCGTTCCCTCGCTTTTCCTGCCCGTTTTTTACACGCCATTTCACACGAAACGTCATCCGCTTGGTCGCCTCTCCGCAACTCGGGGGTCGGAGATGGGAGGTAAACGGCGTTGACGCTGTGGCGTTTCCCTGGCACGAGGAACGTCCCGGAGACGAATACTTCTTTACGGTATCAAGGATAAACGAGATGTCTGTACGAGGGGAAATCCATTTTGTTCACTCTAAAGCACACAAGCTAGTAGGAAACCTAGGAAATCTTTACCAATCACATAGTATGCTTCGGGTCCCCACTAACCCTACCCTCCGAACCCCCTCTAAGTTTATGCGTTCTCCCAAATTTGTTATTTCCGTTTTTATTCCCGTTTCGTTCCATTTCGTTTACTTTTGTCGATTTTCGTTTGCTTTTAATGTTCGATGTTGTGTGCATGCTCGATGTTATTGCTTGTTCGATATTTTCTTTCAGCTCTGGGATGTGCATATATTATTAACCAAGTGTGTTCGAGCCGCGATAAAGCCGCGAGTATACAAACTTTGCCGACTAATTTTCCATTCGATTCTCGGGAGAGGCGAAAACGGAAGGGAAACGAATACGAATATGCTTGTCGTTCAGCAGCGCGCCGACCATCTTAAACGAGAGTGCATGCCGACATGTTCTATCCGACTGATTTTCATTTCGATTCTTCTCTCTCTCTCTCTCTCACATCCTTTCTCTAGAATGCTCACGCTTTTTTATACCATTTATCTCACTTTTTCTTTCCTCTCCACGCTCGAACCACGATGTGTGCATGAATAACAAAAACCTTTTTTTACTTCGATTTCGCATTTTTTTCTTTCTCTTTGTCCTAGTAACCATCAATGAATCTACAACCAGTTTCGACCTTGAAAAACGATCCGTCGAAAACCACCTTCCAATTTTTTTGTTCAAGCAGTGAAAATCTGATCTTTGGATGTCGACGTTTCTAAAAAAAAATTCAGCACGCCCAAGCGGTTCAATTTGTAAAAATCGGTGGAAAAATCACGTGGATTTGATAAATAATTGGATTTCTAACCTCGTCGTGTTGCAAAAAAATGCGAAACATTTGGAAAAATGGGAGCAGAGGAAAATTGTGCGTTGGAAAATGGATGAAACTATAACTCGAAATTGGACCGTTTTTGCGTGCGATATATATCACTCGCGAGATTGTAGGTGGCACGAATGCAACGCCTCGCCTTTCAATTCTCGTACGAAATTATTTCACACGGATAGCGTTGCGATAACTGGTTGTATCGACTATTTTACTAATTAGCCAATGGAATTCCTCGATTCCTCCGTCACATGCACCGATTACCCGAAATTCACAGCGCAATCGATCGCCATAAAAGTTTTTTACAAAAAAATATTTTTCAATCGCCAAAAAAAAATATTGGAGAAAAAGCTGCAACTCTGAAAACTTCCCAGAATTTGCAGAGAATGCTGAACTTGATTGTTAAAAAAAATCGCATACGACACTCGTCCCGAAATTTTCATTTTTTTCGTATATCGCATAAAAAACGTTGTAAACGCATCAATTTCTTGGCAGTCCATTTTTTTCCAAAAAGTACGTTCGATGAGGAGAATTTCAAAAAAAAGAACGTCTCGATAAGTCAATTTTTGGAAAAGTTGTAGCTAGTTTAAAAAAAGGCATTTTTTTGGTTGGGTGGAAATGATTTTGCTACTCGGTGCAGAAGGGTCCTTTGGTGCATGTGACGGAACAACACTCATCTCAAAACCCACTTGAACTATCATCTCACGTCTCCCCGTCCCGCAGTAATGGAGAATAACAAGGATTAGGAACAGCAATAACAATGAGATTTTCTTCTAATATTACAACTGAGGAGTCATTTATGCAAAAACCAGACAAATTCACTCCTCGACGAGATTTGGTCCAAGCCAAAAGTTCGCGAGCTAATGTTCGACCTTTTTCAGATGCGCGTGTAATAAATACTCGAAGCTATTTTTTGTATTCGTTTTCAAAAAAAAAAGGAAAAAAAAGGAAATTTCTCTGCTTTCAATAGGTCACTCCTCATCACGTTCAAATGACACGGTGTAACACGATAATAGCTTGCGAAGACGTTGGGAATGTCCACGAAGGAATACATTTTCGAAAATCGTGACATCGCCGTTTCGACTCGTGGCAAATCGCGTACGAGGCATTTCACGCGCACTCGACGATCATTCGCTTCGAGTTTACTCTCATCTTTCGATTTCTCAATATTTTGACTTGACCAACCGAAAACACCGAATCTCAAATCTCTGTCAAGTAATAAGTACAGCAATTCGACGTATTTGCTCTCAGATCCAAAACGGGCCGGGTAATTACCGATTTTGCTTTTGGGCCCCCCGCGCGCGACCTCACACGCCAACGGACCCTTCGCGCGTGACGTCATACGCGAAGAGGCCCCTCGCGCGCGGCGTCAGACGTGAACAGGCCCCTCGCGCGTGACGTCATACGCGAACGGACCCCTCGCGCGTGACGTCATACGTGAACGGGCCCCTCGCGCGTGACGTCACACGCCAACGGGCCCCTCGCGCGTGACGTTACACGCGAACGACTCTCTCGCGGTATACCGCGTGGCATCGTCTTCGCAAGCTATCTATGAACAAGCTCACGGGGATAAGTTGTGGAAAATGGTATTTTTCAGGTACGGGCAACGGGATGCACACCCCAACGACGCTCCCCACTGCCGTGTACCGCATGCCTCCACCGACCGCCGGTGGCATAAACGAACCCCAGGAGTGTCCGTACTGTCGTAGGACGTTCTCCTGCTACTATTCGTTGAAGCGTCATTTCCAGGACAAGCACGAACAGTCGGACACGCTCTACGTCTGTGAGTTTTGCAATCGGCGCTACCGCACGAAGAACTCGCTGACGACGCACAAGAGTCTCCAGCACCGCGGCTCGAGCGGCATGTTGAAGCGGCTGCTGAAGACGTCGGCCATCAAGAACGTGCTCGCGCAACACCCCCAGATCCCGCAACAGCCGCAATGAAAATGGTGGTACCATCATAATTTCCTGAGCTTTGACCGAACCCGAGGAAATTATGAGAGTGGCGACTCGCCGTCGCCGAGTTTGACCGCATATCAGAAGTAATTCGCGTAAAATTTGGTCTATTCAGAGGAGACGGAAATCGAGAAATCGTTATGTGGGCCTGGAACGAGCGGTAGAATCCACATAACCGTTTCTCAAGCTTCTATTCATTTCGTGAAGACTGCGTTTAATCCAAAGAAGAGGAAAACATCGACTGAGAAATTATATCAAATTTACTTTAAGTTAAACCGAGAGCCAATCGATTGGAAACATTCCATAATTAAAAAAACGAATTATCAAAATATCGAGCCACGTTGTTTCGAGACGAGGACAAGGCGTAGGCGCAAAGAGCGGACAATTCGCACCACTGCTCGCGATCTCGACGCGTTTGGGAGGGGAAAAGAGCAGGAACATTCGAGAAGTTGAAAAACCGAATTTGAAAATACGCCGTTACCTTGTTATTTGTCCGGATAAGGGAATGCACACCGTCTTTGAAGGGAAGAGGGGTGTAGAGGTAGAAATAGTCGAAATCTGCCCAATCTTACGGTCCTTAGCACTTACCGAGCGAAAACACCGCCAGGCGATCTCGCTCGTTACAAAAAGCGATTCGCGGTAGGGAGAAAACGCGAGAGCCGAGGTAAATAATGGGAAAAAATGAAAGACTTCACCACCGAAAATACCGATGCAAAGTTGTTCGCCTGTACAGATAGGAACAAGGAGTGCGCGAAAAATGAACGAGCGAAAACGCATCCAACGCGCAGGTATTACGATATACGTGTAAACGAGATAAGCGGAAGTAAGAAACAAATATATATGGATAAATATATATTTATAGTTAAGCGAAAGGAATTAGGATACAGTTATTTTGTCTTAGGCCTAAAGAAAGAAAAAAATTGATTACAACAAAATAAAAAAATATGCTCAAATCCAACAAAGTCTCACAAATCGAATACAAAGTTAAAAAGATAAATGATAAATCGTAATTTTTCAACGGCGCTCTCGAGAGCACCGTTGCGCGTGCAAATTACAGACTATATTTTTAACTCTTCGAAGTAATATTTTCAACTGTATATATATATTCGTATAATAATGATAAAACAACGTTCTCTTATTCAGGTTTTGTAAGTAGCGCACTTCGCGTAGATAGGAGAAACGCGACCGGCGGCAAAAGCAACGCGGACGATGGAACGTTTCGAACGACCAGTTTCCACGGCAAAGTGCAATATTACATGTTTAAGGCGAAATTACGAGACAATTATTTAGCGAAGCGAACGAGCATTCACTCCGCGTGTCGCGTATCATGCCAACGCGCGAGGGATTTTTCGACAACGCGCGAGAGATTTTTCGACAACGCGCGAGAGATCTTTCGACAATGCGCGAGAGATTTTTCGACAACGCGCGAGAGATTTTTCGACAATGCGCGAGAGATTTTTCGACAACGCGCGAGAAATTTTTCGACAACGCGCGAAAAATTTTTCGACAACGCGCGAGAGATTTTTCGACAATGCGCGAGAGATTTTTCGACAATGCGCGAGAGATTTTTCGACAATGCGCGACACTTTTTCGCCCAAAATTCCACCACAACGTTTGACCTGTCACGCAGGACGTAGCTTGTGGAGCGTTCCGTGCAAAAACGAGCCTCGCAGATTCGACAAGACGTTTGTCAGTATCATCTATTCTCACGAATCCTCGGGTCCAAATCTCCGAACCGAAACACTCGTCTCCGCTGATCTGAAAACTGACGAGCTTACAATTCCGATGACGATTAGTAAACCGAAATCTGGCTCGAAAATGGAAAAGTGGAGCGAAACACAGGCGGGGAATCAAACTCGTTGCTAGTGGATTTTGCAGGGAGATCGAAGGTCGCGAAGGGCAAGAAAAGTTGTTGGGTCGTCGAAGATTTCCATCGTCCGAAGTTGCATCCGAACCGATCCAACGAACGTACAATGAAATTAAAAAATCCCGAGGAGACAAAACAAGCAAAGCAAAACGTAACAAAACTTATTGATAGCTGTTCATCGCAACGCATTCAGGTCTGAAACTCAGTGTAAGAAATAAATTTGATGTTTTATTACAATATAAGCGTAAAAAGAACGAAATGCCATTATTGACTAACACGCAAGTACAAATTACGAGAAAAGAAGTAACTCTTACGTCTATCATAGATTGCGTAGTGAAAAAGAAAGAGAAACACGAGATACGAAGATGAGAAGTACACGAATAATTACAATGTCTTCAGAAATTTAGCGACAATTGTTGATAGAGAGCGCGCGAAAGGGATCGAGAGCAATGATAGTAGCGAGAGAGAGAGAGAGAGAGAGAGAGAGAGAGAGAGAGAGAGAGAGAGAGAGAGAGAGAGAGAGAGAGAGAGAGAGAGAGAGAGAGAGAGAGAGAGAGAGAGAGAGAGAGAGAGAGAGAGAGAGAGAGAGAGAGAGAGAGAGAGAGAGAGAGAGAGAGAGAGAGAGAGAGAGAGAGAGAGAGAGAGAGAGAAAGAGAGCGAGGTTGCGAGTGAGAGAGAGTGTGAGAGAGAGAGAGAGAGAGAGAGAAATTTCAAACATATCTTCTAAACAATGTATACCGTAAAATTATACGATTTTTTAGGATTAGATGTTTCTCGAGACGGACTCTCCGCTGCGTAGAATTCGATGTCGGATGAAGTTTTCAGATGTCGTGTAATATAAAGGAAAACAAATCTTTAAGTGTGAAACGAAAATCATTTTTGCGGCATGGTTGATACATAATGTGGACGACGAGCGGTCAAAAAAAAAAGGGGGAAAAAGGTGAAAATAATTGCTGACTCTATATTATTTTCGGACTAAATAAAGCTAATTATATCGTAGCGAAAATTTGTAAAACTAGTCATTTTTGGAAAACTTCTGTGATTCTGTGATATGAAGGAGTGAAAAGAAACGAAGCGAAAAAAAAACTAACGTAAAAGTGAAATTATTAACGAGTAACGCGTCACCTCCACATTATGATAGCCGGCGCACTGTGTATGAGAAAAAAGGTAAAAAAAAAAAAATGAAATTTATTATTATATTGGGAAATAATTCTGTGATGTTTTTCAGTTGGTATATACTAGAAGGGATTAACTATTAAATATAATTGCGGGAACGTATACGGAATTACGTGAATGTTTAGTGTTGTAAAAAGATTCGGACGAACCGATTTACCTTTATTTTTGTCATTTGTATCTTTTCCTCGTCGTTACTTCCTCGATGAGGCAGACGGAGGGACACTTTCAGTTTCCAATCGGGGAACACGCATTCGTTTCGCAGATTTCGTCGACATATCTTTCCAGGGTATCCGTGATCGCTGACCCACCATCCGTTTGAATGAAATTCTAAATGAGAATGGAGAAGAGAGCGAACAAAGTAAACTAAAACGTGTAGAAGATCGTAATCTATTCTAATGTGCCAACATCTCCGGAATCAGAGCGAGTGTGCCTGCGCGTGTCGTGTGGCTGTGCGTGTGCGTGTGCCTGTGTCAGCGCGTGTGCCTGTCGTGTGCTAGCGCGTGCATGGGCTAGCGCGTGCCTGTGCTGGCGCGTGCCTATGCTGGCGCGTGCCTATCCTAGCGTGTGCCTGTGCTAGCGCGTGCCTATGCTGGCGCGTACCTATGCTGGCGCGTGCCTGTGCCAGCGCGTGCCTGTGCTAACGCGTGTGCGTGCTCCTGTGCTAGCGCGTGTGCGTGCTAGCGCGTGCGCGTGTGCCTGTGTGTGTGCTAGCGTGTGCGTGTGCTAGCGAGTGCGTGTGCTAGAGCGTGCGTGTGCTAGCGCGTGTGCGTGTGCGTATGCTAACGCGTGTGCGTATGGTAACGCGTGTGCGTGTGCGTGCGTGTACGTGCGCGCGTGTATGGGTGAGGTGGGAAAGAAGATGAAAGAGAAAGAAAAAACACAGAGAATTAGGTCTTTTACTATTTATATGCAAATGCGTAGGTAGAAATTCGTCATATCTTGTATGAAAATGATAATTATCAAATGTTTCTTCTAACGATCTTCATCAATCTTTTTAAACTTTAATGCATGGATTATCGTCTCGTACCGTAAAGAAGATGAATCTAGAGATGGAAGGAAGGAAATTTTAAACTTGACATTTTGCTCGGTATACAAGCTTTTCTTGTTGCCAAGGATGGGAAATCGAGTGGCTAGGAGGGAAGACTGTTGTAATAATTCGCTCACCGATGTTGCGAGAACTTTGCGATTTGTAAGCATATGTTATACGTGTGGGGCGTACGCTACACGAAAATTGGCGAAGATATTCGCTCTATTTGTTGCAGGCCTTTAGAAAAGCCGGTTCGTTATTTGCGAGACTTTTTAGTTTTTAGCACGGATTCGACGACTGTTGGGAGGGAGGGGAGGAGAAATGTAAATTTGTTGTACTGATTTTCGCGGAAATTGCGTTAGTTATCTGTTTTAATCGTTCATTCCTCGGCGTATAAAACGAGTTTTGTTTTGGTCGATTGGACAACTAGTTGATTTTATACAGTGCGACGAATGGGAGAGAAACGGTGTTTACGATTGATCTTTGTTAATTATGGCTGATTATAATTTCGTGTAAACTTTTAATTGTAACTCGATTGATTCGACAGGGGTAATTTAATTGTCCTCGACTAGCGGTTATTAGAGTTGAGCAAAAAAATGATTATCAATTATTGCTCAAACAAACTTTCCGGGCGCTGTGACGAAATACTTTGATACGTGAATTTATTTTTGAGAAGGCTGATTTTATAATTTTAGATGACAGTTTAAGTAACTGAAATTTATCGTAACTTTGCTTAATTTTTCGTTTTGTTTTTTTGTAACTTTTTTTTTCATTTCTTCCTTTATCATAATTTTTTCCCTTACGTAGGTGGAAACGACTGATAAGATTGCTTCATCGGTTCATATCTTTCTTTTTTCATGTGATATTGATTTACCAAAGATCGGAAGGAAAAAAAAATATTCGAAATTCCTTTTTTTTTGTTCACTTGCAAAATTCTCACCAACGAGATGAGAGGAAAATTGAAGGGAAACCATGGCAACGATGTAACAGACCAGAACAGACAGAGAGCAGAGAGCACATTCAACAGAGAAAACATAACGAGCCAAGACGCGAAAGAGTAAAAAAAAATAAACAAACAAAGAACCTGCAATGAAATGCATAAGATTTCCGAAAATCGAGGAAAAATCTTAGGAGTGTAATTACGACGAGAAGTTTAAAAAATTGACGAACATAGGAGAAAGACTATTTAGATTTATTTTTATTATGTCTTCAAAAAGACTTTAAATATAATATTTATATTGTGCCATAATTAATATTAATGAACCTTAAGTATAAATTAATTGTTATGGATAAAAAAAAGGAGTTTTTAAATTTATTGAAAGAGCGAGAGAGAGAGAGCGAGCGAGAGAGAGAGAAAGAGAGAGAAAGAGAGCGAGAGCGAGAGCGAGAGAGCGAGAGAGAGAGAGAGAGAGTGCGAGCGAGAGAGGAGAAGAAAAATTCCAAACGAAACGAAATAAGAAAAAAAAATTGGGGAAAAAGGTCAAAAACAATACGAATCAATATTATCTATCAATAAATAATCGTGCGGGAAATAAGAACGTACGTCGCTCTATAATCTAAGGAAATATCAATTTTACCGTAACAAGAGATAACAAGGAAGAAATCTAGGGTTAATCGATCACACTTCATTGCTAACGATTTTCATATCATATTTTTATTATATACCCAACTGTAAAATAGCTGTAAACGAACTTAGGCTAATTTATTATCGTCCTACGACGCGTGAAACTCTCTCTTTATTCATTTTCAAATCGGTTTCAACCAATGCAATATAATTGGAAACCATATATTTTATGGAGAATGGACCAAGATTAGCTATCAAACGGAGGTAACTCGTAGCTAGGTGTTTCATGTATTGGTTGATCTGGCCGTATCTTTAACGATAGCGAAATCAGTTGTGTGAAAATGATGCAGAAACGAGCGAACATGCGATAATGCACGCGCACAAAAAACGGGGTGTGAGCAATGTGCTACCAAAACGAGCGCCACGTCTGACACCTGCGAGTGCGGGGGAGAAGCCAGAGTAGGAAAAAGAACTCTCCTCCGAAGCATAAGTTCGCAAGTGTCAGATGTACGAAGAGAGCGATAGCGAATGCGCGCATCAAATTCCGCTGGCAAGCGACACGTGTGCAGTATTATTGCGCGAGTAACGAGACGATGCATGCGTGTGCCCACGCGTGATGAGTGATTCGCGAGGAACGGGGGGAAAAAAAGCTTCGACCGATCAGATTTCGAGGTTCGCTCGTACGGTTGCAGGGCTGTCGAGCTTTTTGGACCTACTCGCTCGCGTGACCTTGGGGCGCGTGTTGGCACGGCATACGCGTGCGCACATGCATGTATATGGGAATCGTGACGAGGAAATAAAATTAGTTGATGAAACGAACAACCAAGTATACTGAAGAATATGTATACGTATAGTCAGCGATGGTCGTTGATAAACTTTCCGCGAGGTATTTTATCGCGATCGAAAATTTATTGCCGATCCAATGCGCTGATGACAAGTGTATCACGAAAGGTATATAACTAATGCGTTCTGGGACGAAACGTCCGTCAGTTTTTAATAAGATTACGGATAGTAAACAAATGAATACGGTATAGGAGTCGAGGACACCGTCAAATACAATAGGAATAGTCGACAAGTGTTATGTACATAATATATATCATATTATTTCACACAGGACCGAACATGGTGACGAATATATGAGAACTTGCAATATTTGTAACATACGTTTTCACTAACTTTATTCTCTTTTCCGTTCGCATTCGTTTTTTCTTCTTTGCTTTCATCGCGAGTCGCGCGGACGCGTCTGACAATTTGTATTCGCGCGTATACATACATATTTACACAGGGTGTCAGGAGATTCTGGAAATGGTTGAATATCTCGACCAATGTTTCGGACCAATGTTGCAGGGTTTCGAAATGTCTATTTAATGATCATGTCCGTTTGACCTTGAATCGAGGCGTCAAGGAGAAATCGAAACCAACGTGATTTTTTTTAATAGAACACTCCATTTTTGATGGCACAGTATTAAAGATCACAGCGAGACGATTTCAAAACACTACTGGATAACCTATTTCTGTTGAGAATTGCCCGAGTTATAAGCTTTGGAGCTTACGGTGCCGCGACATGTCGCCAGTGCTAGTGCCGACCATGTTACCCCCACGCGGTGCATGTTGGACAGCACTAATGCTGACGGCACCGTAAGTTCTAGAGCGCGTATCTCAGACAATCCTCAACAAAAATAGGGTTTCAAGTAGTGTTTTGGAAACGTCTTGCTGTCGCCTTCAATACTGTGCCATAACAAATAGGGTATTCTGTTTAAAAAAATAATGTTGGTTTCGATTTCTCCTTGACGCCTCTATTTAAGGTCAAATGAATCTAATCACTAAATAGAACTATTTAAACCCTACAACATTGGTCTGAAACATTTTTCTTAGAAACGTTTCGTTTTCGAGATATTTGACCGTTTCCAGACTTTTCTAACATGTATGTATAGAGTGTGTACGTTAGTCCAAGCCAGAAAAAAAAACAATTCCACCTCGCACCACTTGGAGCTGTCACTAGTTTTATAATTTGACTCCTGGCACAAGATGAACCCTGTGCGATGAGTCTAAGACGTGTGGATTCTTTTTTTCCATTTGATTAGCACATGGAAAATTGATTTTCTGTGCTTGAAGCCTCGCAGCTTTCTTTCTGAGGTGAATACTGCAATACGGCAACAAGCCTACAAAAGTGTTAACTACGAATTCTGAATCATTTTGTGTATTTAAACCCGAAATCATATGCGCCTCAACCTAAGAAATCAATTTTCTACGTGTTAATCAAATACAAAAAATAGATCCGTCTTAGACTCATCGCACAAGGCTCATCTTGTGCCAGGAACCGAGTTATAATACTAGTTAATATTTCAGGTGGTGCGAGCTGGAGAAAAAAAATCTTTTTTTTCTGGCTGGTCTAGTGTATGCGTTAAGTTTGTACATACTTATAGGATGTGTAGAGGCTGCTTAAACGAGCATTTTGAGGTGTGACGCTCTAACGGCTGTGGAGGGGGCCTCGAAGCTCTAATCGTAGTGTAATGAATCAGATGTGGTCTTCATACAGCCGTAGACAACACTACAGAGTTGCTGCTGAAATCACCAAAACGAAAAAAACCACACGATTTGCTGAGCTTGTGAACACAGTTAAAAAAGTTCCGGACAATGAAAAGCTAGGACACAGAGCGGCCTCATGGACAGCATAACAAATCTATGTTTACTATTGGCGAATGAGAACTTCGCTTTTGTGACTTTTGTAAACGATCCTTCAAAGCCCTCCACAGCTGGCAGAGTGGGCTTCGTACCTCAAAATGCTCGTCTAGGCAGCCCCAACATGACCTGTATGTATGTACAAAGTTGACATGTACACCCTGTGTATAACTACACACACGTATACATGTGTATTTATACACGCACGAGTGTGACTCGCCTTGCACGACTCGCTGATTTTCGCGTTAATCGTATATGTTGCTTCCATAGATTCTATACTATGAAATAGGTATAGAAAAAACGATGAGAGACTACCCGGATTTTATCAATTTTATCACGGAGTTCGGGTAGCCTCGTGAAATTGTAATGACCGGTCTGCGGCAGGATAAATTATATGCTTAAATACGCGTTAGCACGTACGTTTATTTCACACGTGAAACGTAACGCGATGGTACAACACAGCGCGCTCGCAAGAAGCCGAAGGGTCAAATCAAGTGGTATTTGGAGTCAAACGGGCAACTGCAATCCCCTCGCAAAGTCGAAGACAGTCTCAACAATTTTACATAAAACTCCCCATTTTCTCAGACGCACTGGGTAGCCGAAGTCTTAAGGCATCACTCTGACAAGCCCAAGGTCCTACGTTGGACGAAAGTATTTTATTCTTCAATTTTCGTGACCTTTGTACGTATGTTCAACTTGATCCGATCTTCCTATTGTTAGGTCGGATTCTCATCCAGCAGCTGCTTAGCCAAGACATGTTGTAACATTTGTACAAACGTCACGAGCCTTGCTAACTCTGGAGTGCTTCGTCAAAATTTCACCGGAAGTAGGATGACGATTCTGATGTTTTAAAAAATGGGGAATTCTATTTTACTACTTCAGTGGTATTGTATCATATATGTCCCAAAGTAGTATTGTATCGTATATCTACAAATTTCAATAACTTCCTGCAACTTGCACCAATCTGCACCAAATTTGGTATGCGAACATTTGTTAGCATGCTCTCCCAGAATATTGCGTCTGGCCAGGAAAATTCGAAATGGCGGCGCCAAAATGGCAGCGTCAAATTTCTCGAATTTCCGTTTCTCATTTTTCTACATTTTTCTACGAGCTTTTGTTACTCGCAGGCTTTCGGGCTCGCTGATCGTGAATCTGATATCAGACTTCGCAAATTCCAAGATGGCGATCCGATACCCTGGATTTCCTCCTGCGCATGCTGCGTACCGGGTCGCCATTTTGGAATTTGAGAAATCTGTCAGCAGATTCGTGATCAGCGACCCCAAAAACCCCTAGAAGCACTGCATCTCAGTGTCCAACTGGCTGGTACGACTCAGGGTACAAAACTTTTCAAGGTCATTGCAAGCTCGAACCGTTTGACTGGTGTTCATTCGGCGAAAGCAGCTTTTTGGAAGCGAATAAAAAAAGAAACTCACTATTTGTTGAAATACCCATGGAAATGAGTCGTCCACTGTGGACTTCTTCCATCGAGCGACAAAAATGTGCTAATAATTCTTAGATAAAATATTTTCCAAAGTATTTTATCAAATCTGTCCAGCAATTTTTGAGACGTTATGAGACCTTCAAGCTGATGGTGTAACCGACATGTTGCAAAGCTTCCCTTCGGATTTCCGCTGAGCTACGAACGAATGTAGAACTGCGAGCGACAAGTACCATCGCGCGTACGTTTTTTCTTTCATCTTTTGTACAATGTTTCACGACGCACTGTAGACAACCATGAATCATCGTTTATTTAATCTACGTTTCATGACAATTGGATTGTCACTCCGTGAAAATGAGTAGAACATTTTCGATTTTCATCGAAGTTTCGGAAGTCTCGATCCAATTCCTAGTTAGAAATACAATATAAATATGAAATCGATTGCACGTTACATTACTTTCTATGTACATACCTGATACATATATATACACGCGCGTACACGCATATATTTTCACCCACGTATGTATGCGTATACGCTCGTTTCTGTCATATAGGTATACACGTACATATATTCGGGTGATTAAAGAAAAAAAAAGCAAATCTTGTTCCAACCAGACTGGAAAGCTTCGTTTAGGCCTGAGAACAAGTGCCTGAGAATACGAGCTCTTGATGTTAACACTTTTTGCAGAGAATTGAACCCTCTCCAAAAAAAGGTCCCCACATATTTTTTTCTGTGTAACACACAAAAAAAATCGGTCCATTTCCGAAAAATTGAGCTTTGACGTTGAATAGCTTCCGAACCAGCGAGTTTAGAAAAAAAGACCAAAAGACCTTTTTTGTAGAGCGTTCAATTCTCTACAAAAATGTGCACAGGGTTTTTTTTTCACGCACGATTAGCTTGTTACAAAAATGAGCGCGAGCAAAAACATATTTTTCTCTGTTATGCTTGTGGAAAATAGAAGTAGTTAATATTAATGCCAAGAGCTCGTATTCTCAAAGACTTATTCTGTATTCCTAAACGAAGCTTTTAAGCCTGTTGGGAGGAAAAAGATTGGCTTTTTTTAATCAACCGAATATATATATAATTTGTGTAAGGTATTCTATTATTGATTTTCAAACTATTTACTTCAGTTTTCGAACGCATTGTTGACAAGTGTTACCCGTGAGGCGAGATGAGATGATTAATTACTTACAATATTTACGTTCGTTTGAATCTTTCACAATTTTCCTCGCATATATATATGTAGGATATGTGTAGGATATGCAGGGATCAGAGTGTGTGAAGGCAATACGAAGTTACGAGCATGAATGAGACAGTTCTATTGCATTTTCTTCCGTTTCGTTCGTCCGTCGAGTGTCATATTTGTACTCGTCGTCATGATTGTTGAAAGATTCGTCGTCTAAACACCACAATGCAAACCTATGAGATATAATAAAATGGACCGCTCTAGCGCTGAACACCTCCAAGCGTTGGGTCCCCAGCGTCGTGATTACAAAATGTTTCGCACTTTTTTGGCTCCCCTTGCGTTGCTGAATTTGACCGGAGCTCGATGCTTGGACGTGTCCAACGCGACCTTAGCCCGACGAGAAAGAAAAAGAATAATAATAATGATAAATATAAAGTAACAAAGTGCAACTCGCTGCCTTGCTGAACAGTACAAGTACAAAACGAATACAATTACATAAAACATATGTCTTCGATTTTTGAATTACGAAAATAAAAATTCTGGTAGATAAGATAACAAGAATAAAATTGTTAATTATAAGAACATCCGGTAGTATGCCGTGGCACCCGGCAACGTTGCATAAATACCTCATTTGCCGATGCTTCAGAGATCGTTTTTTCGATTTTCCGTTTGGTAACAACTGTTCTGGCTATCAGTCATTGCTCGTCGTAGAATCGACTTGCCGAGATTGTTCCGCCATTAGTCCAGCCAATATGTACTTTGAATCTTGCAAAGACTCCAGTGAGCTGTTTTTCGTTCTTTGGGGTCACTGGTAGTGTAGATCCAAAATGGCGACCCCATCCTGCAGTTGCGTATACTCGCTGTTTTGAATTTGGTGAAAAAGCTGCGTTTTTTCTCGAATATCGCCGCCATTTCGAATCGTAACGAAAAGTTGTAATAACCAAATTTGGAAAACATTCAGTTTTCTACAACTTTGGCCGCACAACTTTCCTTCTAAGATCGATACTTCGTCAACGGCGAAGCAAAAAAGAACCGTCCAAATACTTTTTCGTGGATGTAACACGGAATTCCGATTATTTTAGCTGAAGAAATATCGATCTGAGGAGAAAAGTTGGGGAGAACAAAGTTGAGGGGAATGAAATTTCCTACAAATTTGGTCCGTAGAACTTTTCGTTAACAGTCGAAATGGCCGAGGTATTCGAGTAAAACGATTTTTTTTCGCGAAATTCAAGATAGCGAATATACGCATCTGCGCGATTGCGTCGCCATTTTAAATTTACACCACCAGTGACCCCCCCCCCCCCCCCCCCAACGAATAGGGGGAAAAAGCTCACTGGAATTTTTGTCACGTCAGAGCAAATAAATGGACGCGTTGTAATTTCATCCGCGAACGAGATCCATTTGCAATAAAATCAAACACTGCCACAAGCACGATGTAGTTCGAGTGTACTACGGCTAGCCAACGCAGCCTACCAAGCTCGTACCGATTTCACCCTTTAAATTGCTACACAAGAGTCTGAAGCTCGGTAAAAACAGATCGTCATCTCTGAACAAACGTGAAATACAATTGTTGTTGTACTTACCTCTCGCATGTAATCAATAGTCTCCGGATATTGAAACGCGAATCGTTCGCATGCACTGGTTGCAGTATTTATTTTCAACCCACGCTCGTCGAATTTCGGAAAATCGGACGAGCGAAGTGAATTTTGGAGAAACCGTTTACTAGACAAGTCTAGATCCGTACATTCAGACCCATCGGTATGCGAAGCGTTGATCGCACTGCGAAATTCACTGCAAGCATTGCATGTAAAGAAAAGAGAAAAACAGGTGAAAAAAAAATCGACGAAAACAAGAGTCGCCACATTATTATGCTTTACAGAATATACAGATAGATCTATATATTGTTCCGTTATCGCAGTTATCTATCCTTTATCGACTTGTAATGACGCATTACGACCGAATTTGCCATGTATTTATATAAAAACGTCGAGCTTTTTCGTTGACTTTCATATCGCAGCTTCGCCACCGCTCGTAGAGTTACTGTTTATCGATATTGTTGAAAATCGTTGATTTCCATTGCGTTGAGTATTGTTCGTTTGGCGCACGGTTAGCATGTAAATGATAGAGAGAACGATGGGAGCGTCGAACTGCTCTCGTTCGAGGGGGAATTAGAAATGATACTTCCAACGAGGCGTGGATCCTTTGCCTATCGTTCGCGATACGGTTGTTCGAAGCGAATGAAAATTGCCGCAGATCTTGCAATTTCCACTTTCGACTCGCATCGTCGTTGATGGATTATTACTATTATTTTCGAAAGTTGCCCTAATTTCGAGCATTCCAAGTAATAAAGAAATTTCTTGAAAGCACAGAATCGTTCATGCGCATATTATTAATATGATGTAACGCGACGAAGATTAGTTAAATGTGGCGATTGAAAAGTCGGCATATCTTATAACGTGCATTGCATTTTTAGGCTATTAAATATATCGATTATACAATATTATAACTAATTAATATATAATGATATATTATTAATAATTAAGTGTTTATTCGCATTTTTAATATGATAAGGAATTATTATTATTAAAATTCAATAATAGTTGTTGGTGTAATATTATGGAATAAATCTTTACGATAGTAGTCACGTCTAAGGAAGTCATCGTTCGCACCCATCTATTTTCTTTCTATTTCCCAAACGATCCGAATAGGGGGAAAAACTGATCCAAGGTAGAAGTATGCATCCTGTCAGGGTAGTTCTGTCAAAAAACGACAGTTATTAAATTGATAATAAAATATACAGTTAACCTTGCCTATTTGAAGAGATCGAAAAAAGTTATTGCAAGCCACGTAGAATGATTCGAAGGCGGTGAAAACAACGGTTACGGCGGTGGTCACATCATGCTCGCGTAGGCGCGTGTTTCGCACGTATGATTCTGTCACTCGTGATTTTTAGTCATTTTTCTCTCACACGCCGTGACCGCTAATGAGATAGACTTATAAGATATACCGAGCGCTCTTACGAGCCGCTTGAAGTCAATATATAAAGAACAAAAAAATATCAGGAGTACTCCTCTCTCGCTCTCGAGCGCGCGCGCACGACACTCGAGGTGGGGCTGGGCGACAGTAGATTGGGCGATAGCAAATTGGGCGATGGCTAACTGGGCGATAGCATATTAGGCGATAGTATGTTGGGCGATAGCAAATTGGGCTATGTCAAATTGGGCGATTGAAAAGTGGGTTATGTCAATTTGGTCGATCGTAAATTGAGCGATAGCATATTGGGCGATGGCAAATTGGGCAATAGCATATTGAGTGGCATCAAATTGGGCGATGATTGTCGAGCTGGCGTGTAAATTGCGCGAAGGGGCAATGTCCGCTAACCCATCGTCCCCCCTAGAATCTAAATAGCGCGACTCCTTCCTAGGGTATCGAATTCAGCATCGTGGATTAGTGGACTCTGCTCTTTGCTCGCTCGCCCAGTTTACACCGTCCGTGGTTATGAATTTGAGGTTGTTCCAGCTGCGCTGCTCCCTTGTCTCCCACCATGACGCCGATTGCAAACATGAAGGAGTACTCCCGACCTATCTCTGTCCTTTATATGTTAGGCTTCACCGTCATATGCGTGCGCTCAGTATATCGTATAAGTCCATGGTCGCCTCGGGCCATATTTGACCGCACACAGATCCGGATACGCCCGCTCGCTGATGATAGCCGACGATCCAGTGCGCCAACTTCTATCTGGGATTCCATGTTCCTTCTTATTTTCCCACAACGTCCCCAACTGTTCAAAGTGTCTTTTTGAATTCCCTAACACCATAATTTTTCTACACATCTCAGCATTTTTTTACAAAATAGCAAGGTAGAAGCTTAATTGGATTAAGTATTTAATGTGCGCGTCGTTTTTTCTTTGGTGGTTTTGAAAAATAGCCTGATTATTGGGCGTATATCGTAGCCTCCTCCTGAATTATTCATGAGCCGACAAGAGGTAGTTGAGGCCGATCGCGTCAACTGCCAAACAAAAAGTCTCGATAATAGAACAGGTGACTCCGGAACCGGCTTCAAGGCGATTCTCCGAACGACTACTATTAACTACTGCACCACGACGAAGCTGGACCGCGAGAACAGCAACTGCACTGCAATTTGGTGCGGCCTTTACTGGTGACAGAAACGGAATCCTGTCGATACACCCCGCAAGTTACAATCTTTATCCGTTGCCTTGACAGAACTGCTCCCAGAAACTTCAGTCAAACGCCACTCGATATTTTTGCATGATAAAAAAACTGGTTTCGCTGTCTTTTTAATTTGATTAAACCGGCTGACTCCTGCCTTTCTTTCCTCTTTATACATAACTTGTTAGTCACAAGTGGGCCTTTATTTTGATTATTTTCCTAAACGCACTTCCAACGAAAAATATACACAAACTACCTGTAACTTCGGCGTCGGAGCTCCAAAAAATCCAAAATTATTCACACAGAGTCTACCCGACGTGTTGGCAAGTGTAGAATTTTTTCAGATTTTTCGGAGACATGGAAAAAAAATGGGCGGCTCGTTCGTGTTGCAGGAACACGTCGGAATCATTAACTAACTAATGGAACAATTCTTAAACTCGAATCGAGGGTTCTGGGCGCTAAAATTATTTTCCTATGGCGGCACCCGCATGAAGAGAACACTTCTTGGCTGAGCTGGTTCCTTCGTATCTCTAAGGTGAGTAGAAGAAGTAATAAATTAGAATTTGGAAATAATCTGATCGTACAATCAAATGATGACAGAATATTCGTAACCGCAATCTCGTCCTTGAATCATATCAAATTTCACTCGGGAGTACAAGTAATGTCAATTAACATCCTTGCGATAGGACTGTCGATGCCCCGATTATTATGACTCGGCTTCAAACCCGTTCTGAAACGGATCTTGCTGTATCTCTATATCAGTCTTGACACGGGCCAGAAAAAAACTGGAGAGATTAAACAGGAGCTGAAAAGCTTCCCACCCACGTAATCTAGCGAGCATTGTGATTTTGGTGCAAATTATTCCAAGTCAACGAACCGCTGCAAGCCACGCTCAACTCCGAAAGAGAACTGTCAGTACGCTCAAGATGAGGCGACAAATGGAGTGATTCGTGAGAAACGCTGTAATCTGGAAACTAAGCTTCGCCATGTTCGAGTCTCAACTCCTTTCTAGTCTGTAATGTAACATGCCGGCAGATGACGAGTCTGCGACGACGAAGCTCGCACACTGACAAGCTCAGTCTCTCAAAGTCAAGGTCATTCGAGATAGAAATAATTTCTAATAAATCCCGGCAGATTTAATGGGAAACAAATTTTCTTCACGAAACAAATGGTACGTATAGTGTCAAAAATGTGTACAGTGTACAGATTTGTGCGTAGAATGGTACTAGCTAGCACTTCTCACATGGTACTCTCAAGCAGAGGTGTGAATTGTGTTCAGTACACATTACACTGCATAATGCGAAGTGGAGGAGTGCTCGCTTACAAATTACAAGAGCAATGTGCAATGGACGAGTGCTCCACTCCGAATATAAAGAAGTAGTGTGCCATTACGAAAAATAACATAATTAAAAAAATGAGAAACTGCATTTATTCCTCAACGAGTCACTCGCGCTGCTTTGGATCATGATCTAAGAGGTATGGGGATTGGATTTTGGAGATATGTCGTTACGAGATGAGTTATATCAGTGCGAAGCGATTTGAATTGCAAATGAACGCCCAGGCATTCAATTATCAGCTCAACAGTCCACTAGAATTTGAATACAATAGCATGATTCCGGACCATTATTGACATAATGCGCCGTTTAACCAGAAAATCACTAGCTAGTTCTGGTTCCACAAGGTAGAAATAACTAAAATTATCGTAGAATAGTCCAAAATCGAGAATTAGAGTGTCTTTCGAATTTATTAATTTGTTGTACGTTGATAATTCTGGATTCGAATATTTACAGTGAATTCGATGGAATGGGTATGGGCGAGGAGGCTGCGAAAGTGGTAAACGAATATATTTTAACAGTTTTACTAAAAATACGAAGAAATAATCATTTTTGTACTTCTCTAGGCATTCGACGACTTTTTCCTGAAATTACAGTTTTTTTTCAAATTGAGGGAAAGATGATTCAAAAACAGTTCGAGCGATCAGCTGGAATCTTTGTAAGGACACGAACCTTATGGTGTTTCATTTTTAGGCAAACCTGATAATTTATTTGAAGAAAAATATATTCTCGTTGGAAAAAAAGCTCCAAGTAAATTTTAGGCTTCCCTGTTTCAGAAATTCTATCTCTCGTATAAATGACACGGAATTTTTTTTTTCCGTTTCAACTCGAGGAGTTTTTTTGTAGCGAATTCAATGCCCTGCAAAGAGTGTACACCCATTTTTCGCAGAAAAATTATTTGAACACCAAAAACCGCGAATCGAGTGAGCACAAAAATGTTGATGTCACATGTCTGTGAAGTGGGATTAAACGGTCGAAAATGCTCGACATAATTGAACGGTTCTATCCACTGGGAAAAAATGTTCAAGTTTTTTGGCGCTACACGAAACTGAGAAACTCGAATTTATCGGGCCGATATCTCGAGCAAAGCTGAAACGAGGGCCGCGACGGTTGATAAATCTGAGGTAGCAATATTATGAGAGGCCCGGTTATGACATGACAAGTTTTTGTCCCGATAGTTGTGCGGGGAATGGCAATCGGCAATCGTGTGGTAAGCTGTCAGCGGTGGACGTCTGGCGATCGGAATGAAAATGCGGCAAAGTTGTTCGTCGCGTTGGTGGGAAGACGGATGCGGTGATATATTATTAATGACGATTGATTCGCGTGTAATTTGATGCTCTCCTATCGCTCGGTGTTCGGGGAGTTCGAACGAATCTGTCGCGGTGGCAGGTAAACCGATTTCTTCTGAAATATACCGTATTCCGTTATCCTCGTGAAGTATTGCTGCTTTCACAAAACTAGAGAGTTCCTGGACCAATTTCGAGAATGACCAGTTTCGTAATGGTCAACAGGGGGGAAGTTCGGCTAGCCCCCCTGGCACATGAAGACAGCTGATTGAATTTTCAGAATCCACGGCATTAAAAATGTATTATGAAACTAAACGTGAAATCTGACATGTCTCTCACAATGTTAACCAGATGGTAACCAAATATTGGGACATAATTCGAAAAGCGAGGTATCCCCGATTTTTTTCACGCCACGTATACTTTTTTTGTGGCTTTTAACGGAGGGCTACCTATCGTTTTCGTCTATTTCGAGCAAATCCATCATTATTTTGCCATCATTGCAAACAAAAATCCGGGGCACGACGTACCCTCTTCAACAGAATCATAGTTCTTTCCGATTATCGAGAAATAATCACGAACTCGTTCGAGTTAGACCAAAACAATTTGTACGCAGTAGTCGAAAGCCACAAAAAATTATATGGTGACTAGGGGGGCAGGGGGGCAGGGGGGCAGGGGGGGGCAAGTGCCCCGAGTATGTCATATCTGTCTGAAATTTAGTTAATAAATCAGATTTTAAAAAAAGTCGCGACATTTTTTAGGGGGTCCATCGTGCTCTGGAGGTTAGTACTCCCCTACGTATGTCATCATTGTTGTGACGCTTTCATTCGGGAATTTGTAGCTTTCGCGGTAGAAACAAATGGAGGTGCCAAATCGTCTCCTACATTTCCTCTGCTATTATTCACTGACCGATATTGAATTCGAAACATGATACAGAAGTAGATCCGACATCTTTCTCGAGTACTCTACTAGAGCGAGTCCTAAGGAGTTCGCGAGAGTACGCGCGAGTTCGGCTGAGTTCCGAAGAGTTCCGTGCGAATTCTTGGGTACTCTCTCGAACTCAATTTGAGTGCATTGCCTCTCGGTTTTTTGAGCACCGCTGCACTACGCCTGTGAAAATCCGGATTATTTCAACGAGTGCCAATTTACAAGATCGCCGCACTAAAAGTGTGACTCATCGTTGTATCTCATTTTATATTATATCACACAGCAAAAAATTGTCACTCGTTGGAACAGATGACACTTCATATTGGTATCATACGAGTACGCTCGAGTGTGACGGTCCACTCCGTTTCCGCTTTCTAGGGACTACAATCCCGATTCACCCCGCCACCTGGGGTGGAGAATACCACCGAAGTTACAATATCTGTTCAATCGCGTTCGTCCAGAAGATTCGATGTCAATCCGACACGTATCTACTTTACTATTTGTCTCACGGTAGAATAACACCGGACCACGAACCCAATGAGCCAAGCAACGCGGTTGCACCTCATGCTTCAGAGGATGCTGAATTCGAATCCGGTGTCCGTTTGACCCCATCGGATCACAGTCAAGGGCATTTCAAGGTCAAATCCAGAGAACGCCGTGAAAATACATGAAAGTACGCTGGCTGTACGTTCTCGAGGTCCTTGAATTCGAACCCGGTGTCCGTTTGACCCCGTCAGGTCACAGTCAAGGGCATTTGAAGGTCAAATCGAGAGAGTGCTGTGGAAATACATGAAAGCACGCTGAGTATACGTTCTTGAAGTCCTTGAATCCGAACCCGGTGTCCGTTTGACCCCGTCAGGTCACGGTCAAGGGCATTTCAAGGTCAAATCGAGAGAGTGCTGTGGAAATACATGAAAGCACGCTGAGTATACGTTCTTGAGGTCCTTGAATTCGAAACCCGGTGTCCGTTTGACCCTGTCGGGTCACAGTCAACGGCGTTCCAAGGTCAAATGAAGAAACCGCAAAAACATATGGTAAGCATAATTTTGTGTATTTCCACAACGTTCCCTCGATTTGACCTTGAAATGTCGTTGACTGTGACTTGATGCGGTCAAATTCGAAGTCAGCGTCCTCTGAAACATAAAGTACACCAAATATGGTCCGTGTTACTTGGCTTGTTAGATTTGTGGTCCTGTGTAATCTCCCCTGAAATTGTTACCAGTGGACTTATTAGCATTCTAGATTTCGTAAGGTACGCAAGCAACTAGGCATTTCTCCAGTCTTTTGCTTTAAAAAAAAACGTTTTGTAAAAATACGAAGTGTTTGGAAATCCATACTTGCAGTGTCGATCACTATTATATGTGTATGGAAGGGACTGCGATAGCCTCATTGACACTCGTTTCCGACTTGTTTTGTTAACATCTTTTTAAGCGTCGCTTTCGCGGCCGTCCCGCAGCGCAGAGGGAACAAACGTAACGTCGTAAAAAACGATGAGGAGAAAAACTCGAGCAAGGTGAGCAAAACCTGGCAAAGCGGTTTGCTGCTCCTACCCATTCGTGTCGAGACTTGCACAACGATAAAAGTAAATCGTCAAATGAACGATCCGCCATACACTGCCATGGGGCAGGGAGAGCGTGCACGTCGTCGGCCCTTGGAGATTAGTTTTTTGTCAAATTTCTTCCATCGTTGTATTGCTCGTTGGGCTCTCACGTTCCTCGAATCTACGCGTTACCTCGAATGTCTACGCGGTACGCTGTAACTACCGTCGTACATTTTTTGCGGTCTACGCGAAAATTATTCCTTTGTTTGCCACGTCCTGTGCGTGATCCAGTCTCACTCGAGATCGAGAATGAGTGCTAAAATGCTCTTGACTTTGCCCCAGACTAGAACCATATTCGAATTACAACAGCAACGACAACCCCATAGATAGAAGAGTTTCCTCAACAGAGACCACACCACAGAACAGAGTTTCCTCAAAAAGTCATTGCAAAATGTTAGATTTCTTTTTTACCAAAAAAAAACAAACAAATTATATGAATCAGATCCAAAGTTCTGAATCTTCAAAAAAAAATGCAAAATCATGTTTTTCCTTTTGCACGAAAAATGTGTAGTTGCTGAAACGGCTTTCTTGAAAAGGATATTGAAGGTTTTAGTCTCCACGAATGCTCCTTTAATAAACTACCCTTTGAATTAGAAAAAAGCATCTTAATATCGTGGAAGCTACATCATGCGGAAGTTGGCCGGGTCTCGCAGACCCGACGTGTATGATTAAGAAGGCCCCACCAGGACGGGGCGTGTCACTCTGGGACACCATTGAGCCTCACTTGAAATAATTATTTTTTTTTACATAAATTAGTATACAAAAGAATTTCATTGCCAAGTGGTGGCTGAGGAGTGTATAGCTTAATATCAAATAGTGCAAATAAACATTTTCGACGGGATTTTGTCTACTAATGCCAAAAAATTATTTGTAAAAATGAGTAAGTGTTTATTGTACTTAGAGAATCATGGTCTAAAGGGGCATGCGAGGGGACACAAGAAATGATTCCAATTTGGAGAAAAGTACGAGCTTAGAATAAAAAAGTGAAATCGTAGGCAGCTCTCACGAGAGAATATTATCTTGAGTATTCGCTTGAAATAAGCAAATACTTTAACAGTGCATCAAGAGAAGGAAAGAGCTCATCTTAATGGGCCAGAATTTCTGGCAACAAGAAAGTAGTATCCTATTTAAACATGTCATATTCTTCTTCTAGACTTTTCTTAGAAAAAAAGACTAACGAGAATGCAAAAGGGCTAAAAGCCTAGTCCAAAGAATAGCAAAGCTTGGCTGTGTGCACGAAATGTTGGGAAATTTGGAAAATTGAGGTTCGTTGCAGTTCAGTTTCGGACTCAGCGAAGGAGATGCAAATCTCTACGAAGCAACTTGCTGGACGTTCTCTTCGTCCTCGCGACATCGAGGACGATGAGAGCCGTTCAAGTTCGAGGCGTTCGTTTATATATCCATCCACCGAGATGTCTACATCCTGAATCGCGTGCGTCTCGGAACCAGATTGCCCCACTCGCTCGAGGTCACGAATCTTGTCGCGATCTCGTCGCCCCCGTATCTCAGATGGGGCGGAGGGAGGACGGGGGAGAGAGCGCAATCACGAATATACATAAACGGAGGTATACCCGCAATATCATCGGCAAGTTCTGATTTATTCGCTACCACTTGATCCGGTTTTGCCAATTTACGCGCGAAGAGCGACGCTTAGGCGCGGTTCTGCCGATGCCCTCTGCTGTCTTTCTCGCGGCGTTTCTTCGTCCCGCGAGACGCGGCGGCCGCCACCGGATGAATTATACGGCTTTTGGATATGAGCGCGAGGATACGATACACTTTTCAAGGACGCCAACAACGCAAGGCGTGGTCCGGGGCGAGGCTAGGTGACCGCTCGAGTTCGTGTATTGTACGGGCCAGAATTACTATATAAACGGGTACCAACGTCCGATAGAGCATCAAACACTCGCAACTCTTCGTTGATCAACAAACGATCCACAAACCAACCTCAACATGTTCAAGCTGGTGAGTACTCAACGTCTTGGCCAAACTTCTCAACGCCTTGGCCAAACTTCTCAACGCACTTTGACTCAAATCACAACTAGTAGGCCCTTTGTGCCACAAGGGTCCCAACTTGTCTTTCCAAACCCTCTTCATCCGGTACTCTTCGCATTTTCTTTAATTTCACATGGTCCAAGATGAAACATACCGGTTTTTTCCTATGGAGTACGTGGTAACCGACCCAATATTTCAAGTTGTTGCCCGAAGTCAAAAATTAGTAGCTCTGATTTAGAAAAAGAACTTCTTAGCGTTCCTAAACAGCTGGGACAAGAATTTGGACGTAGCCAATTGGATGTAACCCATTGAGTGGATACAGAATCGGGAAAATCGAACGGTTCTCCAATGTTTGTACTTGTCTTTTTGGAACACCTGACTTTGCGCGCTGCTTGCTTCTCAAAACTGTGGAAAACACTTATTTTGCACATTTGATCAGTGAGAATCTCATCCAACGTCCAAAATCTAAAGTATTATTCTACGCCCAATTGTACTGAGGCGGATGCCTCGCGTGTGACTTTTGTTCGTAGTTCGCGAACAAGGTATTTCGTGAATGAATATTCGAAATGATACCAGAGATCGTGTCTGTCCTTCCATTTTCGTACACTGCACAAATCTACTCGAAAAACACTTTCGACGTGTTTGGTTAACGGAGAAGGGAAAGATGCAGGAGTGGTTCGATGGGGGAGGGATATAGAGTGAGAAAAGTGACACATTTTTCTGCGGAACTAACCATTCTTATTTTGTTCAAAGTGCATCCTCGCCGCTCTGGTCGCCGTCGCTGCTGCTGCCCCTGGCGCAGTCATCAGCCCGGCTGTTACGACCTACGGAGCCTCTTTGCCGTTGGCCTACTCCAATCCAGTTTACCCGGCGCAACCCTTTGCCTATTCCGCTGGCTACCCATCTCTGGCCTACAAATCCGGATATGTGGCCCCAGCCGCGTACGTAGCTCCAGCCCCGTACGCCAGCCCGTACGCCTACTCCTACCTGCACTAAGTCCCATCGATCTAGACTCTCTATCTCCGTGGACAATGAAGATGACGGCCTCGACCCTTACGACGACGCTCGCATCAAGTTTGATTTCAGAAAAAATTAATTGTACCTAACCACTCGCCGCTAGTTCGACAGAGCAGCGGCAAGCAAATTGTAACCATGGCCATCCATTGAATTACAAAGTTTTGTCAAATCATATCGTGTTTATCTGAACTGATTTACCCGCCTCATGAAGCCTTCTCATTTTTTGCGATTTCGAAAAGTCGGTTTTTCGGTCCTAAATCCTTTTCTGGTGGAGCTATCGAGCTGAATCCAACGGGAATCGATTCTACGCCTCAAAATACGCCAAGAAACGAAGCGGCTATCGAATCTGAGATGCGCCCAAAATCTGAGATTTTTCAAGGCTATAGCCTTCTCGTCTTTTTTGTCTCGTGCCGAAACACTATCATGCACGTACTACTGTGCAGAAACAGCACGCAGTCGAATGTATCATTGAACGAGTTCACGTCGATGAGACTTTTTATCAGGATCGTATCGCCAAGGTTTCAACACCACTTATCGGAATAAGCGAAGCAAGACACGAAATTACCTGAACAAGCTTTCCAAGGCTGCACCATAAGTACTCATGGCTTTGTTCGTGGCGATGTAGATCGGCCTTCGCCTGACCATGACTCCAACCAACGACAACCTTGGATATACTTATGTACAAGCTATTCCTCCTCCTCTCACGTTAATCCCTTCTGACCTCACCGTAGCCCGACTCCTCTCTCACGACCCCAGAGCCCTCGCAAACACCCATGACTCGACTCCTCTCGAAACTTCCAGCCGTCTCATGCCACGAATCCTCTCCTCGCATCACCGGCGGATTTACGTTAGAAAAAAAACTTCGCGCATCGCCTTACGTGTTTTGAACAGAAGTCATCTCTCGGCTGGTGATAGGCGATGGGTAGGGCAGAATTTGGAGATAGGCGCCGTCGTGTGTCGTTTGCGGACACGTATTTCCTCTCTCACATTTCTTCCCTATCCATCACCTATCATTAACATACATGGACCTCTGCCCGTATATTACATAGTCATAGAGATGAATGTACATTCATCACCTCTATGTATATAGCTCAGACCCAGCAATGATCCCAGGCGGCTGTCGGACGACGAGAGAGACAGAGCGATGACTTTAAGTCCAGTTCCGTTCAACTCCAGTTTGTAAAACTCGATTGAAAACATGGTAAAGTCGACATTTGAAGTTCTAATTTGTGAATCTCGCGCTTGAAATGACGACTGGTAAAAATATCATCTTTTTCGAAAAACTCAGATTTTTTTTTTGAATTTTCGAGGCATTTTTTGAATCGTTTAACTAGATTGTCAAAATTCGGAGCAAGATCGAATGATTACGAAAAATTCTATTAAATTAACTCAGAGATCTTTCAGACTCGAGAAATCTCTCAGGTAACACCCAAATAATGTGAGGAAGTCGTATAAAACTTGCCAAAAATTTTGAGGACAGATTTGCGTACAAGTGGAGTGGCTCGTATACATCTGCGAGTATGTCCCCACCAGGTGTGGTGTGCGAGAGAGACAGAGAGCTCCGAGCCATCGTTGTGCCTCTCCCATTTCGACGAAGCATCGATGTCGAAAATTGAAAATTGTGATAAATACCAAAACTTAATTTTAAAGCGCTGCGATACGCTGTAAAAAAAGAAGTTGAAAACGGAATTAGATTGCGACATCGAAAGAGAAATCGGATTCGAAAATCCTTTGTAATACAGACGATGTAGGAGATTATTTCGATCTGCGGTTACACTCAAATTTACAAAATGCCACAAGAAAAAATCTCCCGAATTTTTTCCTAGTATCCCTAAACGTTCACAAATTATTGAAATGGTGGAGAGATGGTGAATGAAATAAACTGGTGTCGAAGACTTAGAATTTCAAATGCAACAGAAAAAGTTTCGTATAGTTTATTTCATTTTTCTTTTCTAATAAATTACGTTTAATCAGATTTATCGAATTTATCGAAGTGTCTAGACGTATTTTTAACTATGGTACAAATTCAATAGGCATGATTTGTGGCATACTTATTGGTAGAAATAATTATTCATGCCGTATATAGCGAGTCACGTTTCGTTTCGATACAGGTAATGCGATCTCTCTGTATGGCGAAAAGTTGTTCATCTCTTCGAATACAACTGACGAATGTGAAAACAATCTGTTTCGTTGTCGATGGAGAAAAGTTTGAAAATTCGAAGAATTCACCTAGCAACGATTATATATTGCACGGCTTTGAGTTTGTTCCTTGTCTATTGTAGAACAGAATATAAGCGTTGCTGAAATCCTCTTCCTGCGGTTTTTGTTTGCTCGTCACTTCGTCGTTGTAATAATGCCACGTGTCAGTTTTCGGATTTCGCGCGTAGGCAGTGTAATGTCCAGCAGAGACCCCTATGCGACATAAATCACGCGAATATAATGGATAAATCACTTGCTCTTTGAAGAAAAAAAAAAAAAAAAGAATTCTGGTTATATCAGGATTAAGATGAAAGTCGTAGCTAATCGTTGGATAAATGAATTTGTGACTGACCTCCAAAGTGACAAACGCAAGCATAGAGATCGTACAAATGTCTGCCGATGCTGAGACCCGCTAGAGGAAACGTCACTTTGTCATCTAGTTTCATGCTGACACATTCGTAAAACACGAATCTGTAAAGTGATAAAGAAAATTGTAGTTGCCAAATCGGTTTACTTATTTTCATAAGATTTACTCACCGCTTTAAGTATACTATGAGGAACTTTGGATAACGATGGACAGTCAATGTTTTTGTTGCGCACCTGTTATGCGCACACTTTGGACAGAACCAAGGATTATGTTCGTCCAACGTTTCACTAAAAAAAATCCAACTAATTGTTAATACATTTCACCTCAATTTTATTATCCTTCATTATTCAGTTATGCATGTTCTTGTGGATTTTACATTATTTTTCATTTTTCATCTTTTAGGATTTTTTGCACAATTATTCGTGCATTCGAGCGACGATTTTTCAACCCTCGATGTTTTTCATTTTAGCAATCCACAAAATTTTCTTAAATTCAGAATTATCATTTCACATGGTAGTCGTACCTTTGAGTAAATGCTTGGAGGCAATCGTAAAGCGACAATGGATGATGTGGTCGCTGTTTACTGATGCTGATGTGATCAGCAGACTGATTCATTTTTGGAACCGTATCGGTGTATCGAACGGCGAGAGTTTCACCGTTCTGCAAAACAACCATTCCAGATTCCGGAACTCGACAGCCAGTGCAGTGCGCGGTATACATGCAACGCGAACAATGGTGACCCTGAAATAGAAGAATAGTTATTGAGAATACAAGTATCATAAAAGAAGAAAAAATATTAGCTTACCTGTCCATCGACAAAATGAATGGTGTATGGTGCTTCGCTGGGTACAACCTTCTCCACAACGTCGTAAAGATCCTTAGCGTTAACTCTGGACGGCAGCTTCACCAAGCGTGGATAACCATGGAGCTTTGTACCTTTACGATTGTTTGTTCCTTCGTTACTGTCGTGTCGCAACACCAGTGAAACGTTTAAGATCCGAATGGCAGGCCTTGGACGATCAGTTTGGTCAATTTTGGAAAAGGAAGAGGCGGTCACGTAGGTAGAACAAACTGGGCACATTCGAGGTTCCGATTGGTTCTTGAAGTAGTTCTGTTGGGTGATACGTACCGCTCTATCAATTCTTGTCAGCATATTTAAAAAAATGTCACAAACTGAAATTTTTTTCTGACATTGTCGTTGACAAGTTCTAATGCAATGAAGCTAGAAACAATCTAGATAATGAAATAAAGTTACTGATTTAAAATAGTTTAAAACCTCGAAGATTCCCTTCAACAACCGTAAATTCTATTCTAAGGGAATGAAAATGTTAAATCAAGATCACTAAGATGTTGCAAGAAATTGGAAAGCCCTCAGAAAAAGGCAGCGTTAGATTAGTCTGAATTGAGTTCTGTGCCCAAAGAAGCACAGCTGGCAGATTGTACTCAAATTGCTGGTCACGTGGGATTCCATCTCGAACTAGTACCGTCTCAGCTTGTGAAAAAAGCTTCCCCGACCAATGGTACAGCCGAGCTATTTCTGGTTCCCACGCACGCCAAGACAGCGCTGCCCTGCTGGAGCATTAACGACCTAATCTCAGACCTTCCCGAGATCAAAAAGTGGTAACGTGATGTACCTTGCTTGTAAATCCCTACTGCTAGATTAACGCTGCCGTGATCATCATCATTGGGCTTATCGTGATTCATACTTTGATAATCTAGTAGATTCGTAACAACTTCATTTGTAAATCAAGTTTTAAAGATCGCTACGACATTACGACGACGACTACCACACCCACCTCGATGCATGCATCGCACATGATGACGTTGCAACTGTTCCCATCGTGTTTCTTTAAATCTCCGTCCAATTCCTCCAAGCAAATAGTACAAGTGCTGATCGCTGGATCACCAATCGAACTTCCATTCTGACAGAGTTGAGTTTCGGTTACTCGATCTCCGCCTCCATCGGAAGCAAAGGCATCTGGCGCTTCAGAAAGTTCAAACGCATAGATCGAGCGATTGACGTCATTGACATATTTCAAGAGAGAATTGTCGTCCTGTAAATAGTTTTTTCTTGAGAAATATCGATAGGATAAAACTTAGAGTATACAGGAGAACTAATAAAGTTCTTTGGTTTTGTACAGCGGTATGTAGCCTTGCAAATAAAACTTCAAGTCGCAAGAATGTTCTACCCCTGATTTTATGTCGGAGGGCAGTATCGGTAACTACTAAAGCTGTATAGTCAGTCACCTTCTTGACCCCCCATCGCAAACCTCCTAATATCAAGATTGATAACCAATATTCAATCGGTTACCATTATTGAAATTTGCACGACTATTATTCACGAATACAAATAGATACTCGAATTTGGATGCGAGATTGTAGAAAGTATTAATATAAAGGTGGCTCACCAATATCCTGGCTATGTGATTTTCAAGGACTTCAGTGAGCACTACGTTTGTTGCACTGATATTTTCCTTCCCAAGCGTCTTGAGAACGGCTTCCTTCAACTTGCCAATTCTCGATTGTTTGTTCAACGCGACAACACATTTGGTCGGAGTACCACCTTTTGTCGGTACATACGTCACTTCAAGCTGTCTCTCCATCGCCCGAGGTAACGGCACGGACAGATACATGAACGGTTCGTAAGTTACAGAGACGTGTTTGCAAACAGCGCAAATCACCTGCAACCAGATGTATATTTATTCGATTATTCAAAGTCCTGTTCACTTTGATCTCTCAGTAAGTAAATCTACACAGCGGATGAAACCAAACTCTAAATCATGCAGAGAAATTGTACGTGGTAACGAGTCTCATTCCCGAACCTGTGAGGAATGAGAAGGAAAATACCATCGAGATACTGTGGGAGGGCATATGCAATAGCTGCTAATACTTCATACTCAGTTATCAGCTACACCCTCCAATAAAAAATAGACAACAATACATCAAAATCTAAAAGGTTGCTGAAAAATAGACTGAAAATCAAGGGAGTCATGTGACGAACCGTGCTCTTGAATTGTCCTTGAAACGTATCGACAATGATGCTTCGGTTGGCTTTCAAATGTTTTTCCCAGTGTTCATCGGCTTCAAGCTCGTCTTGGGAGGCAACTGCGCCGTCGCAAAGTCTCGCGACTTTGGATCTCTGGACGTCGCTCGCTGCTAGCCCATCTCGTTTGTGATTTTTTTCCTGGTCATCGAGTCGCATTCTCTTGACGTTGCATTTTTCCAAGCCTGTATCGCATTCAGCATCCGAACCACTGGAGAAACAGTCGAAGCTACGTCCGTTCGTTGTCGACTGCACGTTAATTTCTTTGATTCGTTTGATGCTCACGGTTTTATTGTCAAAGTCATGGTTTTCTGTGAGATTGGAATTATCCAAACCGGCACGACGGACGTTTTCTTTGGGAAATTTTTGCGAATCGAAACGAATTTCATTGTTGTTCTCCTGCGGTGTGACTAAAAAGTTCGCGTTGCTCGTCTTCGCATCTTTCAAGATGTCGTACAAGCCGTGATAACGATCCACGTTGTGCGACAAAACGTTGTCCAACTTGTCTAGTCGAACATCACTCTTCTTCCATGCGGCGTCACCTTCTTCTTGCATTTTGTTGCGAATGAAGCTCGAATTTGTCTCTACGATCTCGTCGGAATCCAACGTTTCTTCATCATCGTGCAACGGAGAACCTCTCGGGGAATTCGGAATGCTGTCTACGTCTACTACGGGTGAAGCAAGATCTGTTCCAGAAAAAAAAATTAGTCCGAACCAACAAACTTTCAGGCGTGGTTCTTTATCTGCCGTTGAAGAATTTTTACCTCGAGGTGAGCCAACCATCGTGATAATTGGACTATTAGAGCATTCAGGGGAGGGAGAGTTTTCATAGGTTTCTTTACACTGCGATGGATTAGAATTGGATCCAGTGACGCTGGACGAAACACGACCAAACGACTCTTCAATCGAAGTATCGGCATCGTTATCGCTAATCGCAGATGCACTTTCAGCTTTTTTCACGGTTTTTGCATCATTCATCTGTTCGTGAAGCGAGTCGAGTAGCAACGCTAGAAACTCTTGGCAGTCGTGCTGAAAAGATTCCATAAATAAAGAAATCCGTGTTACTAGGTAATCTACAGTTGTGGCGAAAGAAGAAAACTGAGAAGTTTAAATGAAACGTATTTTTGTAATGCATTGAGAAACGTTTACTCACTTGTCGGTAGTCTTTGAACTGCGAATGATAAGTACCGAGGGATTGTTTGAACTCGGAAGGCCTGATGACGCTATACCTACCCGACCACATTTTACTGAGCAGCGAAGCAAATTGAGCAGTCAACGTTTTCGGTTGATCTTTGTTGTAAGTTCTCTGCAAGTCCAAGAAATAACGAAGTACAGGTGGAGTTGCCGCGAGACACTGTAGACCCGCTGCCATGAAGCAGGTGTTCCCCAAATTCCGTAGTCCACAGACACCGGCAGGCGTAGTTACTTCTACATCAGACACATGGGATATACCCTACGATGCCAATGAAAAACCAAGTTTCTCATTTGAGCTCTTAGACATCGACACTAGATCTAATTATTCCTTGTTTCGATATCACGCCCGAAAATATTTCAAACACTTCCATAAAAGTGTGAGAAAAGTTTGATACCTCGACGAAACATGATCGCCGATAGATGTTGGAAAACAGATATATGAGAGAATAAAAAGCTGCGACATTGTTCTCTTGGTCGTTTGTAGGCAGTCATAATACAGTCATCATTTTATACATCAGAAATTTAATAAAAGGATATTATGCATATTGATATTTTAAGACCTATCATCTTACTAGTGAATCCTGCAGCAAGATAATGTAATTCGCATTCCTCAATAACGGATGGAATGTTTTATTATACAAAAAGAAAAGGATAAAATTTGGATCCTAAATTACCGATCGTAGAATCATCCTGTTCGTCTGTAGATTCAAAGAGATTGTTGAGCATGGTGGTACTGGGTCGCAAGAATGGACCATGCTCTATACCAAAACCTGGGTCTCGACCAGGGTCGGCTCCGACATCGACAAAGTCATCCAAACTTGGTGGTGGTGGCAACGGGATTGCATATTCCGTTGCCGAACCATTTGCCTCGGTCCTAAGAACATAAAAAACGTGAAACAGCCACGTTGAGGATCCATTGAACGACCACTTACCACGTGTCCTCGATTCCCATGTCCACATCCGCTGATGGGAAGTTCTCCTCTTCAAGTGTTAATTTATGATCTAACGACGATGTCAGAGGACTTAAGCCGGTCGGTTCAGCAGCAGGTAACTCCGCAGTATCTGAACCTTTGGCAGATTCAACCACCGATATACATCCGAACCATGCACCGCCGACTTGGCTGTCCATTCAGACCACACCTTGCCTATTGCCCAAAAAAAGTACGACCTATTCAAAGTTTTGCACAGGTACTAAGTTTATCACATAGAATTTATCAGGCGAGCACATTTTTCCAATATTCCATACTTTCAACATTTTATAATGGAAAATTTATTTAAAATTATATAAACACCCACCCTATAATTCTTGAATTCACTGTCTGATCATTGGCAATGCAGACAATAGGAAAACTATGTAACGATTTATTCGTTTGTATACACCAGAATGATAAAGGTAAACATGAAGTATTTGTTTTGATTTTAATATTGACATAAAGATACTGGGAAATAAAAGGATGGATCATGTATAAGCACGAGATCGTTAATCTTTAGACACAATAGAAGATAAAATTAAACCTGATGTGAAATTTTTAGCATCGTAGCAGCAAGTATCGAGGATCAAGATGTGAAAGTACTGTTAATTTTCAATTTATACAAACAACTGAAATAGACCGGAGAAAATGTGGAAAATGATGGACCAAGCCGAATAAGACAAATTTATTTTTCATAAGCCATCTTGAAAACAAACGAAATCGTGTTTATTCCAGAAAATTACCACGACCCTGGGACATCGACAGAACTGGAGAAACAAAGGATTGTCGGAGTTTTTCTCATCGGAAAAAAAACACAAAAAAAAACAACAAATATTAGTGATGCTACTTAACCTAACTTATCGTCTATTCGATCGGTATCGTCCTTGCAGAGGTCAAGGTGTCGAATAGTACGCGTTCGAAACAATTATTTACCATGGATATGTCTTACAAATTACTGGGGCGAGAAAAACGACCGAAAAAATTCGATCCAAAGTGACGAATAAGTCGGATGCGAGAGTTTGTTCTCTATGCTGAAACGTGACTAGGCTGTCTGATCGATTTGCGACGAATGGGCGGGCATTTAACGCACATTTCAAACACCGACGAGAAGAAAGAAAGCATCAGGCTGCTACGTGTGATAAGATATTGTTTTATGCTTACTGTTTTTCCGTGAAATATGGTGAAATCCACCGTTTGGACCCGTCACTCATTTGCTCGTGATGCTCGAGCCGACCGCTGCCATTACATTGTGGACCGACAGACGCGAGTGGCGCCACCGCAGCGGCCGTGACCCATACCACGGAGTGTATAGAGCCGTAACATGAAACATAAATTGTCGTAGATGGAACGGATGAATCATTCGTATAACGCAACGACGATATAATACCATTCGCAACGTTATTAGCATTCGGAATGTATTGCTATCAAAGATTACAAGGTATCAAGGCATGTGATCGAGTTTCAACGGAAATGACCTCAGAGGATATGATTGGTTATCGCTCGTGTTCCACCATGTTCCACGCATCGTTTGTCCTGTATGTCTGCTAGCACGCGACGACTAGCGGCGACCTTGTACCATGACGTTGCGCGCGTATCTTGTGATGTCTCACGCTTCGTGAACGTACAGAGATTAGATTTAAGTGCATTAATCGAAATCATATAATTCGTAGATACGAAAATTATTGCAGTGCGGTAAATAATGGCTGGTGGTAAAAATGCTCAAGGAGGTTTTCAACCGGTAAAAATAATTTGCTGTCATGAAATAGACGATTGTGATGTGATAACCTAACCTCGATATTTTGCGTTTAGGATTCCGACGTTCATATTACCTACGAGGATCAACAAAAGATCAACAAATTCGCGAGGCATAACGCGAAACTAGAAGATTATAAGGACGAGCTGAAGTCTAAACAGGTATCACGGTCCACTTGCCGACGAGCAATGATTTTTGATTACCTTATTTGGGCATATCTATCATACACCTTGGAACATGCGTAGAGATTTAATGAAATAATATTTCAGAATGATATCAAGAATTTGGAAGATGCTTGCGAGGAACTCGAATTGCTAGACGACGATGTGAAAATTCCATATCTCATCGGCGAAGTCTTCGTGGACCAGAATCTTCCAAAAACTCAGGTTTTTATTATTTCCTAACATTGCCAAAATTTGAATCAATCTTTCGTCAGATTATCGCTTCTATTAAATATTTGTGATAGTTCTTGTTAATTAGGTTCCGAAATTTCTAAACAGAATCAATTAATCGCGAGATTTTATAGAGTCGTTATAAAATTAGTGAGATTTATCCACGAATTGATATTATAATTTTGTCTTAAATTGTCGAATTTTTGTTGAATGTTCAGATAACGATTATCCAGTATTTGTAAATTATCCCAGAATTCGTTGTCAATTCTTGGGTGAATTTTATATTTTTACTTTTCATGTTCTTAACGGATTATTTTCTGATTTGGCACGTAGTTTTGATTCAATTTCATTACATTTTCTCCAAGTTTTTGTTAAATTGACGAATTGCTTTGAAAACCTGAGTTAAGGTACATTGTGCTGTGTGCAATTTTGCTATTATTCTATTTCTTTTTCCACCAGAAATCATTGGAGGAAGCCAAAGCTAAGAAACAAGCAGAAATTGTCGATTTGGAGTCAAAATGCACAGACCTCAAAGGTATCATGAGCGATTTGAAAGCGCAGCTCTACGCCAAGTTTGGAACTCACATCAACTTGGAAGCGGAAGACGAATAAATACTAAAAGAAGATATAACTTATTTTCACCAAGTCATTCTACCTTTCGTCATCAAGATCCCAAACTTTGCTTAGGGAGATCATTCATTTCATTCGCCGCTAACTATGCTTTTTTTATATAGCCGGGTAGTGTTTACCACGGTTTCAAATGCGAACAGATAGAATGAACACATTTGTATATTTTTAAAAATGCATCTGACGAACGATTCTAATAATTCTAACATGTTGTAATTTAATAAATATTTCATTATTACTCCATGCGAGAAAGTTATTGTAACATTCCCAAAAAAATCTGCAAACACATTCACATCTGTCTGTGGAGAGAATTCAATAAATTTGCAACAAAGTTTCTCAAGTGAGAAAAGAAAATTCTTCACAATTTTGATTTTTACAAGAATTCAATATTACTGTAATACTTCCTTGTCTCCGTTGTTTCTTCAAATTTTAACTGCTTCCACATCCACCTACGATTGAAAACAGAAAAGTGTTATCGACTTCGTATACTTAACAGGCGTTTTCAATTCCTACGAATCGATACTGCATCTCTAAGTTTTGCAATTAAGATCTCCGTTGATGTGCAGAGCAAATCTGATTCAGGGAAAGCAAGTCGAGGAGTCAAACATATTTCGTTGCTCCCCGGTTGCACCCTGTAGAGTGCAAATACATCGTAAATTCAAGAATCGTTTGGCTTTCTATTTTTTTCTTATTCTCTATCCTACGCTACGTTAATGTCTATTAATAGATGGGTATGGAAATAGATAGGTACCATGCAACATAATACTTGGTCTAAATGCTATGCAGCATTTGAAAAGATGCCAAATCGTTTGAACTTTGCCTGTACAGTGTGTTTGGCTAACTGCTGGCCAGATTGCCTATCGTAAGCTTTTCACCGCCCAGTAATAGTAATCCGACGCCCATAAAATACGTCTCTCTTGTTTCAATTGTCAAATCGTTTAGTCTGCCTAAATTATAGCACGTGAACCAAAATTTATTACCTCATCCCTTCTCAACTCTACCGGGTGTCCACATTGTTGTGTATTATGTCAGAAAATTGATTATTTCTACCATTCTTTATAGACACAATGGTCCATCTTGTGGAAATTAATGCAATTGCTCACTTATATTTGGATTCACAACGAAAACCAGTTGTTAAATCCATATTGTGTACGAATCTTCAGAAATTGAAGGCTCTGGGGATTCTTTCATTCATGTAAATGTATAGCTTCATATTTCTCTCATATGTTCTAGAAAGAACAACAATTTTCAAAACATAGAAAAAAATGTTTGTTTGCAGAGGGTAATGGGTTTTTGGAGGATAAACCCCACACGACCTTTTTCCTAAAGAAACCCTAATTTAAGAGCTCCAAATGCGACACTTTTCAAGCACCTTGTACACGACACTTGGCCGATGCTGAGGTATTCGAATGATCCTCGTTTACTTTTTTATTAAAACCGTACTCGTGGGTCGCAAAAATAGGCTCACTAACGAGTGAGGCGAGAGTAAAAATAAAAGAAAATTTACGAGACCTCGAAAAAATCACGCGGTAGTGTTGATATATAAATAAGCTGTGGGGATTCTGTATATTTGACTGGTCATCTGGTTTAAACTGCGGTCGAAACAAACTTCCAGTTCTTAAACACATTCTTTTGTAAACATGGACATCCTAATGTTCAAAAAGCTAGTGGGCCATCGATGATCAGAAGAAAGTTAAAAACTCAACTAGTCATTGATATGCGCATAAAAAGGACCAGTATCGCAAAGATCAATCAATAAATGACCAATGGTAGGGCAGTCGATAATAAATCAATAGGATACTCAATAATCAAGACGCGTCACCAGAAGAAACGTTTCTGTTTTCAACATCTCATGTCTCAGGTAATAGTTCTGAAAAAAAAGGAGCGGCTGCGATGTCTCAGCAGTCTTTCAGAAATTGTTGAGTTATCGACACGAGTTGAGTCTACCAATCACTACTGACGCCGATGAGGTTTCTCAGCGACCCTCCGTCTCTTGGCTCTGACGTGGTAAATTTAGTCTGAAGTTGGTCTCCTCGGCATGTAGACGAGGTTCACTTACGGCTTAGACAGCTTGCTTTGCAAAGCGCGCCTGCGTTATAAATTTGGGAGACCATTTGTCAATCATATTTGAAATATTATTCTGGCTAGAGGAAAAATCTGTGGCAACAGGTGTGCCAACTCGGTTCTTACCTTATTTCTTGGAATCACTTGCCTCGTTGAATGGTGTCGGTTCCTGCTAGTTTTTAATGAAAAAATTCACTATAATCAAATAAACATTAAGCTGGGATCACATAAATCTGAAGATCAAACTGTAAACAGTTAGATATAAAATTAATTATGGAATCAGCCATAAAGTTAGTCGTCGCTTTAAAAGAAAACAATAAATCACATTTCGGCTATGGTTTGCAAAAGGAGAGCGAAGCTCTTATTCACCACATTTTGGAAAATATGGTGAAATCAAATTTACCAACATTCAAGTCGGAGCGCAAGAACGAAAAAGACTCCACGAGACATCGGGAGGAAGGTACGTAAGGTGTCTTCATTTCAAACAGTTCGATGAAGTTTAAACGTGAATTGTTTCAGGAAATCAAAAATTTGTGTCGGGAGATGATATGGATGCTATCGAAAGCTACACCAAGAGTTTGGCATACGCCGATACCTCAGAACTGATGGCTTATGCCTTTGCAAATCGATCTGCCGCGCTCTATCGAAAGGAATTTTACAAAGAGTGTTTGATGGACATCGATGCGGCTCTTCAGCTCGGTTATCCCGTTGAGAAGAGAAAAAAATTGGAAGAGCGAGCAGCGAAAGCGATGATAGAGAGTGCTTTGAAAGCTTCGAAGAAGGAAGGTTCGTCGGAGAAGTGTCCCTTTCAGAGTAAAACTGAGTCTGAAGCTGAAAAGAAATTTCCCCTGATATGCGGTGTCATCGAAGAGGAAACCGAGTCAAAGGAGACTTCTGAGACTTTGAAGAATGCAAATTATTTGGCGCAAGATGGACCACCCAAGCTTGCTTATGGACCGAGCAAGGAAGCTCCATCGGTCAGCGATGGCGTAGAAATAAGATTCTCGCCCCAATTTGGTCGACATTTAGTAGCCGTAAAGAAATTCAAACCAGGCGACGTTATGGCTGTCGAAGAACCTTTCGCCACTGTCCTTTATCAAGAGAGGTAGTAGCGCTGCATTAGACATGTCGAAGCGTCCCTCTCATCTGATTTCATTTCGTTCGCAGGTATTATACCCACTGTCATCACTGCTTGTCGAGGTGTTACAATCTCGTGCCATGCCCTCGATGCCCCATGGCTCAATATTGTTCGGAGAAGTGCAAGAAAGCTGCATGGACTCTGGCTCACAGGATGGAATGTCGCATTATATCCCTACTGCCGAGCTTGCTGAACGTCGACAAAGACAAAATTAGGATGCTAACTAAGATCATGAGACTACTGTTGATAGTGACGAAAAATGGGACGACGATCGAGGAGCTGCGGAAAGACATGAAGGTCGCAGAATCAAACAGTGGTAGGTGACGTTGATTAACAATTTCATAGAGCTCCATCGGTGTGTTACTGTAATCCTTCCGATGCACACTACGGTCATAAAAAGCTAGTTTCGCGATGAGAAAGGAAAATTCAGCTTCAGAAACATCGAAATTCATCCTCCGGAGCATGTTTCGCAGATAGTCGAACAGCAGGCTTCACAGATGCCGGAGCTTTGGACAGCTACAGCATACGTTCAGCTTTGAGTCTAGCAACGAATATGACTACCAGACCGTTGATCGGCATAAGCGCTTTTGCCTGCATATCGTCACTCGTGGCGATGCTCTTGGCCATGGAGACTACGTTTTTTAAGAAAAAATACGACGCGGAAGAACTGAGGGACACATCGAAGTTACCAGACATCACTTTTGCCGGAGCAGTGATGCTACGAGCTTGCGTCATTATGTCGTCGAACTGCTTTTCGGTGACTAGTTATCGTAGTATCCTGAAAGCAGAAAACAATTAGAATAATGGTTGACGATACTATTTGCTTTCAGATACAACAAGAACCTGGTATAAAATCGGCGTCAGGTCTCTACGTTCTTCACAGTTTGCATAATCACTCTTGTGCTCCGAACACGTTCCGGCATTTCGAAGATTGCACAATGATAACAAGAGCATTGCAGCCGATAGCTCCCGGCGATCAGATCTTCACGTGTTACGGTGCTGATCACGCGTATCTTCCCCGTTTGGAAAGGCAGAAGAAGCTTCTCGAGGAATATTTCTTCGAGTGTCGTTGTCGAGCCTGCGAAGGCGACTGGCCAACGTATAGGGAGATCTTACAGCAGCACGTGGGCTCGATAAGTAAAAGAAAAGAGCTGGTCCAAAAATTGAAACCGTTCAAGGAACGGTTATTGAAAAATAAGCACGACGTAAGCGCGGTGGTAAAAGTGCTCGAGATATTAGAGGCGGAAACGACGAGACCTTGCGAAGAGATTGTTCATGCTTCGCAATTTCTGAAGAGTTACTACTTGGGTAAATTGAAATAAGATATCACAATTCGCAAAATTCACGCTTATTTAACGAATCTTGTAGACAGCTTTTAACAAATATCTGCTTTTTTCCCATCAACAATTCGTACAGGATTAACGCTGTAGCTTTAACGCTGCTTTATTTCATCTCCGTTTGGTTTTGCGATGGAAAGCTTTTTAAAAAATAATATACTGGGTGGCGAAGAATTATCAGGTTTAGTGTTTTTTAAGTCAGGAATCATCAATTTTGAATTAAAGTCTGGACTTAAGCGATAACAGGGAACAGAAGAAACATGAAACTGATCCCAGCATTGGAAGTACGATGATAACAGTGAAAGATTCCAGCAAACTTGCATCGGAATCGTCTATCAAGTCTTTATTTAAAAGTTTCCTTCAGGTTTCAGATTAGAAATTCTGCTACTTTTTTCACACCCGGTGTATCGCACACGATCACTACAGCGTAACATACTGTCGAGTAATCTTGTAAAATAGATTACATGGTTTGTATATTTCACAAGAGTTTTTGTGGTTGCTTCGCATTGTCCGTATTTAGCACGTATCCGACGTAAAGAACTTCAAATTAGTTAGTATTTAGTATTTCTTTTCTTGTTTGTTAACGAAGATGCACTTGCTTGCGCTCGACACAATTTAAAAATTCAACAATTTCTGCTGATTTTGTGCTCTCGCCTGCATGTATGGAGAGGGAAAAGGATTGGGAATTAAATTGCCATTCATTTAAGGCCTGGAACCGAGCTGCTGGTGAAGAGGACGCGACGAGGTGGTCTCAGTGGACGAAGAGTGAGAAACGTACACTAGTTGTGAATGTATTTATTATTCGATAGAGAAATGTAACGTTGATCTAAGTCTACATGTAATTATAAGATAATCTAATAATAAGAGTGAATTGAGTTGATCGTATTTCCGCATATTTACAATTCTATATACCGGGTGATCAGCCATTACTTTACGACGGTACGACATAAAACCCATTGAAGATGAAAAAACCCAATAATAATAACAATAACCATGCGATGCTCGGTGTTTTACACCAGGAAACTCGTCCTGACCAGCGCCTTTGGGCTCGAAACTGCAAATTTTTTGGGACTTTTTCCCTCTTCATTTCATGAACAATCACATCTATACATCTCTCTACGAGCGAGTTCAATTCCAAAGACCCGGTATATTAAATCGAGTGAGCGATACACATATAAAGTTGCGAAACAAAAAATATTAATTCCACGACGTATCGTTGAAAAAACTAGGGTTTTTTTCATGTATTCCTCTTCGCCAATGACGGCCTGCCAACTTAGAAACGACCGATGTTGGGAAAAGCAGCGAATAACGGTGGTGCCGGAGCTGGTTGCGATTCTCCAATGTTCTTCAATAAATTACCTTGCAACAAGCTGTCTAGCGCCTTTTGAACCGTTGGATCGTTGAGCAACGGCGAAGGTGTTACGCTGCTGCTGGATGTTGCTGGTGCTCCAGTTGTCGGCTGAGCTGCTGGCACAATATGACGCATCGTAGAGGTTTAGAGGCATTTTGTCGTTTCTTTTTTGAATATTATGATGTAACGAGGCTTTAACGACGGGACTATATCAACAGTTTCAACGACACACCATACGCGATTGACGAATCTTGATTCTAGTCAATTTCGAGAGCCGATCGGATAGGCAGCCGAAGTCGTATATATTCGATGAAGGTTCGAGGCAACCCCACAAAATATATTAGGAATATCTCGTATTCCGCGCCTCTAAGGTATACGAAACGAAAAACTCGCGTCGAACATTTCTTAAAAATGTAGCTTCAGCGTATTCACAAATGTTGAATCGCTGAGAGGAGCACGACGATCATTTGTCGATTGAGGCTACACCTTACGATAACGTCGCGAATGGTTTTGAAGTGTATCCGATTGTTTGCGCCATCGACAGTGGTCAGCGCGCGAATAGAAAAATGCAAAATTGCATTTGAGCTATTAAAATCGATTTGCGGCGATTGATCGATCGCGCACCGTTACAAAAACCGACGAGCCAAAAGTCGCAAAAATGCGAAGTGGCAAACGTTTCGCGATGTAAATGTTGCGGGAGGCATCGATTTAGAAAAAAAAGTTAAAAAAAACTATGGTAGAACACGAGGCATCTGCAGAAACGTGGAATCCTGTTTTATTGTCATTAATGTGAATACAGAATGTGCGAGGGAAATATTTTTTCTTAGAATTCAGAAATGATAGACATACGAAAATGTATTCATGTAATGTATCAACGTCACAACGAGACAATGCACGTGGAAGTTGCACCTCGGAGCTTCGGCATCGTAGAAACGTTGACCAACATTGCGATTCGTCGTAATCGATCGCACTGGCCACGACACGAATGGCAATGTTGATTTTTTGAACGATAAAGCTTCGACGTGAAAAATCTGCTCTCATGTGTCTCGAACGTACGATATTACCTGCGGACCAAGTGGTCGATGGAACCGAAGCTGGAGCTGGTGCTGGTACCGGACTCGGTGGTGGAACAGCAACTGGTACGGGTTTGCTACTGTTGAGAATATTCAAAATTCTGGACTGCAGTTCTGCTTGCTTCGGATCGCTGGGGAGAGGCGTAGTAGCGGCTGCATCTTGACCGTCACCCAATTCGATTTGCACTTGTTCTTCTCTCTTCACTTCTAAATATTTAATTACCCTGTCGTATTGCAATACTGTCAGGCCTCGATTATCCGCCAACATGTTCAGGAGGACCTGCACAGCATCGGGGTGACGATCTATTGTAAGCGGTGCGTTTATAGGGACAGATCGGGAACTCCCAGCCCGGTAGTTCGAGAAGTCGCGATTTATCAAGGCAATAGCGTCTTCCACTGGCATATTGCGATGTTCTATGGAACAGAAAACTCGGCATCAGATAGAATTCGATTCTGTCACATAAAGATACGAGTGCAACATTTCTCATGGCTTCACGTTTAAGAGCAACAGAATTCTATAAAACCGAATGAAGTGTTTACCTTGTGGTAGACCGTGGAGAATGTTTAAAGTTATAGATCTGTGTTCCTGATTCACGTGGGTGACTACGACAGCATAGAGGCATCCTCGACTTGCTATGTTACCGAGTACGCGACTGAGCGGTACCTCTTCGTTGGGGAACAACAGATCTACGGTCAACCCCATCTTTTTTAATCTCATTTCTATCACCTCGGCGTATTCACTGCAAGAAACGAAATTAGATCTAAAAATACATATTAAACATGGCAATAAGAACTATCTATAGATATACTCGTTGTAAGATAATGTGCAGTAGTTACGTCAATGCTTTGCTGACCACGATGATTTCGCAATCATTTTTCTCCTGCGGTCCACTTGAATAATCAGATGGCCCAGATATGGAGCTGTAGAGGAAAAGGAAAACGCACATTACCACTGGGTTGAAATATTTTGTGGGGGAATCTGACGGTTTCAAGAAATGTTTTCAATTAAAAGGATGGTTGTTCAATCATGCCAAACCTTCTGTAACAATTATTACTTGCCCGAAACTTGAGTTAGCATCCCTACTCGTAGCTAATGGACTTTTCATATCATCGAAATTTCTGCTTCCAATGTCGCTGAACGAGTCTCTCCCATAGCCGCGGCTTCCAACATCTCCAAACGAGTCCCGACCATATCCCCCACTGCTTCTGCGTCCATTACAAATGAAAGCATGTAGCATTAATGCTAATTAACCATGATAGATATTACTTTACTCAATTATTGTGTATGACTTAATGCATTATACCTATTTCCTCCTGATTTACGCTCCCAGTCTCTTCCCATTTTATCATCGTTATGATTTCCTCGATTGATCGGACTCCGATCCCTAAAACTGTTCCCTCCTGACCCGTCTCTATTTTTATTTCTATTCTTTCCACCTCGATTGCCTCTGGGTCTACCGGCACCACCACCTTGGTTCTGATTGCCCACCGACATAGACTGGTTCTGATTTCCAGGTCCAAATTGATTATTACCACCCAGTTGATTCGGAGTTCCAGGTCCAAATTGATTATTACCACCCGGTCGGTTCTGATTGCCACCAGGAAACGATTCGTTTCCGGGTCCCCGGTTATTATTTCCCGGATTCTGATTTGGATTGCCACCAGCAAATGGTTCGGGTGCAGCTTGATTACCATCCCCCCCAAATTGATTCTGGTTTCCACCACCTCGATTTGCATTGTTATTTCCTGCAAATTGGTCACCGGGGCCAGAGGGTCTGATTTGATTGGGTCCACCAAATTGTTCGTTGGGCCCCGGACCGCGATTCGGCGGACCACCCCCTCTGTTTGGATTTCCCACACCAAAAGACTCGTTCGGCCCACTTCGGTTACCAAAAGTCTTGTTACCACCCCCAAAATTTGGAGTTCCCCCGCCTTGGTTCGGAGTTCCACCACCAAACGAATCATTACCACCTACAAATTGATTGTTACCGGGAACAAACTGATTATTGCCTCCTGGAAATTTATTGTTTCCCGGAGTAAACAAATTGTTGGGACCACCCGGTTTGCTAGAAAAATTTCCCGCATTTTCCGTAGCTGCGCCACCCGTTTGACCCCCTGGACCGCCGCCACCCTGACTATCTTTCTTCGCTGGTCTTACATCTGCAAATCCAAAAAAATCACAACTCATTTCACAGAAAACAATTTTTTTTCAAATACACCTGTATTTCATTTCTATTTCAGGCACAATTTGTCATATTAACCCTCTCGGATGAATCCCTTTGTCCTCCCATGTCGGAGGAGATCCGACTTATGACCGATGAGCGTGAAGGATATATCGTATCGTGCAACAAATTTGGGGAAAATATTTTTCCTGAAAATTGACATCGGCGAACATACCTATTCGTCTGCCTTTGAATATGGCTCCATTTTCACTTTTTATTGCATTCGCAGCAGCCATATCATCTTCAAATTGAATAAACGCGAAACCTCGATTGATCAGGGATCCGACGATATTCCCGTACTTTTGAAAGTGTTCTTCCAACTCTAGTTTGTTCATATCTTCAGTCTGTAGATGACCAATAAATATGCGACTATTGACCGTCGCTGGATCCTTTAGAAGTCGAGCAGTCATTTTGACTATTTGAAATGTATGCTTTCAGCTCCTGAAGCATAGGGATAATGAAATTACGTGACAATTAGGGTGACAGAATGGAAAGTTTGTACATGCAAAACAACGTAAGAATCATCGTTTATATTGAGACTCCAACGATTACGTGGATATTGGTGAAAGTTGAAGAATTTATCAAATTATTTCTGTAGGTTAGGTTCGATCTGACAACTTAATTACCTGATTATTTGACGAATGCCGTTCAATTTCTTCTGCTGTTTAGTTCTGGGCCGGGCATGGGAACGTTTGATCACAAAGCTTTAACGATCCTTTCTACGTTAATTTTGTAGTGTTCACAAATTCTATAGATTCTATATAATGAGATTCGTAAACGATCGTTGCTAAACAAAATTTCGTACGAGCATCAAATTGTTAGTATCGCTAGGTGCGTTGATTCGCGTCGTGTGGTCGCCATGTTCATGCAGTGCCAGTGCTGGCAGCCTGAAAGATGGCGCTGATCGTACCAGGGACGTAAGGCGATCTCACCCGAGCGAATATTATCGTACATTTCTAAAAATTTAAATAACATGATATTTCTAAGGAAAAAAGAATTAACTTCACATTAGCTTGAACACATATCGTGCCTAATACTAAATTTTATTCAACTTCATCGATTGGTATGTATGGCGCGTAGTATACACGTAGTATATAGCACGCAAATGTATAAAGGTATAGCTAGCGGTTAGCTAATACCTTTAGAGCTGACACTAGTGGTATCTGGGACAATATTCTGGTAACACTGCTTGTTACGCCGCTGACTGAGATTTACGAACACTAACACCTACCAGAGTTACCGCTAGGGGCGCTCGCGTAGCCGATGCGTATCGTCAACGTGTTGGTCTTCGCGCTACAGACGCTACGAACCAACTTCGCGAGTGTTCGCCACTGTTCGCGAGTATAGTCGAGCGAGTCGAGTATAGTCCGTGCTCCGTGCTATCGGTGGGCAGCAGCGCAGCGCGATGTTACATGTCAGTGTGGTGTGTTCGCGGATCATCTAGTCTTCGCGTTTAACTCTAAATAATCGGGGGTAGGACATGTTTGGAATGTGCTAACTGTGCTCATCGTCGATAATATGAATGTTAAAAATACTAAATAATCATAATAATATCATAACGATGGAAGTTTGTGCCTCGAGCATATCAAACTTACGAATAAGTGATATCGGTGGATGCCGCCATGTTTTCTGGTAGCAGAAATCTCCCCTATTAATAATCTTCGGAATAGTGAAACTTGAAAAGGAACGTACAGAATGCCGAAATGCGACGTGAAGGCGAGATATTTACCAGCTACCTTCGCGTGGACGCTTCTTCTTAGCACTACAACGTTATTCTTCTATTTCCCGTGAGTGCCATTACGTATTACCTTGCAACATATCTCCACACAAATACTCACCAATAATTCCCATTATCAAATTACCATTAATGTTTTTCACCATATGTATCTTTCCACACAACAAATCTAACGAGCACTCCTTGAAAAACTACATATTCTCATATTTTTCATTGAATATCCGAACTTTCCGATGACGTTATTCCAATCACAATTAACGATGTCTTTACCCACAGGAAACAGAATATCTTTCTCCAAAATAGGTATTGCCAGCGTTCCAACCGATCCTATTTGCATAGCGAATGATAATTGGAAAAATGTTCGATGCTATATATTGTTTAATCAATTTCCCCAAAGATGTAACGTGTGTTTGTACATATTTCATAATTACTATTTATACTTTTGACGTTCCACTGATAAGAGGATTATTAACGCAAGTCATATTGAATTCGTATGTTTTTATTGTCATTAATGATCTCTGATTACGTAGTTGCAATGCCAATATTCATTCATGTATTCGCTTTCTCACGTGTGTGAGAATCCAGTGAATAGAATAACGTCGCGCGTAATAGCTTCAGTTTTATTGTAGAGTTTTCATAGAATGGGCAAATTACGTTGCTGAACTACATTTGTTATCTTGTATGTGATTCCTCTTATTTGTATTTTTTATTAACTTGATAGTTTGCCTACTTGAAAGGAAAAGCCACGTGACGGCTTTGAAAAATAGATGTCATCCTATTTTTCATGCTATATATAGCCTCATTATTCTGTTATTGAAAAAATATCAAGCTACGATCTTGTTGCTCAATACTTGAAAATATTTCCACGCTCGAACGTGCGGCTTCCTTGTTACGAAGATAAAATCTTTAACGAATACTGAATCCTCCTAACTTTCATCCGTGACATAAAAATATTGGAACCTTTTCCAATTTTGAGTGAAAATTACTCGCATTTCGTTTTTCAAAATCTATTGACCAATCAATATCCAATGATAGAACGTAAAAATATCATCGCACTGATTTGCTGTGCTAGCACATGGACAGTAATATATTAATGATATGTCGTTAGTCTGTTCTAAATTATTTTTACATACGTGCCTGAAGAGAGCACCGTGTTGTTGCAATACGAAGAGTTCTAATTTCAGACTTCTTGGCATTGAGTTTTTATGCTTCGTTAAGTTTCAAATTTCTGTGTAATACTGTGCCATTGGGTCTCGTTCTGATACTTTATTTTCAGATGTCGATATTACATAGACCCTTACCCATGGGTGCCCGCGGTCCAAGGGGTAATCACATTCTTCGTCTTAGCCAACTTTACGCTGGCTACCTTCATGGACCCAGGTGTCATTCCGAAAGGTACGTAACTCCGTTTCTACGTAGATCTTGTCTGTTGTTATCACTTTCTCTATCCGCCATGTCTTTATACCTTCGATTCGATTCTTATGGAAGTATTTGTGTCGGTGCAGCTCCACCGGACGAAGACAGAGAAGATGATTTCCGTGCACCGCTTTATAAAAATGTTGAAATCAATGGAATTACCGTCCGTATGAAATGGTGCGTCACTTGCAAATTTTATCGACCGCCACGTTGTTCCCACTGCAGCGTTTGCAACCATTGTATCGAAGTGAGTATTACATGTACGAATAAAAACGAATGAGATAGATGCCAGATATGTATATATATTTACACTGAATTCTTTTAGACTTTCGATCATCATTGTCCATGGGTCAACAACTGCATTGGAAGAAGGAACTACAGGTTCTTTTTCTTCTTCCTCATGTCACTCAGTCTTCACATGCTGTGTATATTCGGACTCTGTCTGTACTTTGTTCTCGAACATAAAAACAAGTTGGGCGAAGTCAACACGATCGTTGCGTATCCTTTGAAATATGAATTTCTAATTATTGGGAAAAAAAAAATCATATAGAAAAATACCAGATGAGGAAAAACGAACCTGTTCACACGAGATCGACGAATGTTTTTTCTTAATCGCTGAACAGTATGGTATTAATGGGTGTGGTCACGTTACTTTTTATTCCCATACTCGGATTAACTGGCTTCCATATAGTACTTGTTTCCCGAGGTCGAACGACCAACGAACAAGTTACTGGCAAATTTAAGGGAGGCTACAACCCTTTCTCACGCGGATTCCTTCATAATTGTTGCTACACACAATTTGGTCCACAATATCCAAGGTGATAATTATTCTCGTATACGTTCATTCACATCGTCGTATTTGCCGCTCGTACGACTATGAGTACGGAGTTGATCTCAGCAAACAGCAGTTTTATCTGCAAGATTTATGCCACGTCTTCCTATTATATTTTTATTCCAACTAAAGAATTCCTATTTTCTTTGTGATATAATTGCACGAAAAAACATCTTTTTCATCTTATCGAGAAATAGTGTTAATGGCAATGAATATTATTAGTACGGCGTTCAGTGAAATGATTTATTGATTGTTTGCATAATTTGATTTATTTCAGTCTCATCAAGCCTGAAAAATATTCAGGAAAACGACGCGGTGCTTGTGCCTCCGAGATATCTACGATAGATAGCGAAAACCAGGTAAAGACCTACATGGATAGCAGCAACGGTGTTAGAAATGCCAGTTCAAATGCTTACAATAAGGTAAGAGCTAGTGAAAGTCTATTGCTATTCTCTGCACAAGAATGTCCAATCGGATCGATTTTGATTTACATTTGTAAATGTAACGCTTTGGATTTCGAAAGATTTTTTTACCCGATCCCTGCTAGCAATCTGCTTTTCTCTTTTCTTCGCAAAGTTTCTTTTTGCTTGCGGCGATACGAATGGGTTAAAGAAATCATAGTCGACATCTCTGGCAATGTTCTCGTGTATCTGACTGAGATTTTCCTGCACTAACTACAAATTAGCGACTGACTCTGGTGTTTAGTACTTTTCCCTTTTTCTCCTGCATTTTTTGGTCATTTCTCCTTGTGAGTAATGTTGAATCGACGATTAAAGTATAGCGACTAAGGTACAGTAGAATTCTCAGTATTTAAATGCTTGCTTTGTCTACATGCGAATGAGTGCGAGGCATCGTGAGGCATTTTAGTAAGTTTTCGTTTTTTTATAAAGATAAGCATCTTGGGTTAATCATTGCTTATCATCGGTAGATCTTATCGCCTATTGGTAATCCTAATCGAGCAAAAATCTACAGGTGATATCTATTTCATGACGATTACTCGAAATGCTTGGAAACAGAATATATAACACGATGGCTTATCCCGTTTCAGTTGTCTCCTGGGCGAGATGGTTCTGATACCGACATGGAACCGACGGCATCGCAATCTGCTGATTGCGAACCTACACCTCCATTGCAGAGACACGGTTCCAAGAGTAATTTCTTCCTTCCTCCTGTCGAGGGCACTGATTCCCCGAGACAACAGTTGACATCACAATATCGTCAGCCAATGCATTATTCCAGAGGCAGCCCTCATCCTAGGCCAAGGTATCCCCGAATTTCCACTGCGAACAAAGTACTACGAGAAATCATGGAAATAAAATTCTCTATATGAATAGAGCATAAAAAAATGAAAGTGGCTCCGTGGAAATGAAACCTAGAAATTAAATTCCACCAAAGATCAAACTTACGAGAATCGATACCCGAACGCAATCAACAATGGTTTTTTTCTTTATTGCAGAGGGATGGATGGTTCGCGAAGTCACACTCCAGATCCTCTCTCTGCCGAGACGACTGGCTCTCCTGCGCAAGGTTCGCAACGAAATCAAGGTCAAGTTGGGGCAAGTCCGACAATGCAACAGCGCATCAAAGCTATCGGCGTGCCAACACCGCTGGCGCTCTCCAGTCCAATTCGCAGGTAAGTCTTTGACCAATTACGTCCGATCATCATCGGAATAATAACACTTTGGATAATTTGTCGAAACAAGAAGGAGTTGAAATTATATTATTATATCTCGCCCCCACATCATCCAATCTGCGTTTTTATATCGCTTCTTATATTACGTTTCTAATGAATATTTTATAACAAGGTATATTATCATCAAATGAACATTTATACAATAAAGTACATCGTCGAAATTATTTTCGCATGTGCGAAACTCGTCCGAATGGTGCAACGCCAAACAACCAGTGAAAAATGGTTCTTTTTATTTTGTTGTCAGACGAAGCACAGCATGAGAAAATATCACGCATGCCCATTCTATGGTTCACATAAAGCTCACCTTATTCATGTATATATAGATGTAAGCATTCATTCATCGTGACTCAACGTGGACAAGACTGTGGGAAATTGGTCTGGGCAATGATTTTCTTCTCGTTCAAATGCTGGAAGAAAGATTTGATCAATTTTATGCGTGAAAGTAGATAGCTAAGCAAAGATGAAAAGGAACAGGTGTCGTTAAATTGGGAATGAAGGTAGACAGGACAGTGCTACTTTGTTTAGGTACCGCGACAAATAATGGTCACAGTTCCAGAAAAAAAATATATATATTTCAGTTACGCTTCGATACTGTGTTACTTGATACTGTGATACCGTAACACACAGGCAATATCGATGAAAGTTTCAGATGTCAGGTGCGATCCATCACAATTGTAAGATATTGGATATTAGGTCGGAGCAAACTTCAATGTTTTCGTAATCGTTTCCCGAGCTGGTAGGTAAATGTTTGCAAATGTAACATTGGATGAAGATCGATAAACAAAGTATACGAGTAATTCTTGAAGGTATCGCGGCACGGAAAGGAAAGAAAAATAGGAGTGCTACATAACTGATCCGAGTTGAAAGATAATTGAATTGAATTTCATTTTGATCTAATCGCAGCACGCGACTCGTATTTCAAGAGTATTTATATTGATCATCGTTTTCGTTATCACGAGCGGTCTTTGGGGGTACTGTATAGGAAAAGTTTCTGGCAATTACGTTGACCGCATCGCATTCGAATGTCATGTTCTCTTCTTTAGAGTAAAGCATAATCGAAGGGGAATATTGAACATTTAGATAAGTTTGTGTCTCGCTGCAGGGGGTGGTAACCGCAGGGAGGTGCACCAGCAACACAATGCGAGCTACCCCAGGTAAAAACGAACTTGATCCTCCGCGGATCTATCTACAGTAGTTTATCATATTCCGCTTACTTGTATGCCTTAGGTTCGCTAAAATTTTCTATTTTATTCCATAGTTGCTCATTTTTTATTACTCTCATTTTAACAGGAATGACACGCTACTCCTGTATGTCGCGCCAGAGCCGTATTAATGTGGTTGCAATGCTCAGCACAAGCATACCCGTTGGTTCACTCTATACCGTGCCAGTTTTCACTCAAACTTGACCCAAACTTGTACGTGCGGTTCCATCGTCGAATTGTCTTTCACCTTGAAATTTTAGTCAAAAAAATGTATATCCAAAACTAGACTTCGCAGAACAACATAATCACACTTAGAAATCATTCTGCGACCTTGAAAATATTATGTCTGTACCAACGCTGAGTTATCTTGTTTTATTCTTTCTTGATCAATTTATTGCGAAATTTGGTCGATACATCGGTGGATTAAAGTTTGGGAAAAGACACTGCGGTATAAACGCCTCGTTAAAACAAAATGTTGCCGTTGTGTCGCGCATGGAATTAAATACAGGACATTCGTGTCTGTGTTGCAGATCGAATCCTGGAACTCCGACGCAGGTTCGCCGTCCAGATTTCATCGGGGTAGCCGAAGCTCCAACGTACTACGATATTCAGCAAAGTCTCCACGCACCTCAGAGTGACGTCGCGAACGTCATCAATAGTTACAGTCCACAGCGACGGTTCCTCTCGGAAGGGGAATTGATACGTCAAGGGAACGAGCTGTCGTGCGCTCGAGCAAACAATACCGTCGACAATATACGAGAATTAGCAAGTTCTCCTCAACGAGGCGTATACATGTGGAAAGATACGTCTCCAGGCAGCTATCCAGTCCCGGCAGGTGTTCCGGTACATCAAACTTCGTCGCAGAGGGCTCCTCCGCCCTACGAGTATTATCGTTCCAATCCTGGAAGTCCGACCCAACAGTCGTATTCCAACGCTCCGAGAGCCGCGTATCATCCGGCGATACGTGGCGGGGTCCCAGTATTCCCACCTCATCCGTCGCAGCAGTCTCCGCAGGTCAAAAGAAAAGTAACGCCAACGACACCGACAGCTGGCGAAGGACGTCGAAGACCTATGTCGTTCGTTAGAGCTCTGGAAATGACGGATTCTATGGAAATGGTATCCGCTCCCAACGATCCCAGATTACAGAGGCCATCGACGCCGACTCCGGACCGTGCTAGTGTCTACGACATGAACTATGAGATATCGGTATAGTCCGATATCTCGTCTGCATCCATTTCGTCGACCACTTTTAGCCATGCGATTCATGCGTTCGTTCGCACGAGTCGGGAGGGGGACGCGCGCAGGTTGTGAGATGTCTGTTTTAATGTAATCTTTCCAAGATGTAAGGGCGACCTAATATACCTCCAAATGATAGTTATACAATTAACCGATTAACGGTTACATGGAAGCGAAATTATCTCATCGTTTCAGTTTTGTGTTCACCGTATTTTCAAACGTCGCGCAATCTGTTTCAGTTCTCAAATCTGAAAACTAACGAGCGTCGGAGACAAGGAAATGTTTGCAAAATAATGTTAATTATCTGTACAAAAGAAATCGCTGGGCAGCTTCGATCAGCGCGTACAAGAAATATCAAACTGAGTTGTGAGAGTTGCTGCGCAAAGTAAAACTTTTGACCAGTGATGATGTTGAAATATTGTCGTTGCATGTTGCGAATGAGTGCAACCCGAGTAATTTTTTAGCTTCGATTCGTGTGATTGTGCACTTTTTAGAAAAGTCCAACGAACTTTGGAAATATTTGAAAACTGAAAGAGATGAAAATGTAACTACGGTCTCTCGATCGACATTGATCTATCGTTGACGTATCCCAGCCGTTATACGTCAGGCGAAGCGTACGAAACTCTTCGAAACATAAAACCTCTGCATGAATTCTGGAGTCTCGAAGTAACGAGTGAGGATCCCGATGAAAATTGAGAACGTCGATTCACAAGATTACTTGCCACGCTTCCATAAAGTAAGAATGTTGACGGTTTCCATTTTCTCCTCACCGATCCCATAGAACGTTGTAGCATCCCGTCGTAAGCCCTACCTGTACTATACGATTCTTAATATGATATTGTTCTATCGATAAGGCTGTTACATCTTGGAAAACTTGATATAGCTATATTGGAAAACATTTTGAAAGCGCAAAAAATAGATTACTGAGAGAAAAAACCATACAAAAACAAACAAAAAAATGGGGGAAGCGACGCGGATTGAATTCACAGCCGAGACGGAATTTTATCATGTAACTGTACAATCTCGATAATCCGAAGGGAGAAACAGATCACCGAATGAATTTGAGATGATGTTGGATGTTCGAATGGCTGATCCTTGTTTCTTTGACGTGTCGCAATTTTATGATGAATCGACGGATGTAATAGTTGTGTTCGAATGAGATGTGTCCCTGTCCATGAATAAGAAGAAAAATTAACGGTTACTTAATCGGCATGAATTGTCGTGAAAAGATAGAATAACAAATGCTGTGTAAAATAATCGTAAAATGTGTAGCAAAAATCTTTATTATAGATATTTAAAAATATTTATACACAAATAATAAATATAAGACTTTATAAGTTTTGTCTATTCGTTACGTCAATATTATTTCGATTGCCCATTTATTATCGCTTTCATTTCTGATCATTCGTTATTCACAGTTTACTTTTCATCGTTGTTGAAAGGTCTATTTTTATAGTCGCCTGTCGTTTTTTTTTCTTTTAATTTTGTTTTTGTAACGTTTCTTTTCTTTTTTATTCATCGATAAATAAGCAAATTTTCCCAATTGTACTGTATCGAACAACGACTCCTCTGTAAATAATACCATCTCAATGTTCAAGATGGAATTGCGCTAGTAATTATATAAAAACAAACTCCTGTATTAAAGCCATAATTTCATAAAAATCAACTCGTCCATTTCAATTGTATCACATTGTAATACACACATGCAATTAATATATATCTTGTTACATTTACAATCATTTTTTTCTAATTTCGTTATCAGATTCGTTCAAATTTGAAGGGCTGCGCGGCAAAATAGACGGCAATTGAGCGTCTTTTCGAGTATTTATTACTTCCTTTGCAGAATAGAAATCGTGAAATAATCACGAATATTTTACGTCCTACTGGAAATACGAATTGATGATAAAATTCTTGTTTCGCGCGCGGAAAAACTCCCAAAAGCCTCATACTTCTGTTATAATTCGTAAGAACGTTTTTCTTTTGGTTTTTTTGTTGCCAAGTAGCAATCAGAACACGGTGTTTCTACCGTAATCGTTTCTCATTGGCTGCCGCTAATTAGGTATCAACAGTTGTCCCATCGATGTTGTGTTCGAGAAAACATCCCGCTTGTTCGTGTTCATGTACATCGCGCGAACGCTGCCGAACATGAACGCGGCCGATCATCATCATGCTGCGTGACGCTGCCGAACCATATCGTTCAGCAGCGTTCGCGCCGCCCCAGCCAATGGGAACGCTCCGAACGACGCTTCGGCTTCGTTCGGCCTTCGAAGCCAGTCGACGCTCTGCGCTACACCTACGTTCCGCTGTTCGATTGTAGTGATGCACGGTCGGTACACGTTCTGACAGCACAGATCATGATTCCCGTCAGCGTTGTTCGCTCGACATTTCAGTGAGCTTCGTTATAATCAATCCGATACTGGTTCGCCACTCAGAAATTATTTCTGGACTCGTTACTGGTGAGTGACGATGAATCGTTTAAAATATCGTGAGATATGATTTTCTCGAATAGATGACGAGCGTCTGTCAACCAAGTCGAAATGAATTTAACCTCCAAATCTTTGGCAAATCTAATCTTTCAGAAGCTTAACATTGTCGATGTCATTGTATATTTCATCGGTAGTAAACTTAGATGATCAATGTTGGAGGGATGGTATTGTCGGTCGATTGCGAACAACAACGCGGATGCAGCGGACGAGGACGATGACAGTCCGGAAGAAGAAACGCCAAATTACAAAACTCAATACCGAAATTTAAAACGAAAATTGAAATTTCTGATCTACGTAAGATATCCTTCGATCGATTATCTCCCCTCCATTTATATTCGTCCTTCGTACTACTCGTAAATCTTTACGTTCTATTATTTATTTTCAGGAAAACGAATGTTTTCAAGAAGCCTTGAGATCGACTCAGCGCAAATTGCTCAAAGTAAACAGAGACAAAAGTTTCTTGCTCGATCGATTGCTGCAATATGAGAAAGTCGACGCCTCATTCAGCGAAAGCGACGAAACGGAATCTTCAGACGACGAAGCTTCTAGATTAGATACATCGAAAAGGTTCGTGTGAATCGTAAATTTCCTCCGATAACAAATTGCTGGGCTTTCCCGGCATTTTGTCGTATCACGCAATATAAAAACTGATCGCAATTTTTTCGAGTCTCCTATAAAATACGTATCGTTCTTACTTGCAGAAAAAAAACGGAACCAAACGTTAACAATCATACATCTCATCATCAATCGGCACCCATGAAATTGCTCAATGCTGGTAAAAAGAAAAAAACCGTACCAAAGGTGCCAAAGGTTCAGAGCATTCCTGCAGTAAGTATATCACTTCCTGATAAAGTATACGAATAACGATTTGGGATGATATATAGACCCAGCAAATAAAGTTCTTTGAAAATATGTTCCAGCTGATTCTTACATTTTTCAAAGCAGAAACCTAGTCTTGCAATTTTTTACATCGCAGGTACACTCGTCCAATAACATGAGACCAGTATCTTTGATGTCCGACGGTCACATGACACCGGAGGAAGTCGAGAGGCACTTGGAATCACGTCAAACATATTTGGAGTTGGTACCTGAAAAAGCACCGCCTACAGTCCCGACAGAAATGTTCAGCAATGATCCGTCATTGGACAGGTGAGACGAAAGGCGTTTTACATTTTCTGCATGTTTTTTGAAACGTTTTCCAAACTTACAGCCAGAGCCATATTTTACGTCGCCAGTTATTTTTTTTTTCGGGTTTCATGAATAAATAAATTCTAATTGATGATTACAAAGTCATTGCTATCAAATATGTAAAATCGATGAGTTATAAGAACTTCTCATTAACCAGTGAGTCGAACGACGTTGGCGAACTGGAAACTTCACCGAGCAATATGGGTGAAGATTGCCTCAGCGTGGATATGCTAGCAGAGTAACAAACGCTCACCCATAGTGTTTACTAGCTTAATACGGATTCCAGCTTCGATTCTCACCGTGATCTTCACATTATTTAAATAATTCAATTGTAATAATAATATCACGAAGTAAAATTTTATATACAAGTTTTAGCTCTCGTTACTTGCGTGTGGCAGATTATGCCATGAACGAATACCCACTGACTTGGTTCCACGAATCCAAATTAGTTGCAATAATCAAAGATTGCACAGATTTACCAAAATTGTCTAAAATCATTAAATAAACCTGATTAATTTCACATTTAAAATTTCTTTCGACGAAGGAATAGCTCATTCGATTCCTGTGCCAAAACAATCGTGTAGAAAAACAGATCTTTATTCAGCTCAAAACGAGCACCTTTAAAAAAAGCACACACAACAATGATAAATCTCGATGTAAGCTGTAACATTTTATGTCTGTATACGTGTAAAAAGTGCGTATGCAGCGAAAAATTCGTTATTCGTTGAATGGAATGAGATTAGCCTTCTTTCATTTTTGGTTTGTCGTCAGCCAATATTCGTGGTGCGATAATAATGCCTAGAACATAAAGCAGGGCAACAGAGACGTGTCCCGCGTAGTATATGCCACCGTAATAAGCGAGCACGTCCTTCAGTGCTAAAAGTTGAAATGACATTCCAAGGTAGGACATGCACATCGTTTTCATGAACCACAGAAAAAAGCTCCATCCTTTCCTTTCCTGCGAAGACAAATATATACATCTGCCAAAAGCTGTTCGATCAATTGTTTAACGTAAGACAACGAATTTAATAATCACCAAGCTATTCTCGTTGCTTCGTTTGTAAAATTTCATGTATATGTCTTCCATTGGCAAGTAGAAAGCGACAGAACAAATGCAGGTGTAATAACCAGCATGAAATCCGTGCCAAAGAGCTGACAAAGCAAACGTTGCCACGGTTCTCAAAGGCTTGTAAGGAAACCTTTTGTAACAGCATGCAGCCATCCAATATTGCGTACATATGTTCCAACGTTTCATGGCAGTTCGCACGCTGATGCATGATTCGACTCCCAACGGATCGATGTTGTGCACAGTCTCAAAATCACATTTGTGAACTTCGTCGTTGTTTCTAGAGGAAAAAAAATATTTATCAAACTTGTTATCTTTGATTTACATGGTTCGAGGAGTCGAACAAAATTTCAATCCTATATACATTATCGTCGGATGACATCATGACAAATTAGAAATTTGGCGAATGAAAATTCAATCTTACAGGTTTTTGACTACTCGATAGTTTTTCGGCCCCAGACCTGAGACAGGTTCGGAGTTTGTCGGATATACTCCTAGGCCAGCCATGGTACAAACGCACTCCGACAACTCCATACCAATATATATTCTCATTTTGAATGTGAACATAGTTGGATAGCAATAAAAAAATCTGTACAGCATAGAACGCTGCTCGAATTCATCCGTCACAACATACTGTAATACAAAATTTTTCCTTACCGTTACCGATTCGTCGATAAAAATTTCCAATAGTATTTTACAAAATTGTAAAGATGTGGAAGTCACAACGAGGATGTTTCAAAGAATTTTTTTCGATGCGTTCGAGACTTCTTGGAATAAGACAACACAAACTGGAAATTCTATTCGCAACAACTTTGAGCAGAGGATCGTTTTGAAATGAGACGGTGACATGCCAAAGCTCAAAATATGTTCTATTGTAAACCATAAAAATGCATACCTTAATGGGAAAAATATATCCCGACACGAGATAAAGTATGATCACAACGGATATTTCTTTCAACTTCGCAATTGTGCTTCCCCAGTGTTCAACATGATTCGTGAACGGTTGGTGCAACGAATCCCAATATGTTCTGTACCGAAAATAGGGTCCTGCGAAAACAATCGATTATCAAGTGACTTAAATTCTAATTCTATTCTATTTATAATTGGTATAAAATGCGACAAAGAAATAAAATTTCACTGCCATTGGATTACTCAATGAAATATTTACAAAGAATCGTGGCGTCGCGAGATGTTTAAAGATATTTTAGGAGTTGGCATGTTTAAAAGCATATTCTATGACGCACAAAGAGAATCCATTCAACTCAGAGTGTACATTCGGATGGGTCACTAGATATCAAAGTGCACATCGCACAGACAAGTGTACGAAACATGCCGTACAAAGTTCAAGCCACGAGTGTAGAAACTCAAATCAACAGACACTTCCTCAAGACATCGTTCCGACTATTATCTTATCTCTTGCTCAATGAGATGGTTTCTGGTTCGTATCGACGATCAAACATGTTCACAAATTAAATTTCCAACTACAGTGATCGAGAACAAGCAAAGCTCTGAGCTTCTTATCGCCCTGAAGAGCGCGTCTCGCGATGATTGATCTTTCTAACGAACAAAGTTCGGAGGGTTTTTATCTATCCCATCGTAATGGGCAATCAGAACAGGATTCGGAGAAGCGTCTTGGGAATGATAACTCCAGAAAAAAAGATCATACATAATTATGTTAAAAAAATTGGTTTCATATAATTATACAGGGTGTATTGCCTCAGTGTCCAGAATGGGCGGGACCAAGTCGACGCAAAGCCTCGCCACCTATAGCCAATCAACGATCATAAGACTGTCCTAGACCGAAATTCTCACGAGAATAGAAGATTGAACAAGAAAAAATGTGCTTGTTAAATCGGTTTCGCATTGACTAAGCCCCTCCCATTCCGGACACACGAGATGATACACCCTGTATATAATTTATGCATAATTTATATTCAATTTATATATAACTTTCTATGATTACATAGAAGTCTATATAAAATTACAAAAATTGTATATGATTATATAGAACTGTACATAATCCTATATAATTATATACAAATCATGTAGAATTATATCTGGCAAATTTGTTATACATAATTAGGTACATATAATCTTTTCTTCTCCGGCTGTAATTATGAGAATAAAACGGTAAGACAGTCTTTAATTTTTCATCTGTGTAAACTAAAATCGATACGTAAAATACTCGCGTAAATTACATGGTTTGAACGTTTTTTTTTAATTGGAATTCGCGAATTGATTTAGATCTTAGAAGAACCAAATGAGCTGGAGATTAGCGAATGGAGAAGATGAAAGGAAATAGAAGGTCAACGTAAAATTCTGGAAAGAAACCTGCTCTGATGTTTTTTACACGTGCAAATTTCAAAACTCGTACCGATTCATGGAACTTAGAAGGCTGAATTTTTTACCGGTTAATACGCCAACGTAGCTGAAACTGTAGTGGAAGACGTCGAGAAAGCCAAGTTTTTTGAAAACTTCGACATCGGGGTCGTCCGGAGATGCGGCATTTATTTCAAATGCCAATCCGACAAGTTTTAGCGTTAGCATCATTTGTACCAAGTTTGCAGGTCCCGATGGTAAAGAGAATCCGTACCAATCGGCAAAGCGGAAAAAACCCAGTAGATAGAAGAAGGTGAAACCAAAACTCGCAACGTGGCATGTTCTGATCAGAAATAAGCAAAATAACGATATACAGGGTGAATCATTTAACATGCCCACTCCGAATATCTCCGTTGTCTTCGGAGTTACGAGAAAAATGTCGAGAGGTAATTCGATTGATTTGGAGGGTCTGATACAGTGGTGACAAATTCATTTTTTTCAAGATCATAGTTCCAAATAAATCAAATTACTTCTCGACATTTTTTTCGTAACTCTTGAGGCAACGAAGATATTTGGGGTGGTACGTTAAATGGACCACCCTGTATATGCGATGACAAACAGTTGACGTGAATTCATTTGAATCAGTAAGTAATTATTTGGTTCGAAATCGATTTTTCGAGCAATTCACTGTTTCCCTTCCGTTTCGATTGTCTTTTGTTTCAAGGTCCGAAAATTCTGGAATTCGAAAGTAACGAATGATCCGTTGATAGTCTTATTTTTTCCAGTCGAAATTCAAAATTGACAATACCACACCAACAGATTCAAATAGTTCTATTTAAACTGAAAGAATTTCGAACACGGAACAAATGAATCTCGTTTTAGAACGTCGCGTCTCATTCGACTGTGTTTTGTTTTGTGTTTTTAATTTAAATTTGAATATAAATCGTTCCACGAGGCGCAATTTATCCGTATCGGTGTGTGCTTGTTGTATGTAATTCAGTGGCAGACAAACGAGCAAATGTAAACTGTACAACGATATGTCAAGCATTCAAAGGTCAAACCTAATAGAAACGTTGGCGTAATAACTAATGCATACTTCGGAGAGAGTCGCGTAACGATGATCGCATTGACGGTCGCGCATAACAACGGATGAATGATTTGCCCTCCAGCTGCTATAAACACGACCGTAATTCCAACTCCTGTACCGACCCATTGCCTTATTACGATTGATTCTGGTAATTTTCTGTAGCAGTGACCAAAACCGATGGAGAATAGCAAAAGGAGTACGTAAACGATGTCATCCCACGACATTTGTGTATTAAATCTAACTAGTTTTTTCCTCAATTGGAACGGATGCTCCCAGAATCTTTACTATATGATTATAATAGGCTTGGTAGAGTCGCGATGCAATTCACTGCGGCGCGGGTACATCTGCTCGGTCCGCAGTCTACTACGCTACTGGTTCTGGCTCGCAGCTCGCTGTTTTTAGTCTCGACGACTGCTTACAACTACAACCGCTAGACCCGCAAGGGACAAGAAACGTGTTGGGAGGGAAAAGGAAAGAAATTACGATTTCCTTTTCTATCAATACTATTTTACCACAGCAAACGATTTTCACGGCTTCAACGAATTGTGTATAGTTTCAATGGAAATGCCCTATAGCGAGCGATATAAAATCCGCACGGTGAGAACGAAGTCAATATTACTGCGCAAGGATACTACCCGAGAGCAGACCGCCGCGCGCCAAAAATTTTCAAATTTTTTTATGCCAGTGAAAACGAATGTTGTGTCCGAGTTAAATTTTTTGTTATTCTATGTTATTTAAAAAATGTATTATTCGTTAAAGTGTTTTGTTTAAGGATGTATTACTCAAGAACTCAAAAAACGTATATGAAAATACTTTGAATAATATTTGTGTATCTTTTTCTAAAGAATATATAAGAAAACAAACATTTGAACGAAAAAAAATTGAAGAAGTTACGAGTTAAAAACCGAAAAGAAGCGTCTTTTTTACCGGTGATCAAAAAGATTTCAAACTTCATCAAAAAGAGTTTTCGGATGGGTACTTGAAAATATCTATTCAAATTATTCAAACCGTCCGATTTGGCGTGGAATGCCCCATATACAGTATTGGCAGGGTGCGCGACGAATACGACATCTGACGAGCGCATTAAATCATGCTCTGTACCCTAATGAGCCTAACTAATGCCCATTTCCTAACCAATTATATTACCGAACGTGAACATGATTTAACGAATGTGTCTCCACAGCGAGCGCTGCGATCGATTCAGTAGTCCCCACCATAGACTTTGCACCTTGCCAATACACGTGACATATACTCCGCGCGACTCTTTCTATATACGCGCCACACGCCACGTCGCTGAACTATAATCAAGATGGAACGCGCGCAGTAATGGATACTTGCGAGCCTTGATAACGTCATCAAGGGAGACTCGTTAGTTAGCAGAGGTAATATGTACGATACTGTCCGTACGGTTGCTATGGAAACGAATGGTTGAGATTCGAAACGTGATTGGCTAGAACCTATTACAAGGATAGAGGGCACTATGTTAACTCTATCTGCCTCGGCTCGCGCGTATGCATTGCTGTGCGCGTTCCATCTTGAGTATAGTGTAGTGTGGTTCAGTGACTCACATACGCTGACTCGCCGCCATGCTGTGATAAGATGGCCGATGCCCTGGCAACACGATTGTTGTTTCCAGAACACGCTGCTCTTAGTATGGAAATCGATAGTATCGCGGGTTCGAGTCAGTATCGATAGTGCCTTATCGAAGATTAAAACCCTTCTAATTACAACTTAGTTATAACCTCTCGCGACGCACTGTCTGAAAAAGCTCAGAGTTTACGATTAAATCGTTGGTAAAATTTGCCTGTAAAATTGTAGTGATACCAGAGACGATATTACATGTATTGTTGATCCTCATTCGTCATGAGTCACAATCGAGGTGGTGGTAATAAGCCGAAAGGCTTTGGTTTCGCTGGATTCCAAATGTCAGGAATGAAACGAAGCGGCGTAAATATTCCGCCACCTCCGGCTAATTCCAGCATCAGTAAACAAGGTTATCATACTATGAATGCGATAACGGAAAATGCATTATCGGCATGTTGGGGTATGCCGAAGAAACGGAGCAAGACCGAAGAGGAGTAAGTGCATTTCTGAATTGTTATTCATCCCCGATTCTACATTCCTACGCTTTACCTTTTTATTCTTCGCTTCGCAATAAAATCACCCGACATGAACAAATGTCGTCGTTTCGAAATGACTATTACATTGCCGAAAAAGATTCATGCGACAAGAAACTGGCTTAAGATCTGTTGATTCGTCGTAGATCTTTGATCACATGCGATCAACTGCGATCATTGCTCGACCCCAAAATAAATGTCGAAGAGAACAGATGAAATTCGACCTCCACATTTTTATAATTCTATGTTATTATTGAAAATATTTTAAAATTCTAGCCCGGGGTAATTGTACTCTGTTGATGCGCGATATCGCGAGTAGCACGGAACCAGAATTTTTCCTAAGGTGCTGAAAATGTTGTCTGATTCGAGTCATACTTATTATTTCAGCCATAATCTAAGTTTTCCTAAATCACTGTTCGCCAATTTACTATTCTTCGTCTATTCTGAATAATTTTATATTTTTCGCTGCTCAATTCCTCGTGCGATTTCTAATACAAGCTTTGAAATCAGAAATACGTAAACGTTCTTCATACGCAGAGTTGCAAGGATGAAGTATTTTTTTTCATCCAATTTGCTTGTTTCATTACTAAGCATTATTTGAATTTGTAATGGGCAAAAAGAAGAATACTGGAGATTTTTATTGATGTATATTTTCAAGTAATATTAATATTTTGATCTTTACTGCAAATAAAGTTTGATGAAAAACCACAATGGAGTTGTAATTTAAATGTTTTCCATTAATAAAGTCACTAAATATTGTAATGTCGGCACTTTCTAATTGCAAATCTGCCACCTCTGTTCATTCGTCTGTATATTTTTGGAAGATTGTTTGCAAATTTTTGTCGGGTGTAAATGTTTTGAGTGGATCATTATTTTGTTGAAAATAAACGTATAACTCTGCCGAAAAATTCAACGTAGTATATTTGCTAAAAATAGAAGAGGATTCATACAGTTTTGCTGTCTACTTCTTCGATGTAAATTGTATACAGTTCGGTAGAATATATGAATCAGGACAAAAAAATGATACTTCGTTGTTGGAATTTTCTTAATAATAAAGACAATGGAAGTTTGAAAATGAATGTTAGTTTGAGTGTGAAAATGTAATTAGATATTTTGAGGATGACGACGAACCACCTACCTCATCATTGGAGTACATCCCAGCACCTGGTTCCCCGACGTACGAATTAATGAAGAGGGACCACGCGAGTCGGAATCAGGCAAGCGACAGCGACGAAGATCCGCTGGATGCTTTCATGGCTGGTATCGATGCGGAGGTGAAAAAAAACAAAGTGAAAGCGCAGCTGGCGGAAGAGGAGCGGAAGGATGAAAAGATTAAGGGCATTCGTACAGATATCGACGGCGAGGACGACGAAGAGAGTTATTATAGGTAAGATGGTCTGGAACAGTTTGTATGGTTTTGCAAACGACGACTGATTAATCGAATATTTTCAGATATATGGAAGAAAATCCAATGGCTGGTCTGCAACAAGACGAATCTGATCAGGAGATCGAATATGACGAAGATGGAAATCCCCTAGCGCCTGCCAAAAAGAAAGAAATAGATCCGTTGCCTCCCATCGATCATTCGGAAATTCACTACGAGCCGTTCGAAAAGAACTTTTATAACGTTCACGAGGAGATTTCAAATCTGAACAAAATACAAGTCGACGAGTTGAGAATAACGCTGGGTATCAAAGTTACTGGACCCTCGCCGCCACACCTCGTCACTAGTTTTGCTCATTTCGGCTTCGACGATGCGTTGATGAAAATTATCCGAAAGAGCGAGTATACTCAACCTACGCCGATTCAAGCTCAGGCGATACCTACCGCTCTCAGCGGACGAGATTTGATAGGTATCGCTAAAACTGGAAGTGGAAAAACTGCGGCTTTCATATGGCCCATGCTCGTACATATTATGGATCAGAAAGAGCTGAAACCAGGCGACGGACCCATCGGATTGATATTAGCACCTACAAGAGAGTTATCGCAACAGGTGAGCTACCCGACAATCGAGTGCGGAGAAAACGACAGTTAAGTCTCATATATTAACGAACGTTGCCCTTTCTTCTTCAAGATATACCAAGAGGCGAAGAAGTTTGGTAAAGTCTACAACATCCAAGTATGTTGTTGCTATGGCGGTGGTAGCAAATGGGAACAGAGTAAGGCTCTTGAGGGTGGTGCTGAAATAGTTGTAGCGACACCTGGTCGAATGATAGATTTAGTGAAAATGAAAGCTACCAATTTATCGAGGGTAACGTTTCTGGTGCTCGACGAAGCTGACAGAATGTTTGACATGGGTTTCGGTGAGTAATTCATACGAAACTATGAAATAACGTGAAATCCATTTCAGAACTGAAAAGGAAAACAATCTACGAAGAGATGAAATATATCAGTAAAGTAAAATCTCGATCGACTGGACAACGACATGGTTTGCATTATTTTCAGAACCCCAAGTGAGGTCGATATGCAATCACGTGAGGCCGGATCGACAAACGTTGTTGTTTAGTGCCACGTTCAAAAAGCGAGTAGAAAAGTTGGCCAGAGATGTATTAACAGATCCTGTGAGGATCGTTCAAGGCGATGTGGGTGAAGCTAACGCGGACGTTACGCAACACGTGGTGATGTTCCACAATCAGCCGACAGGAAAATGGTCTTGGCTTTTGCACAACATCGTGGAATTCCTCAGTTCGGGCAGCTTACTGATTTTTGTTACAAAAAAGGTGAATAAATTTTCCTTACAATTTGTCGATCGTGGAGTTTTTCTGTACGACCAACTATTTTTTTCTCGCTTTAGTTGAACGCAGAGGAGGTGAGTAACAATTTAAAACTGAAGGAATTCGATGTGTTACTACTGCACGGTGACATGGATCAAATCGAGAGAAACAAAGTCATCACAGCGTTCAAGAAGAACGAAGTTAGTATACTCGTCGCCACAGATGTTGCCGGTGAGTGGAGATAGAAAAAACTTGCGATGCTGCTTCTGCTCTCTTTGTCGACGTATCGCAATACTTGCCATCTGATTATACATAATCGAACGATTTTTACAAATGTTATTCATGCATCGGTGTGTGTGTCGTTGGTGGAGTAAACATATTCCATGCATAATTGTGTCATGATAAGAGTACACGAAATCGGATATCTAATTTCAGCTCGAGGATTGGATATTCCTCACATAAAAACTGTCCTGAATTATGACGTAGCGCGTGACATTGATACGCATACTCATAGAATAGGAAGGACTGGTCGAGCGGGAGAAAAAGGAACTGCCTACACTTTAGTTACGGAAAAGGACAAAGAGTTTGCAGGTCACTTGGTGAGAAATTTAGAAGGAGCAAATCAAGACGTACCAAAAGGTCTTTTGGACTTGGCTATGCAAAGCTCGTGGTTCAGAAAGTCTCGGTTCAAAGGTGGAAAAGGGAAAAGTTTGAATGTTGGTGGAGCGGGGCTCGGGTTTCGAGGTCGTCCAAGCAGTACGGAAGTACAGGTACACTACACATTGTTTCTGTTTTTCCCCAACTACCTGTAAAACTGTTCTGTTCACTGATTTCGTGTCGTGTGATTCTTGTCACAGGGTAGTAGCTCCTCTGTTCCTAGTCCAAAGGATATAAGCGAGGTTGTAAAGAAATTAGAAAGACAGGGTCCAGGTAGCGATAGACTGTCCGCGATGAAAGCAGCGTTCAGAAGTCAATACAACAGTCAGGTACGACTGCCTGTGAAAGCTTATCAATTTAGCTGGTACTCTGAAAATGGGGTAATCATAAAGTTTTACCTACTCTCGTGTAGTTCAGAGCATCTTCGGATCACACATGGGAACAAACGATTCAGCCACCGTCGGTAGCTATGCCTCCGCCACCTCCGGTTGCAGCCCCACCTTCAGCTGCGACGAATTCAACCACGAGCGAACAATCGGAGAGCAAAAGTGGCGAAACATCAGCGTCGAGTGAACGTCGGAGAGTGAGAAAAAGCCGATGGGAGTGAGGCAGCCTGTTATCGCTATCGTTTCATATCAGTCAATTCTATTGATCGCTATAATTGTACTGAGCACCTCTTGTTTTATAATACATCAGAATCCTGTCGCATTTCTTGTAAATTTCAGATCGGAATTCTCATCCGTTTTCCGTACACGGAGCACGAAATGAAATTTTATGATACAATGTGAATAATACGAATAAATCATTAATTTCATCAATATTGAGCCTGCCTTTCACAATGGAAATAGCCCAATAGTCGAATTCCGTTGAATTTCAGCGAATTCTGTCGAAGTCTATCACTTTTTGATAATACAAATTGCTTTTATTTCTTCTTTACAGTTCGTGTTAATTTTAATTAGTTCGCAATGTTGTTACTCGTGATGCTGAAATTCAGGTATGAAAACTTATTATTCGTAGTAGATAAGATTCGTATTACGACGCAGCACTGCGTGGTCTGAAATTTCTGTATAATCACACACCGCATTCAACTACACCTATAATTGCTGCGTTTAAGTCGATCTAGAATTCTGCGACGCAGTTTATCGCCAGAACCATAAACGACGAATCCAAATTATTAATCCCTTCGGTGTATGGCACTAAAACAGCTATTTGGCGAGAAACTGTAATCACAGACTTATACGATTGCTGATTAAAAATATTCCTCTCGCATCGGAGTAACAACACGCTGTACAACGAAGATTAGACAAGACTATATTTGTTACACGATCGATCATCAACTACCAACACCGTAAGATGTAAACGAAAATTAACTCGATTGTTTGAAAAACGATTGTCATGTATAAATAAGTACGTCGTTGGGAGGTACGAGCAGTTCACTGCATACTTAAAACACGACACGTTGTCTCTCGTGTCCATTTAGTCATCTCGGTGGCTCGTTTCAGTCTAAAGTTCGAAATTGGAGTACAATTGTTTCTTTCCTTGGGGTCATGATAAGATTGACGTGGTAGCCATATCAAGCCAGCCATTTGAATCGTAATAGATAGTTACAGATAGTTACATCAAGTTCGATCCATCGCAAAAATCCAGTAAAATTTGTCCAACATGGCTGTCATGTGTCTGCTTCAGTCCTAATCTTATCACGAGCATTACAATAGTTCAGCGACATCGTTGTAATATGGTCGAATGTCAGTGTTCGAACTCTACTGTATCTCGACCATAAATGCGGATTGTTTCATGTTCCTTTGTAACGTCGAAGAGGTAGTCAAGGATTGACAAATTGAGGCATCGCTGGACTACTTTTTCTTCGAGTCTTCTGCGTTTGATGAGTATTTATGTGCAAATTTGTGGTCCTTTTCGCTGATTCTTGGCTCTTGCCACTAAACTTTTCCATCGCTCTCGTGTAAGAGCCTGTGCAAACTCTACCCCAGGTTCTTCGCTCCTCCAGACTGATCGTTGAGCCTTGTTTGTTACTTTCTGTAATCATTCCTTGTGATTTGTGGGTTTCTAAGCTAGTTGTGTCCCACGTTGGACCGAGTTTTCTACTCTTGCTGTCTTCTTTAGCTGATCTAACATCTTCCCACGACATGCCAATATCTGACTGAATACTAGATGGCGTCAGACAACTACCGTCGCTCGAGAGCGAAGTTGACCTCACGAACGATGGTGGTATATCTAATTTCATTTTGTCGTTACTTCCAACCGCTGAAATTGGTGGTTCGCTTTTCGCTCTGTTTATAGAAGAAGAATCGTTCGCGTTATCCTTAGCATCGTCTTGCACGATCAGATTATCGTTGAGGATTATTTTGGCGATGCAAGTTCTCTTTTTCAACTTCTCCAGGTTCCCTTTTTGTCCACTTGGAGCGCTGTCTTCCCGTTGTAGAATGTCCTTTAGGTTCACGTTACTCTCACTGCTGCTGGGTGCTGCTCTTCCCACTTCCTTCGCTGATCTTCTAACCGTCGTTTTGGATTGCTCTAGCCTCGTAGTCTTCGACGATGGCTCTTTCTTAGGTGCCAATACCTCTGAGAAGATGTAATTAGCCATTCTTTCTTTCGGGGTGTAGTTCTTCTTTGGTGTACGATCCCGGTTTTCTGTTCCTTCCGTCGTTGGCATGTCATTAGCTCTCAGCCCCGGAGCTTCTGACTGCGCAGAGGCCACACCGTCTACGCACTGTTTGTATTTTTCATCGATCTTCATCGTAGCCAAGTCTGCTAAGGTCATCCTTTCCTGCATCGGCTCGACATCGGGGTCGTCACCTAGGTTTTGTGGAAACTTCTCCAGGCTCGGTTCATTTTCTTCGCTACTGGACGATATAGCTAGCCTGCATTTGGTTACCTCTGTCGATGGCAGTTTGGCAGAATCGCCACCAGCACGTGACTCAAGATTGTCCTCGGTGCTCGTTGCTTTCGAACCGCACGAGCCATTAGTTGACTCCGTCGCATCACCTGCTTCCTTGTCTTCATCTTCATTTCCAGAGTCATTGTCGAAATCTCTCTGCGTCAGACCCTCGTTCCTCTCGTTCATTTTCCTCAGCTCCTCCCAGTTCTTCCTGGGTTTATAGCTGGTCTTGCGTCTAACGATGGTACTCTCGGTGATGTTGATGTCTGGTATGAAGAGTCGTAGTGCTTTTGGGCCGGTGGGAAAAGTGACTTCGTTTATTCTCTTCTCGGTCATGATCGCTTCCAAGCTGGTCTTCGAAGCTACCTCCTGATGCTTGTTGAAGGCGGACACCAGCTGAGCTACGGTATACTTGGGCTCATCATTTTCAGACTCCGAATGATCATCCTTGTCCTCAGAGTTTCCGGAATTGTTGGAGTGGCTAGAGATGTCAGAGTTTTGTCTTTGACTCGGATGTTTCATGGACAGCTTTGTACTTCCATTGGTCGGTGTCTCATCTGAATCTTCAGTTAGCGTATCGGACTCAACAGATTCTACTGATTGCAGAGAATCCAAGTTACCTTCGGAGTCACAAGAAGGACTTCTGGGTGCAGGAATCGATTCGCAGCTGTCGTTGGACTCATTTGAGTTATCGAACTGAAGTGTTACACCTGGTATAGCAGTCATGTTCGTAACCTCAAGACTCTTTTCACCCCGGTTTGCCTCCAGATAAATTTCTGCTGCTTCTAGGTCCCCGATCTTCCTGACTTCCAGCCTCGATGGATGCTTTTCAGCGTTGGCTTTAGATGCTAGAAATTCTTCGTGGTCATTCCGATCAAAGTTGTGGCTTTTGAAGGTATCTAAGCAATTTTTTGCCATGCTCGAGTTTAAGTCCCAGTCCACGTAGCCTAAGGACTCGTTTGAGGCAGCGATCTCAGCATCGAGGTGTTTGAAGATGGGCAGTAGATCCTCGGTTCTCGCTCTTTGATTCTTCTTCGACTTGAGGCATTCGAGGCTTCGATAGATGTCGAGAACCCCTTGTGATTTCGACAGACTCTTAAGGCCGTACAACTTGTCTCTAGATCTGCTGAACAATGGATTGAGAACGTGTCGAGGTATGTTCTTGGTCAAGTTCTTCAAGCAGACCTGGGATTGAGTTTCGCTAGAGTTTCGCATCATCGACAAAAGGCCTCTGTTTACACCGTGAGTCAAGTTTAGGTGAGACTTGCTTTGAGCCTGAGTCAGCAAGCCTTGAGTCTGTTCCTTGTTAAGAAGGCAGCTTTGACTCAGCGCAAAGGTATTTTGGCTCGATTCAAGACTAATTTGGGAATGTGCCGGACTCATGCCCTCTTCACTTCCTGGTAGACTCATTTGACTTCCGGTCAGTCCGTAACTCAGGCACATCTCACTCTGGCTCAAGTTACCACCCAAGCCTTGACCATTGTCCTTGGCTTCGGTCAGATTCGCGTGACTCTTAGCCTGGCTCATCAACGCTGCTCTCCGAAGATTCTCCCGACTAACGACCCGTTCCAAAAGTACCTCTCGAGACTTCGATAGGTACCTGCGAAGATGCGGTGACGCCTGAGTCGGAGCTCCTCGAAGCCATTCGTGACGAAGACACTGTTTCGCGCTCATTCGTGCCCTGTGAGGAGAAAGCCAAGTTAACGAGAGCATATCTCAGAATAGAGAAATCTCACCTAGGATCTGGCACTAGAAGTCTGGCGACGAAATCTTTTGCCTGCGCTGACACATCTTCGAACAATTCTTCGGGGAAGTCCAGTTCTCCTCGGGATATGTTCTGGAACGTTTCTTGGTCCGTGTCACCTCCGAACGGGGAAAAACCGGTCAACAGGACATATGTAGTTACTCCAAGGGACCTAAAATTACGAGTCGGATGTAAGATCACCATCGAGTAGGTACCTTATCAACGAAGTAGAGGAGACCGGGGCACGATGGCCCCCTTGAAAAAAAACATACATTCATTTGAATAACTTCACACTCTTCACTTTTATAGAGATGAAAAAATTGAGAACTACAAGTATAACTGCGTTCTTTGTTATTTTTAAGGTGAACAAAAACATGCTTATATTTTTTTAAACATTGGAAGTATTCGTCGTGCCCCAGTCTCGGCAAATTTTTGAGGGGTCTGTCGTGCTCCTATGTCTCAAATTTTTGGGGGTTCATCGTGCCTCTATGTCTTAAATTTTGGGGGGGGGGGGGGTCCGTCGTGCCCCTGTGTCCACAAATTTTTGGGGGGGTCCATCGTGCCCCGGTATCCCCAAATTTTTGTGGGGGTCCGCCGTGCCCCGTTCCCCCCTATGTACTCACCACATATCTGCAGCCAGGGTAATCGGTTCGTAGTGAAGAATCTCGGGAGCTGCAAGAGAACAACGTGGCGGTGACTATAGACGTCAAATGGCACGAGAAATCACGTAATCGAGGTTGAAATGTAAATAATGCGTCGAAATGAGATAAGCTGAGATGAACGAGGAGAGAAAATGTGATGGGAATGTCCTGCATTGAATAGTTGCAAAGTGTGCCAGTACCATATATTTATTCATTAACATCGCTCGCTCTATGCAAGTAATCATCCGACTAAGTACGTGTCACGAGGTCACGCCGGTTCTCGCTTCTGATGGCACCGCGTCCTTTACAGTCGGGCGTACAATATAATTTACCGACGTATCTTACTGTTACTTCTCGTGAAGTCAAACAGCCGATAAAGTCTCAACCGTAAAGGCTGAAGTCGGTCGAGACTGTGCAGAAATACATTCGATATCTCGGTAGTTGGAATTGAAATACGATTGCAATAAATGTTCTTATCTATTAGAAGAAACATTAATGTCTTGCCTCGGCTCCGATCAGGTTTCTTATAAATAGACGTGGATAATAATCCTTTCCTTTTTAAATGATACAGTTACGCGCCTAGCGCGGCGTCTGCGCATCAACTTTGTGCGGTTCGATCTGTTTACGTTGGAACATAACCTAACCTAGCGCTACCAGCCGAGAATCAAATAATGATCTCATTCTTCGCTCGAGCACGTTCTTAATGCTCTCTTCAATCGAAAAAGAGGCCGTTCATCGCATAACAACTAAACATAGAGGCTCCAGTCTTTGTCGTCCGGGTGATTGGTACCACTGATGCGGGTGGGTTGGCAGCAGTGTGCTACGCGCGCGTCCGCCATTACCGCGCATGCGCAGTCCATAATTTGTGCTATTTGCGCGCATCGCAACTCAATAAACAGCTTCTATAGCTTCTTTACCATAATAAAACGACCGAATCATCGATATCCAAATTCTCCAAGGCTCCACAAAAACCGCAAAATGTTTTTCTCCCAATTTCAGCTATTTTTTAGTAACAAATTGCGAATAACTCACCGACGTAATCCGGGGTTCCCAGAATTTCCCTGACTTCCGTGCCGTCCAGAATCACCCTGGAGATCTCGAAATCGCAGAGCTTTACGTCGCACTCTGGAAAAGCTCCCATCATCACCAGATTCTGCGGCTGTAAAGATCGCATCGGTCAACATCGAGCCTCCAGTGCAGAGTATCGTGACGTTTTTGGGGAAATATCTCTCGTCAAAATTGATCGCATAAATCATTGGAGTTTTAAAAAAAAAATGATCGTGTTTACGCGCGCAGCCCTGTCTGCAGCTTTCTCTTCCGCAAACTCCGACGAATAAATCTGCAACGGCAATTTATTCTGCACTTCTGTGCAATCGAAACTTCTTGGTTACAAGTCTATTTTCCATTAGATATCCGCCACTCGCTTTCTCCTCGCTAAATCACATCTACGTGCGAGTGTCGAGGCGAAGCTGTGTCCGAAGGCACCTGCTCTCAGTTGCGCAACTTCGACCCCGTTTGAAAAATGATTAGGAATATGAAATTGTCTCGGATATAGGCAAGAAGCTTGTGGAACGAGGCTCCGCCACCCAACCACTCTGCCAAGCCAACGACCAGGGTTGTAAATAATGCATTAAATTTCCCAATGCATTGGCAATTCCATTCACCATTACATCTATTTTTTCAAGGTAGGAAAATGTCCATTGACCATTGAATTTAATTTATTAATGCAGTAAATTTGCATTACCCATTGAATTTATTTTCTCAATGGGAGATACAACTTCATTTTCATCGTGCTTTTCACAGTTCTTTTTTTCTTGTCGCGAAACCAGATTCGTCTTGTAAAAACTGTGCTGTTTTTGTGCCTCCAATCATAATTCGATCGAGCGTATGATTATCCTCGTTTTGGCGTGCGAAAAGGATCTTTGAAGAAATAAGTATCAGCACAATAACGTGGTTGGAGTAAACATTGGTGAAAGTTTATCGATAGACGAGAACTTCGCAACAAGTTTACGCGTGGGTAAAAGCCTGCGGCGACTCGAGCAAAGTAAACAAAAATATAAACCTAGAGTTAACGAAGATATTAACGAGGATAAAGTCAAATTTGTTTGCTACGACAGGAATGATCGCATGCGACGGTTTTTTATTTCCTGCAGAGATCCAAAAACGGTAAGCATCACGAATGAAGTCTATTTATTGACGTTATTAAATCTGCAATTACAGCTGTGATCTCACATGCCATATAAAATCAGTACTGTTTTTTGCAGAAAAAAAAACACTTGCCAAGTGCCTAACACGCTTGGCGCATGTTTCATTCGAAATTTTAATCAATAATTTGTGCAGTTTCTGGGAAAAGTCGCAAACTTCATGACACACTGCACAACAAACCTTCCAGCGCAAAAATGGAAAAATTTCAAAGTGATGTTACTCCGCTAATAATGATCGTAGAAAATTGAAAAATATTGCATTTTAAAGCCTGGAATCTCCTCTTTCCAAAGGTTTTAATTAATTTTTTTTAACTAATCTTTGGCAGCGCGATGCTCAAAAAAACACAAGAGTGCCGAATTCCAAAATTTTTACGCAAATTCGTCGAGCTGCACCGCGTGCAGAAAAAATCGCAGCACATTTTTGTTTAAACCATCGGAAAGCTTGATTCTTTTCCTCTTTATTGCTATGCTCAACAATTGTGCTACGATTTTTTTTGGTCGAGATATTGCCACTTGAACAAAAAATGACACTTTTTTCTTGACAGCCCGTAGCTCCCGAACCAATCATCGTACAAAAATCAAAAGGAGCGATTTGAAAAGCGGAAAGTATGTTCTTTGAGCTGCTGTGATCCCTTTCACTTTAGAATTTTTTTCCGTGCCGTAAAATCATTTTCAAACCGTCGTTTCAATCTGAGCTTATTCCTTTTTTTTTAAAAGATGCCCGCCATCGCGCTAAAAACGGTGAAAATGTGAATGTGTTTCGCTTTTTCGCGAGTTCACAGTATCCCGAACGAATACTTGGAACACCACATCCCTCCAATTTTTTTTTCTTTGGGCTCCGAATGGTGTAAAATGAGGTATCGCGTCAAAAGTGCTTAGAAAGACGTTTCATCGGTTCACGAGATACGGGTTGTCAAAAAAAAAACAACATTTTTTGTTCAAGTGGCAATATCTCGATGAAAAAAAATTGTAGAACGATTATCAAGCATACCAATGAAAAGGAAAAGAATCAAGCTTTCCGATAGTCGAAACAGAAATGTGCTGCGATTTTTTCTGCACGCGGTGCAACTCGACGAATTTGAGCAAAAATTTTGGAATTCGTCACTCTCGTGCTTTTTTGAGTGTCGCGCTACCAAAAATTGGTTGAAAAAAAATCGATCAAAAGTTTTCAAAAGAGGAGGTTTCAGGCTTCAAAATGCTATATTTTTCAATTTTTTGCGATCATTATCCGCGGAGTAACAGCACTATCAAAATTTCCCCTTTTTGGGCTGGAAAGTTTTCATCTTCTAATTCCTACGCCCAGTGTATCTCTGTCCTCCGTTCAGATTAGACAAATTTTTTTTAGCAACCCAGATCACCGAACTTCAGTATTTCCTCGTTTTCATAATCATCATAGGCGACAGCGATTTTGCAATTGTTTTTCACAACTCGGGATTTGGAAATACGGATGATACGTGACAAAACTGTCGAAATCGTTCCCACCTATTCGTCGAAATATCACGTCAACTCGTGGCGACTGGGCGTCGAGTATATTCCATGATCAGGAAATACGACCTACGCTTCGAAGCAGCAACTGTCATGCAGCTGGTCTTTTGCTCTGGAAAACATCGCTACATATTTACATAAACACGTTGCATACTGTTACGATAAATCAGGCTGCGTTCAATCCGGAGTAGAATGTCCAGAGATAACTAGATAACCGGATAGCCGGATACCAAACTTCAACCTTTTCATAATCACATCGCAATTCCGCTCATCGATGACTCACAAGAATATAGACTTTATTGGTCTCATCGTTGCGCGCGTCAGACTCGCGTCGTTAGTCTGATTGACCCGTTCGATCCTCACGATCAACTCGACGGGGAATTCGCGAGGCCAAAGACTAGAGTAAGCAAAATGACTCGTCAATCACAACACAGGTCTGGAAAATATTTTTCTAGGAATTTTTTTTTCTAGGGATGTTTTGCTGAACTATCAAACTGAACTGTGTCTTCCTGACAGAGACTGCAGCCGAAAGCTGGGGAACAGCCGATGAAGTTGCCTCGCGACTCGAAGGTGTACCACGAGAATGGTACCGCGTTAAAAACGACGAGTAACCGCTGGCGAAAAATGTTACACGTAAGTTTCGGCTGCCTCGAAGTTCCCATCAAACTACTCTGCTTATAAATATTCAATCTTGTGTACACACGGGATGCAGCTTACAAACTTAATAACGTGACTCGACATATTTCGCGTGGGCGCGATTGAATATTCAGATTTTCCTGCCGTTCTAACTTTGTCTAATGACTAATGGCGCTAGAAACTCGTGGCGTGTAAAAATAAATCTTATATCAGATTTCCAGCGATGCCCATTTTTTATCAGGATTTACCCGGTATACGAGCTTAATACGCGCTTCGACTATAACACAGTTCTGCTACCCCACATGCCAGTGATTATGTTATTCCAGCAATAGTGTAGTGTTTAAAAAAAAATCGAATATTTTTTTTCTCGAAGACCAGTGAAAATCCGTCAGAGTATTTCTAGACACGGATCCTGTTGAGGGATAAGATCCTAATATTAATGTTTAGAGGTGGCGATTCGCAAATTTAAATAACATATGTAGAACATGTTTTGCGTCAACTTTGGAATTTTTTAACTCGACAACGAGTCACTGTACAAGAATGACCAAGACATATTTTTGTGGGGAATTGGACGCGCTACAAAAAAGGTCTGAATAAAGATTTGCGTAAGTGGAGCCGTTTCGGAGATATATATTGTATATGTTATGTATGTATTTTGTGCTACAAACCAACTAAAATGGTAATTCATTATTTATTATGAATTTTTTTTCAATCAGTATTATATTGTTTATTTGGTTATATTTATCTGAAAGTTGATAAAATTGGGTATTTAAGTAATTAACAATTTTACTGTGCGTTGAATATTTTTGTAGTGGGAGTGACATTTGGGTGGGCAAATGGATGGAGGAAGGATCTGGTTGGGAGACGAAGACAGATGTCCAATGATAGTTATAAGTGGACGTGCAAGCTCAGTGCGAGCTGTAGCTCAGGGGATTTTCTAAATCCCGGGAAGCACGTAGATCACGACTTGGACGTGTCGTGCAAACTGATAATCCTCCTCTGTAAGCACTGATAATTCCTGCACGTCGGCCACGAGGGGGCAAGTAATGGGGCTGCTCGAGAGAAATATGGGTTCAGAGCGAGCTGGACCAGGTGTGATTCACCGGGTAACACGAGGGTGTGGTCACTCCTGTGGGTAGCACCCTGTGACGTGGAGAAAACAGCGGCAGACACCTCATCATTTGCATATCTACACCGGATGTGTTCCACCTCGACGTAGGAACTGTTTCGGGAGAGATGCTACATCCACAGAGATCTGAGCTGGGGAGGAAGTTTGGGAAAGGAAATCCCAGACTCGGTACGCCCAAGTAATTTTCTTGATGGGATGGATGCTCATTTTTTACATGCAGGCAGAGGTGTCAGAGAACAGAGCAGAACGAAACAGGGTCCAATGACCAGATTTCGTCGAAATCTTGATACCAAATTCCAAATCACCAACCCCAAAAGCATGTGAATCCGAATACTAGTCCAATTTGAAATAGTTTATGCGACATCATCCTGCCATTTTGAGTCCGCCATTTTGAATTTTGGCATTTTGATACCAACTTCAAAATCAGCGACCCCCAAACCTTAAGAATCCGAATACTCGTCCAATTTGAAAGAGTTTTTGTGATATCATCCTGCCATTTTGAGTCCGCCATTTTGAGTCCACCATTTTGAATTTTGGCATTTTGATACCAAATTCAAAATCAGCGACCCCAAACGCATGTGAATCCGAATACTCGTCTAATTTGAAAGAGTTTTTGTGATACTGCCCTGCCATTTTGAGTCCGCCATTTTGAATTTTGAAATTATGATATCAAATTCCGATTCGATGACCCCAAAACCTTGGAGCAGCACTTTCTGCGCGCATATTCAGCAGCGCCGTAGAGTTCGTTTCGATAAATCGAATGGTCGGAGAAAATTGTCGTGACCTTTGATGTATATAAATAGACGAGATCCGTATGCATCAGGATTATCTTACGAATGATTCGAGTGTTGATAATGAATTCGATAAAAAGTTGAACAGTCTGCGCAGCTGAGCTGTCAGGAATCGTTAGTTACAACGAGCCGTGCGTGCTCTTCAGCCTTGCATCAAAGCCTACATTGTAAACTTCCCGAGAGGTTTCCTTGTCGCCAATTTTTTCCCAAGTCCTCGACTCGAGCAGGACGCCGTGGCCGACCTCGTCGGTGGCAAACGAAACATCGGCTGCTGTGGCTTGTATAATAAGAATACGCGAGGATACGCGAGAATATAAAGGTAGCCTCGAAGAGATAATAGGCCCGAGATCGGGCAGGCATCGATCCCTACGGTAAATCGTCGTAAATTTCCAGGACGATAAATTGCATCGCTTATCCCCGCTGACGTCACACTCGTGTACCCTTAACGCGACGCGTGGCACAAACAAGTTCGGCTCGGGAACGCGTTCGGTTTCGACAAATTGATCGGATGATCGATCGGATTTTACAAGAGAATTGGCTTCGGCCAACCTCGATGTCAGTATCTTCCAGCTTTCACGTCCCCGGCCTCCCTGCCGCCCTTTGTCCAAACGCGCCGGGAGACAAAGGAGCGTGAGATTTCTTCCACTTCGATCATGTAAAGGATACCCGTGACTTTTGCGCTGCGCGATGCTCGATGCCGGATTTCGCCATAGGCCTGTGAGGCCATGTGGTTTTTAAGTACTGAGATATTGCATAACATTCTGAAAATCCGAATCGATCGCTGCTTCGTTTTCTGACGTATGAAATAGGGTCTGTGGCCCGATCAGAATCAAGTCGAGGCCCCGTGTGGCTGACTGCATGATGACTGTCATGGGAGATCTGGTCGGGGCCACCGCGTACATCGGGCTAGTCCGGACAAATGTCCACGCGGGGTTCTGCCATGGGAGAGAAGACACTTAAGTCAGCCCAGGTCACAGTACCGGAGCAAACTGAGTCTTGATCTGTCCAGAGCAGCAGCGATATACCTACCATCGAAGTTGCAAAGGCTAAGGTCACAGGAGCTGCACCAAGGTAGCGATCGTCTCGTGGCTCGAGTTTATACGACCCTTTGTCCAGCGCGTCGTTCCCTACAAGGAATTCCAATTTGTTTTCTGGGTGCTTATCGCAAATCCATGTTGAGCGCGGTGCGAATGACAACACAAGCGGTCGTAATTAAACTCGAGCCGATCGTTCCTGGCAACTGGTGTGTTTCTGCTACCGCAACGCTTACAGCGAGGTTGTCTTCGCGTTCTGTTGCCTGGCGAACCTGAGACCGGAGAATCCTACTGCTGGATTCTCGAATGCCTCGACAGTTAGATGGTTAGACGCGCGCGCTCACCCCTGTCCTCGGGGTCTTGTACCTCTGCGTAATATGCACGCGCAGATTCGGACAGGTTTTCCGCAACCGTTACGCCGCATTTCACGCTCCCTCGACGTATTCCGCGCAGACGAACGTGCATCGTTTGTTTCCCTCGATTTGTTACATTGTTCGTGAATGTTTCAAGAATGTAGAGTCGCATTTTCATTGAAAAATATTCAAAAATTGGGCCATTGGCAGCGTGAAAACCTGGGCGCCCAAAAAAAGGACTGCTCCATGTGGAATGAAAGAACCAAGAAGATTTCATCAGCGTATGAGTATTTCTTGGGTTTGAACGAAGGATTCCAACTCGTTTCTCGACTAAACAAGTAGACGAACTTTCGGTAAAAATCATACTCCCAAAAATTCTGTCGTTCTAAATCAAAAAAAAACTTCATTTCAGATGCAGTAATCGTCAATTTACCGTACTACCACGCAGAAGGGGCCTCGGCTTTCACACTACCAATAAATCCATTTTCAATGAAAGTTTCACAAGATATTTTCAATAAAGAATGTACTAAAGTTGAGCACAAATTGAGAAATGCACTCTTCTCGCACTTACGACTATTCCTATGCCGAGAAATGTTCGATGCCTTGTTGGATCCGTCATTTAGAATTCGTGCAACGACCCCGAAACTAGACAATGACGCCATTTTGTGGCACACCCAGGGCTGCTAAGTTCCAGCCACCATATTGGATCCGCTAGATTTGATGCACCATATTGGACCCGCCATATGGGGTCTCGCATATTAGATTCGCCATATGGGACCTGCCATATTGGATTCGCCATATTGGATCTGCCACATTGGACCAGCCATATCGGATCCGGCATATTAGATTCGCCATATTGGACCTGCCATATTTGACCCGCCATATTGGACCTGCCATATTGGACCAGCCATATCGGTTCCGGCATATTAGATTCGCCATATTGGATCTGCCACATTGGACCAGCCATATCGGATTCGGCATATTAGATTCGCCATATCGGATCCGCCATATTGGATCTGCCATATTGGACCAGCCATATTGGACCTGCCATATTGGACCAGCCATATCGGATCCGGCATGTTAGATTCGCCATATTGGATCTGCCACATTGGACCAGCCATATCGGTTCCGGCATATTAGATTCGCCATATTGGATCTGCCACATTGGACCAGCCATATCGGATTCGGCATATTAGATTCGCCATATCGGATCCGCCATATTGGATCTGCCATATTGGACCAGCCATATTGGACCTGCCATATTGGACCAGCCATAACGGATCCGGCATGTTAGATTCGCCATATTGGATCAGCCATATTGGATGCACCATCTTGAGCGTGCACATTGCCGTGGTACATGTTCGAGGAAAGTGGGATAAAGTGAGATTGATAGTGTCGACTGTTCGCGGAAGTGATGAGAGTTTCGCGGGAGAACAATAGATACGCGATGGAAATTTTGCAAGTTTCGCGTATATTTCAATCGTGTCGTTGACAATCGTTTCGCCACATCGTTTCTGCGCGAGCGGATCGAGTCTCTTTCGCGATTACCATATAAGTGTCGGATGGTAATCGATTGGATACCGGTATAAAAGTTAAGCTATCCTAGATCAGAAGGTATTCATCGGTCCGTCCGCCCGTCATGTAAGTTTTTACGATCTCGAATCGAATGCCTTTACATGGACGTATTAATTGCTCGGCATGTCACGCGGGTTGGCAACGTACGAGAGAGGTTGTCACGGAGTTTGCGCGACCGATCAATCGATCGCATTTCGCGCATAGATCTGGAATAGATCGCGTTTTGATTTACGTCGACGTCCACCGGGGGGGGGGGGGGGGGGGGGGATCACGACGCTCGAGATCTGGTCTATCGATCGAGCCTGGCCGGTGGTATCGATGCCTGATTGAATATACATCAGCCAACGTTTAAGTACTAACCTTAATGTCCAAATGAGCTATGTTCCTCTCGTGGAGATAGGCAAGACCTTCGACGAGCTGCCGTACAAAATGGACCACGTCACCTTCCAGAGGAACCAAATCGCCATCGATCAAAGTCTGAAGATCACCGCCTGGCGCGCTGTGCAAAACAATTGCTAGTAGCCACCTACAACTTTTTCTTCCTCCAGATCTACCCAAAATTATTTTAGCCGCACCAACCCCCGATTTTTGTCCTATTTTAAAAGTAGTTTTAAGAATGCTAAATCGCCGAATTTTTTCCCGAAATTTAAAAAAATTGAAAACCACAGCAATTATCAAAGTCCCACTCTCAACTTGATCTTAAAATTTGTATTGGAAAACAAGATTAAAACTTACAAACTCAAAAACTGCACCCGAAAATACCTAGAATAATTTTCTTGTACTTTTTCCTACAAAATAAGTAAGACGAGTTTTTGGATGGGTACTTGAAAATATCGAAAAATGAAGGAAACCAAAAATTCCAATCATTCAAACCGCCCAATTTGGTGTAGAATACCATGAATATTAAATGTGATAATTAATGTTGCGCTTGCTCGATTCGCAGCGAATGACACATTCGTAGAATAATAAAATTATTTTTTTAAAAAATAGATGTCAAAACTCGGGGAGATGGAGATTGGACTCACAATTCCATAACTAGGATAATTTCCTTCGGCGTTTCGTACACATCGTGAAGACGGACGACCCGCGGCGATTGCGAACAGAGAGACAAGAGGGCGATCTCATGGCGCAATTCGGCACTGCAGTCTGCGTTGAATCGTATTCTCGAGGAATATTTTGCCGCGTATACTATCCCCGTGGACCGGGATCTGCACCGCACAACTTTGGTCCACTGTCCACTGAAAATATAAGAACATTTAAAATTAGTGTTTAATAAATATTGCGTTATTTATTTATATTATTTAAATAATTTATATTACTTATATTACTTATATTGGTGGAAGAGAACGAAGTAGAGGTAGTAGATCTAGGAAAGGATGGGAAAAGCGAGAAGAGCCATGGGTGCACTGTGTGGGATAGGGGAGAGAAAATTTAAGGGGGATGTGGAATGGAGAATAAAGATATTCGACGCAGTAATCAGGAGAATATTGATGTATGGAGGGGAGATATGGGGGTGTGAAGAACGAGAAGAGAGAGGCTCGAAGAAAGATGTCTAAGATGGATATTAGGGCTGGACAGATCCAGTCCAGGGTACAACATCGTAAGAGAGGAGTTGAAGAGAGATAAGCTGAGGGTGGAGGCTGGCAAGAGAGCAATGAGGAGAAAATAAGAAACGATGAGAAGAGAAAGATGCTGGAGGGAGAGAAGGAAAGCAGAAGAGAAAGGGAAGAACGAGAGATGGGGAGAGGAAAGAAAAAAGTGCACGTGGAGATGTGGGATGAGCCCTGCAGAGGTGGAAGGGAGGAGAGAGAAAGAAGAAGATATAGGTAGAGGCCATAGCAGTATATGGAGATGGAGAGGTACGAGAGCAGGAAAGAATGGGTAAAATCTGGAAATCGAGAAGTGTACCGAGTTATAAAGAGACAAGAGTGGTAGTAGAGCCAAGATACATGAAAGGGAAGAGAGGAAGATCGAGGAAACGAGGCAGCAATAGTAGCAAGGTTGAGGTGTGGAAACGAAGAGAGGAGAACAAAGTTCTGGATAGAAGAAGAGAAGAGGGTATGCCGGATGTGTAAGGGAGAAGCAGAGACGCAGAAGATCTAGTAAGAAGATGCACGGAGATGGAGGGAGCAAAAGGAAATATGGACGAGATTTTGGGGACGAGGGAAAAGGAGGAAGATGTGGTAAAGAACTGAAGGCAAGAAGAGATAGAGCAGAGAAAGAAGACAGACAGCAATGGCAAGGATAGGAAAGAAGAGAAGGGAGGGAAAAAAAGAAAGAGAAGAAAGGAGAGCAATTACATATTAGGAATAAGCAGAAATAAGAGAAATATGAAGAAACGAAGTATTGAATGAGACGTAGATTAATGTAACGCCGAGAGGCAAACATTTACGAATAAATTATATATATATATATATATATATATATATATATATATATATAATAAATATATATTATTTATATTATTTATATTATTTATATTACTTATATTATTTATATTATTTATATTATTTGTATTATTTATATTGTACTTATAATTCGCGGGGCTCTGAAGTAACGTGCGAGAAGACGTTGAAAAAGCGTGGCAATGCGCGATTACAATGGAAGCATGTGGAGAACGGTGTCCGATCTCGTACGAAAGCGCGCCGATCAGAGGAGTGATTTATGAATCGAACGGTTCCATATGAGGTACAGAAAAGTCGTGGAACAAGATCGATTAAAATTAAACCACCGATCGGAAAGATAAATCGTTGATAGCATGTATATCGATACTAATTGCGAGTGTATCGACGTCTATTTTCGTCGCGGTCTGTTAACGACACCGGTGAAATGATGAAATCATGAAAATTGCCGATTACTTCATCAAGAAAATGAAAACCCAACGAATCTACCAGTTCGCACGTGAAATAAATAAATAAAAGAAAAAAATCCCTGCCTCCTCGGCCTATCCTCTCAATTTTGAAGAGAAACCCAATGATTACATTCGTAGATAATAACAAAAATAAAATTCCTCAGAATATAATAACAATTTATAATTAATAGCAATTATTACTATTATTATCATCCTTATTATTATAAATTTACATCAAATATCAATACATAACGCGCACGTGCTCCTCAACAACTAAATAAGAAAACGAAAAAACACAATAATAAGAACACAGTATTTCTTTGCACAGTTTTGCACTGTAATTATTTTATCTTCTTATTTTTTGTTGCGATTACTTTCTTTATAAGTGTCGTATCAGAGCTGAAAAACATTTTCAATGCAACCACTTCACAACTTTTTAGTTTTAATGTTCTACTTATTTCAGACACAGTTAGTTTTACTGACTCTAATTGATGGTGGAGACTTTACTATTGGATTTGTTGTGGTTATTATTTTACTTATTCTACTGTGCACCTTTTGTATCACTGATACCACATTTTAGTGAGCTTCACTCCACGCAATTATACCATGTGTACCGAGAGTGTGAAAAAGTGCATTTGAATTTGTACTTTTTTACCAATTTTGCTGTTATATAGATTGAATATTTAGTTTTTTTTTATATAATGCAAGTATTTTTGACTCTAGGTAGCTTTTCACTATTTATGTGCACTTGGTGCACTTCCAGTTATGACCCAAAAGCTATGTACAGGGTGTTACTCATATTTAGAGATGGTTGATTGTGGTTTAGCCAATTATAATTATCCATTTTCTCTGCTGCTAAACTCCACGAGCTTTCCTTACTGAAGACAACCGTATCATAGGCACAGGAAACTACTGAATGCTCAGGCAGTGTGTCTTCAGATATTCTTCTGGTTTCACCACAACAGCCACTTATTTTAGCCTCAAATAACTTTTGAGTAACGACTAATTTTTTGAGCAGAGTATCAAATGCCTTGGTCAGCTCTACAAAAGTGCCTATTACTTCATTACTTTTGTCCGTATTATTTATTACTTGAGTGGTCCCAAAACGAGTGCATTTTTGGTTGCCAGATTTTTCCTAAAACTAAATAGTTTTGGTTTTTTTTTGTGTTGCCAAATTTGTCTCATCAAAAACTGTGTGCCTAATTTTTTCTGGCAATAAGTTAATAATTATTAAATACCATTGCGATGATTTTTGAACGATAGCCTCGTTCTGAAAATTGGCAGTGAAAAAAGAATGGTGTGTTTTTTTGTCCTCACATTTTTTCTCCACCAGTGTTGGTTTTTTAACGAGCATAATTATGTTTCGACAGGTAATAATTAGACTCGTCGGCTCAGCTCCGAATTTGGGAGGGAGCGGCTAAAAGAACCGCGGCTTAGCATAATAATTGCGAAATTTGACGAAAGTTCCTGCTAGGTGTGCTGCCGAGTGCAAACGGGCCGATAATTCCGCTGGTGTGAAGTACACCACGAATCCGACACATAGTTCATCAATAATTCATCTATGAGCTACCATATCGGTAGATCGTGCGTTAAATATGGTCGTAATGACAGTGAACTGAATTTTATCGATCGGCTACTAATTGCGCGCGCTAATTGAGTCACGTACAAACTCCTGAGGTCCGCGTAATAATTTTCAAAGAATTATCAATCATCGTTCGTTGCAAATATTTAATTATAACTTTCAACCGCGTTACTCGACCATAAGGTCAAAACTGTTTGCCGCTCGGATTTATTCACGCCAATTATTCCATTACGAACGCTGATCAATAATTACAGATCTATGTACTCGCAACTATCGGAGGAAGATATTTTTTGTTAGCGAGTATTTGAAATTTCATATTTTCGAAACAACAATTTATTTATTTATTCATTTATTAACTTATTTATCTATTTATTTATTTATTTACTTATTTATCTATTTATTTATTTATTTATTTATTCATTCATTTGTTTATTTATTTATGTATCTATTTATTTATTTATCTATTTATTTATCTATTTATTTATTCATCTATTTATTTGTTTATTTATTTATTTATCTATTTATTTATCTATTTATTTATTTATTTATTTGTTCATTTATTTATTTGTTCATTTATTTGTTTGTTTATCATTTTTTTCAATATATATTCTATATGTTCACCCCATTTCATATGTAGTCATATATTGTGTCTAGGTATTTGTACGATTTTACTGTGTAGCTGGTTGTTATTTGTCATAATATTCATCTCAATGGGGGCACTATTACAGTAGCTACCGAATATCACATAAGTAGTTTTCCTTACACTTAATGTTAGTTTATTTGGGCTAGCCAAGTCGCAATCTCTTCCAGATACAAATTCATGTTGTTCTCGACCTGAGCCCACGTGTCTTCACTCGCTATAACTGCGGTATCATCCGCGTATGATACAAATTTATTGGTCATTTACATACATTATATAGAGCAGCTGGCTCAAATTGATTTATTTATTTATTCATATTCATAAATAGAACTTAATTTCTCGATTTGTGCAAAATAAAGAAGAATTATGTAAAAAAAAAAAATTGTTCGGGATTTGAACTCTCGGCGAGAGGAAGCGAGATGCGACCGGGGCTGTCCCCCGTCTCCTCCACTATCTTGTAATACTTATTGGATTTGAAATGGTGAAGAGATAACGCGCGCGAACGAGTGGAAGACTCGAATAAGTTATCGTGAATTTGTACGGCTGCGGGGGCTGCTCATGGACAAATAAGGCTGGCACGTAATAATGCGTGAACGCAGAATCGTGTGCTGCTTCGCGGCTGCCAACGCCCACTTGGCACACGGGGATGTCACTGTACTGTTAACGTTTCTGTTTCGACGTTCTTTACGTCATTGCAATTCTCATTTTTCACCATTTCTGACAGGTTTCTACAAGAGACGTAATACAGTTGATTGCCAAATTATTACTGACAGTACCTACACAGATTTTGGTATTTTCCAGTTGAGCAATTTTTTTAAAAAATTTTTAACTTGTTCTCAGCAAATTAAATTCTCAACAACGTTAAGTTTTATTAATGTATTCTTTCAATAATTGGTATTTTGTTAAACTTCTCATTTCTTCCTAAAAAGTGAGAAAGAAATTGAAATTTGGATTTTGGATTCTGTTGCAAAAGTACACAAAACTAATTTGTCTACTACTTGTGCGAGCAATTGCCTCGAGTCGATGTAATTTCCCCCATTTTCGCGGCCCTGAAATCCATTCCTAATCGGGTCTTGATCGACGTCCTTGCCACGTCAAAGCTGAGAGATGGGTCGTAAAAAAATCAAGGTACTCCAGTGATTTTCTAATGTTCAACTCGACTCGATTCGCGTCCCTGACACGACCTAAAGAAGGAACGTACCCCAAAAACTGAAAGTTCCCGGGGTAAGTTGTTCCGATTCAAGTATCTCGCTGAAGAGAAGCCATTAATATACGTAGTAAACACGTTGTGAAATGAACAGTTGCACGGCACCGACAGCAACTATGATTGTTGTGCCAATCGCGTCAATTACATCAGAAACTGAGCGCTGCGTCACTGATTCATGTGAGTAAATATTTTGGTACTTTTGGTATAACTCACGAATTTGAATGGTTAGTATTTAGTTTATTGCTGTTTTATGCAAGGTTACATCGAATATCCGGATATAAGACACGGTTTCGCGTATGTTTTACAACCTAACCTCAAATTTACTTCTTTGTGGAGACGTATCGTTGGGGCTGAATATTCCTTGTTTCAAGGGCACCTTGTCACCTCGAAACAACTTGCCCCAATTTACCTAATCAACAATATAGTAATTCTCTCTTCTTTTCCAGGATGCGTAATTACAAACGGACAACACCTCGAGGTTCCGTGTCTCAGGAATTGATGCAAAGAGTACAAACTATAGTTAAGCCTTAAAACATAAAAGTGTAACCCCATGTACGAGATTTGATGTCGCTTTTGAAAAAATAAAATGGCGCGTGTCACAACTCTGTGAGGGCACCCTGTAGGCATCGCGTCGTATGACTTTTTCTTACATATTTGCCGCGAGGTAGTATAATAAATGACCGGGCTCCGGAGTCACTAGGGTGACGTGGTCATGAATATTACATGCACCTATATTTTCCGCACATTAAACTTATGATTATGATTACGCTCGTGTGCACTTATCGCAATTATTGTCAACGGTATTGGTCTGCGACGCAGCCTAACAACAAATGAATAAAGATCTTATCAGATTTCAGCCAACCTAACCTAGCATCGCGTAGGAAAATGCAACTTGCTTATTTGTCCGCGAGTATTGAATAACAGCCACGTACGTGGTGGTTCGCAAAAACGGAGCAGTCTATCAACAATAGCAAAGTGTTCTTGTTCAACGTTCGCTGGGATCCGTTTGCAGTTGCTGGCCACAAACCTGAGATCGAATTTCGAACACTCAAAATGGCGGTTCCAAGACGGTGGATTCGAAATGGCGGATGCAAGATGGCGGGTATAAGATGGCGAATGCAAGATGGCGGATGCAAGATGGCGGGTGCAAGATGGCGGGTGCAAGATGGCGGATGCAAGATGGCGGATGAGACAGTTATTTTTTCGAGTTCAACCAAGATGGAGAGAAAAAATTGGAAAAAAATATATCTGAACGGTGGTAAATTTGAAAGGACGGACTGCACTCGGTAGGTGTACAGATTTCGATGTGAATCTGGTATTTTTCAAAAGTTCGCAAATTATATTTCATGTTTGTTTGTTTGCTGGAAAAATGGGTGCCGATTTCTCGCAGGCGTTGCAACGCTTCGTCGATCAAGTAGTCAATTAGCAACGGGTGATTAACGATCAATAGTGAATGTTCGACTAGTTACGTGTACCGCGAAGACAAAGATTGCATGCGCACGTGGAGGGTGACACGTTCGTGAAGTAATATCTAGTTTATCTGTCGTTAAGCAATGGCGGTCGCAAATATGGCCGACCGATCAGCAAACCCACCCAAGAGCTCAGCTCTTTCGGCCACGAAAGCCTTTTCAATTCGCAATAAGTAACCTCAAAAACCCTTGTATAGCAAATGTCAGCCATAAATGACCAGGTTCCAAATTTTTGATCGGCTGTATTGCATCCGCGATTTTGAATTTCGAAATTTTTTCAGCTGATTCGCAATCAGTGGCCTCGAAAACCCTTGTGTACCAAATTTCAGCTATAAATGACCATGTTCCAAATTTTTGATCGGCCATATTGCATCCGCCATCTTGAATTTCAAAAATTTGTCAGCGAATTCGTATTCAGTGACCTCAAAGCCCCTTGTGTACCAAATTTCAGCTATAAATGACCATGTTCCAAATTTTTGATCGGCCATATTGCATCCGCCATCTTGAATTTCAAAAATTTGTCAGCTGATTCGTAATCAATGGCCTCAAAAACTCTTGTATACCAAATTTCAGTGAAATATGACCAGGTTCCAAATTTTTGATCGGCCATATTGCATCCACCATTTTGAATTTCGAAAATTTGTCAGCGAATGTCCAATCAGCGACCGCAAAAATTCTTGTATACCAAATATCAGTCACAAAATCGTAACGAAATCGATAACAAACGTTGAAAAATCGAAACTGTGACTGAAAGGGTTGAGCTGTAACTTTGAGACGATATTGACTTTAGAGGTCGAATCGATCAACGTACGATCGGCGATCACCGCAGACCTAAGATCTCGCGAATTAGTCATCTCCGTATAAATTGGTGATCGTTGGCCAATTTAAAAAGGCATCAAAACAGATTTTCGAACGATTAAGTGCTGCCTACACGGTCTGCTGGAATCGCAATGCCTCACGCCCACGTATCCAGGATCTTTACGATCTGTCGCTAAACGAGATAGGCACGCGAGTTAATCTCGATCACGGGGATTGAACAACCTGTCCGAAAGATTTGTAGCTTCATCGTCTTCTTAAATTCGTTTTGCTTTGCTAATTTGAAAGGAACCACACCTGAGTGCCGATTTATGAGATCGATCGACCGTTAGCTTAAAAACTGACCCAACTTCCGGCAAACTCTCGCGGCATGTCAGTCAACTCTTCGGCAATAATTGTTGTTGGATCCTAAAGTACGGACTTAAGCTGCCATTTCTGCCCAGGAAACGAAAATTGCAAAATTAGGGACCTCAAAAACCGCTGTTACGAAATTTCAGAAAAATGTACCATATTTCCAAGATTTCATCCATCATACTGAACCCGCCATTTTGTATTCGTACAATTTGACAACGGATTCGTAATCAGCGACCTCGGAAACCCTGAGATACCAAATTTCAGTCGAAAATGACCGTATTTCAAAAAGCTTGTCGGCCATATTGAATCCACCATTTTGAATTTCGAAAAATTGTCAGCGAATGCGTAGTCAGTCAGCTCAGGGACCCTTGTTCTCCAAATTTCAGTCACAAATGACGGTATTTCAAGATTTGTGGTGATCGTGACTCCAATCGCGATGGCTACTTCTCCGATGGCGAAAAGTAGAAGGATCGAAGTGGCCATATTCACCGGCGAGAAGCATGACCTGACTTCGTTATTAATTGGCTGCGTTTAATTTTCATTTGCCACGCAACGCCACGTGACACGTGTATCGCCCGGATGCGGCATCATCCTGCTACAGCGAATCAATCAACTACATAACCTCAATTAATATCGGACTGCAAATTAGATCGGTAGAGTATAATTACGAAGAAACCGTTCTACACGGGTCAACGGGATCGAGGAATGACGTTTACTGGCGTCCACCGACGACTGTAACGCTGCCTCCCATTCCGACTGTTGTAGAGGTTAGGTAACAGCGCTCAGCCCTTAAGAGGACTAGAACGCCTATCTCGCCTGAAAAGTTCGTCGTTTTCGATTGCGTCGTACAAGGTTATGGATGAAAATAGACCTACGTCCTTCTAGGGCTGCCTTGTTACATCATTTGAGAGCACAAAAATGTTTTTGGCAACATTTTTCGAAGCTCGGAAAGGGCCACCCAGCGCATCAAGCAAAAAAGTGCAAAATGCACTTCTGCCACGATTCGAGGTGCACCTTCAAGGTCACACGACCAATATAAAAATGTTCTGGTCTATGGGCCGCCTGTCTATAAACTGACCCCGGAAATCAAAAAGAAAATAACAAAATGGCGTCGAAAAAACGTTAAATAAATTACGGTTTTTCGTTTTTATTTTGCCTTTTTTCGACGCCATTTTGCTAACTTCGTGTTGTTGTCGAATGTTTCAGGTTCGGGCAGTAGAGGGGCACGTAATGTGCGAGAAAAATTGTAGTTTCTGTTTCGGAGAACGTCGGGGGCGCTGTTAAAGCGTCGCGCAGCGCTGGCAACTATCCTTAAATGCAAACATTGTTGGAAACGCTTTCAGCGATTTCGGCAGGGTATCTCTCTATTCTTATGCTCGCGTGACTGCTTCAGCAACTCGTATATACGTCGTACGGATTTCATCGAGTCGAGTTTCGAACCGTGGGCGGGCGTTAGCTGCGCGTAGCCGAATGTTGAAATAACGTTCGATCTACTGGTCCAAAGTAATATTAATCGCGAGCGTGGGTGGTCGACGCGATCGACACCAAGAGACTATCGATTGCCTCTTATTGAAAACACCAACCGCGCAGTGATTCAATTATCAATGATCAATAGAAACCAATTAGGCGAGCCCTTTGCTACCCAATCGCTCGTGGCATCGAAGATTTTTTCACCACTCATCGCGGCATTCAAATTTTATTTTACTAATTCTCTCGTGTCATCTCACTTCGAATGTTCCTTACTATTCTCTTTGTTGTCCCCTGTGTGTATGCATACAGAAATAAACGTATTTTTCATTGAAAACCATCATCGTCGTGGGAAAGTTGCAACTCATCCGCAATTTCTTTCCCAAAGAAAACTAACCGACGGCCAATTTGTTGCAGTTTGTTTGAGAAAAAATTTGATTTTTATTTTGTATAAAAACGCGGTGATGTTAAGTATTTTCGAAAAAAATGCCTCGAATTTTTTGTGCGGAAATGAACGGTTGTTTTTTGACCGGATTTTTGATCGATCGTGATTTATGAAACTGTTTCGTGTTCGCGTCATTGATTGTGAAAGCGATGATAAACGAGGTGCGTTTTTCGACCTGACTTTAACGCGTTATAAATTATACAGGCTGCTTGATTTATATCACTTGTTTGTATCACATCGTAACGTTCGGTTGCGCGCGGTAATAGTAAGGATGATAGAACAACATATATTGTATTCATCGAATAAGCCTCTGAAGTCGCGTGGTTTGAAAAAAAATATAGTTCGACAATTTTCGAGCAGATGAGTTTCCTCGTTGTTACAACAGTAATCATTGGCAGAACCATGCGACCATCGAATTTGCTCAGTTTGTTGCATTTTTAGCTGTCCAAATCGAGTTTACAACCGCGAGCCAATGAGAACGCGAGAATTCGCGCATGCGCAGTAAGGACGGCTCGGGCGGAACGTGACGCGCAGCGCCGGACGGCCGGCTCGACTCACCTCGCGAAGGGCTTCGGGTCAATTTCGTAATGCTCGGTTATGGGACCTGTTTTAACGACTCGCGCGAGCTGCGATTCTTGGACGAGTACGAGGCCTTCTTTGACGTGCTTCTCACTCCACTGGACCCTGCATCTTCCTCTGCACCTTTCAGTCTCGCCAACGCGTTCGGCGTTGCGTCTGGCTTTGGTCGCCTTCGGCACAGGTGATCCAGATTTCGCGGATGCAGTCTCACGTGCGGCCCGCATTTGGGGCCTCGGTGATATTTTCCTCGCCGATGACATCGTGGGGGCTTGATGACTCGAGGGAAAAATCATAATCCAGGATGCCTCTCTCCTCGAGGAAAAACTCCCCCCTCGCGACGAGAGCGTGTCTCCCAATTTTCCTGACAAACTATCGTCCGTGTCTTTGTAATCGCCGTACGGTTACGCGCACTTTGCTCCACTCATCGATGAATTGATTGGCCACGGCCACGTGAACTTCGTCCGCGATGGATCAACTAACACCGAACGAGGAGCTTCGAAATCTGGGTCAACTTTGTTAATAATCGTTCGTTGGCAACTGCTGATCATGAGCACTTTGACACACGGAATATCAACTCTTTCACATCTCGACCTCCTCTGTCACGTATCAGGCCTCCTCAAGAGAGGCAAGACTCGTAGACGTCCACGGTCCAGCGCGAGTACGAGACTGTCGAGTCCAAGCTCTCGTGGTCCAGAACTCTGGAACGATCAAAGTCTCCGCGATCACAAGCTCCGTCTCTCTCTCTCCCTCTCTCTCTCTTCATCTTTCTCTTTCTCGTGCTCACCCTTGAGCCGCGGCGTTCATCGGCGTTACTTGTGTTTGTTGCTCTCGCGTCTTTGCATCGTTAAGTATGCAGTTGTGGCCGGCGGTCTGACGTAGGTGGAGCTGGGACTCGAGTATCCGACTCGTCCGCGTTCGTAGAATGTTCGTACTGCGGATATTTACAAACGATTATTGACGACGAGGCTCTGAGCTGTTGGCGATGACAATTTAAGGCGCCACTTAAAGTTTATTTTGCGAATCTGTCTACCGAGACGCCGCGAATTAACGATCTACAATTTCATCCTCGGACGAATATTGCCGCGCTGTTTACGGGCCTAGCAATGTTTTGATACCGGAAATTCTCGGAAGATCAGTATGATTAATCTCGGAGGATAACGTCTTGCCTCTAGAATTTTTATTCGTACAATTAAACTCGTTTCGATTTATCTTTCAATCGACGACTCGTTGTATCTCGATTCCAGGAACTTGTCGGTTCTTCGTCGGCTGAATCTGCGATTTTTTTCATTTTTATCATGCTTTTATTAGCTTCGTTTGTAGGTAACAAAATTTTCGAACGCTTATCCATCTATGTGTCTACCTATCTATCTATCTATCTACCTATCCATATATCTATCTATTTATCTGTCTATCTATCTATCCATCTGTCTATCTATCTATCCATCTGTCTATCTATTTATCTATTTATCCATTAGTCCACCCATGTATTTTCCTATTCATCTATCTATCTACTTATCTATCTATCCATTTAGCCACTCACGTATCTTTCTATTCATCTATCTAACTATCTATTCATCCATCTTTCTATCTACCTATCTATCCATCTATCTATCTGGATATTCGTTGCGACAAAATTAGGATCGTTTTAAGACTGAAAAGCAACGATAAATAATGGTTATAAAAAAGAAAAAAAACACGAATTGTAGTTAGCTGAACTAAAAAATTAGACGTAAATAATAATTCAATAGAACTGAATAAAAAAGGCCTACCGGTAAACTGAACGAAGAAGTGAAAAATAAATTTTATTGTAAGAATAAAGTGATTAACGATAAAATTATTAAATGAAATAAAATAAGTTAAATAAAAAAATGGCACAATCAAGATTCATGAAAAATGAAATTTGTTAAATTTGCTTCGTAAAACTTAGTGATCCACTTTTTGCAAATAGTTAATTGCGGACTTCTTTTTAAAAACAAGAGAACAATATTTATCAGCTTTCATCTTCATGATAAAAAAAACACGACCATTCATTTATGTGGCGTTGAAAAATCGTTGAAAATTAAGCGTGGACCACTTTCCTGATATCTCTTCGCCACATCAGCACTTCGATGTCGCAGCAAACAAGTTTATTGTTCGTCGAATCATTTCTGCGTGCGTCAAAGATCTCGTAGACATTTTTCATGCTCACGTAACAAAGGACTAGGGAATTCTCATTTCCGGAAATCGATGCCAAGGTTCTTGCCGTGCAGATGCATACAAACTTACGTTTCACGCTTACTTTTACGCGTGGTAGATGACTGGATAGTAATTTATCAGTGATCAGCGTAGAGAGCCTTAGTTGGACAGTTATTCGAAGACTGACGGCCTGACAGATATTAGTTTTCCTTAAGGGGTAGCTCCAGGTTACACGAGTCGAAAATCCACTCTTTCCTCATTCTCAAAATCCTCGATGCGTTAATCCAATTTTGAAATTCTTGTCTTCCATTTTGTCAGCAAAATTTTCACCGGGATTCTCTTCTGGCGGGAGAGGGGCCGGGGGATTCCGGATGGTTGCTCGCGTCGTCGTCTGAAACTCGTTTGAAAGTGTTTCATCGTCGATAATCATAAAGTACAAAGAAATCTTGCCGGCTGCCAAGTGAAATTAAGCGCAAGTTGTCAAGGTGAGAAATAATAGCTAATCGTTATAATCGATCTGGCCGTGACTCTATCAGTCGGTATTCCATGATTATCATCATTATACACTCGTGAGAGACACTACACAAGTGTGATGCTCCGAGAGATCTGGATGTGGAAAACAATTTAGAAATAGTTCCCTCATCCGCAGAAGTCTGCGCACGAGGACAGCCTTGCCTCCGCGAGTATCAATGTCGGGTCTTTCCTGTTATGCCCCCCCCCCTGGCCCCCTCACCACACACACACACACACACCAAATAATAATTATTTCAATTTGCCCCCCTAAAATAAGCTTCAATAAACTTGGCAAGGGCTATTAGGCTATATGCAATATCCAATCCATTTGGAGCATTTTGGATGAGGGGGAGGGGGATTTCATTTTGCGATTTTCGAAAATTCAGAGTAAGTTTTTTTGTAGGCTGATTAGGATGAGAAATAATGGAACAGGTCGTAGAGGGTCCGGCTAAAATATCGCTGAGTTGGGGCGGAATACGTCATGTCTTGGTGAAAAAAAAATGCACCTGTATGTTCGATGACGACTTGCGCAGCTTCGCAATGGGCGAATATGCGAATATGCTACGAGTGCTCCACAGGGATCGCTGCACCAACAAAATTGGCGTCTTCCTATGGGTGCTGGATTGTGCTTGGTCGAAGGCCGCCAACGTCTTCGAGGACGTTGGCCATCCTTAGCCATAGGAAGATGCATTGGCTGCGGTGGAAACAAAGGTATTTTTTATATTACAAAATTTCCACTCGACGTATCAATAAACGTGATGCACGCGGTGTTTATTAAGGTTGCGAGGAGGGGGTTCGTGTGAAAATGTTAATATGATAATGAGGTATGCATCGTCCGAACGGAGGCTCGAACCCAGTCGAGTCGTTGGTCCTCGCGCGCGTAGTGGGTCCTTGTCGAGATATCCTCCCGCTCGGTTCTCGGAAACGCGAGGAGTGTCGAGGTCCGATCGAAAATATATAGTGATATGCACATTCCGAATATCGCATCGGCAATGATTCCTTCAGTTTAATTGCTCCCACTTAATTCGTCGCGGATTAAAGGTCCTCCAGACGCGGGCGCCAAGAGGATCGTGTCACAAAGAATCCTCCTCGCAATTGCGGAAGCAACAGTTCATTCCGGAGAGTCGGATACCTTTTTTCTTTTTACTTCTTTTCTTCAAAATGGCGACGACTGAAATCCCAAACAAGGTCCGTGGTCCTGCATAATATCCCAGCGAGGACAAACGTTCCGACTCTTTTATTCCGGGGTTAAGATCCTTCGTCCCAGAACGGCCGAGTCACTTTGTTTTGAATCATATCGCTGCAGTGCTCGTCTGAAAACCGGACCTACGGGATGGCAACAAAGAGATATTCGCAATATTCCCTACCGGTAGAGAGATAAGGTTACAAAGATGGAAACAACGATTTGTACGGAGATTAACATTTTTCCACCACCAAATGTACGCAACATCGCTACGTATATATGAATTTGTAAATATACGCCATTTGTCTGTATACAGTCCAGCAAATTTACATTTTAGCTCGAGGACTGCTTTACATGAAAGTGATAGAAGCGAATATGGCAAACGAATCATTACAAACAATTCTATGCACTGCACTTGCGCAGACAGTTGATTGTTCTCACTTGTCACGATGCGGTCGGTATTCGTTGGTTAGTTCCATTGTTTGCGTCATGTAAAATATCGATACGTTTCGCGTCTGGATTAACTTAAGTCCATCTAAATCGTTCATCTCATATATAATACCCTGAGGACAGATTGGTACACACTGGCCGTGGCTACGGCCATCGCCTCTATGGCTCTGCGGAGGTCAGTCGTGTTCACCAAAGCCTGAAGATGATGACACTCCAAATTGTCCCATAGCACGAACTATCACGATAAGCCACAATGTTGTACGACAGAAGTTCCTAACTCTGTTCTCACCGCCAAGCTTGTTGCTCTAGTGGCAAAAGACCCAGCATTGTGCAGCTTGCAACCCAGCTCTACGACTGTGAAGCTATGCAGTGAGTTTGTTCAATGGTTCGGAGCATCGAGCTTTTTGGGCAAGAATTCCGTTTTTCTGGACAGAAAACGGAGATGAAAATTCTTGAGAGCTGGTTGAAAATCCGAAGATGAGTGGCCTTTGCGACCTTCGTTTGCTATGTAGCGTGATAGTTTGCTTGTAGCATGCCGAAGCTCCGCGCTGTTTATGCAGATTTCGCCGCAAAGCGTGGAGGGTCCTCGGTGTCTTCTAGCAGATGGAGTCTAGTGGATCAGCGTCTTCAAGGATAGGATCCAAAAGGAGAAAACAAGTCCTGAGCGAAGGTGGTGTGGAATCAGCTCTAAGCAACCCTGTCAACTGCTTCGCAGAGATCCTGGTCTCCCATAAATCTTGGGCATAGTTGACTTCCATCTTCGTCTCGCGTCTCACTCGTCGCTTCCTCTCTTAATGCCATCTCGTCTTCGCGATTCCGCTCACGATTTGACCGTAAGCCTCGAAAGTCCAAAGTAGCTGCTCGACTGCACTTTGCTTCGCATCATTTCAAAAAAGGAGGCGGAATACCCGGAAGGCATCGTAAACTGATGGCCATGCCAACGGTAGGCCTTCTCAGCCCGGGTCTACCCCAATTCGAGGCTAGTGCTTCGTGGTCCAGTGCTGCGACCATTATTAACAGACGCATACTTAGTCGCGAAACGGAGTAAAACAATCCGCGCTTACCCAGAGGCGATGATAAATTCTCTATACGAACATTTTAATGATTTCTATTTACAGTGGTTTGCATCTGCGATAAATTCACTTCTTGACTTTGATCGAGCGGTAAGATTTGTAGTCGCTGTCCTACGGGTCGACGTCTCAGGGATTCGTCGTACCTACTTTTGCGGAGAACAACGCCTGACAAATATGAAAGGCTATTGCCAACAGATGTCTCGTGGAAGTGGACATTATCCCGGAGCTGATTAACCGAATCGAGAGAAGCAAAAGTTATGATCGCTCTTCTTATATAGCTCGCAATTTCATCTTAGAACTGCAAGGCCACAAAGTCACCATTCATCCTCAAGGCGACTTATTTTTCTCAGCCCTGAACTCTAGACTGTTATTTGCAACGTGACAGAAGTATGAACATCCCGTTTAAAATCCCCCCAAGGATCAAAAGCTCTTATTTCAAGGTCAAGCTCAAGGTCATAGAGTTCCCTTTCCAACGTTTTCTCCTCGACATCCAATTCTCTTTCCTTCCAATAACCAAGTCTGCAAGTTCGACGTCCAAGAGTTTCGGGACGAAAAAGCTCTGCTTTCAATAGTGTCGAAGCTCACGCTGAGCTTCTTTTAGCAAGCTGAAAGTCGCCCTTCGAAAATTCAGAAGCTCTCGTTACAGCGACTGCTCTTTCAAAAGTCCCAGTGCCCTTGGGTAGTGCCACGAACTGAGCTTTCAACAGTTTATTACCCAAGAGCTTTTCATTTCAACAGTTTGTGAGACACAAGTTACCGCTTCAACGGTGCTGATTGTTGTCTTCAAGGTCATTGTTTTTTGAAGCTGTGGATTTCTTCTCACCTGATTCGTACTGCATGGCGCCTGAAAGCTCGGAAGCTTTTTAGTAAGTCCCAGATCGAGTTCTCCAACAGGAAAGAAAGTTGGACCCAAAAACCGATGTTTCAAAATCGCAAAAATGAGAAGACTATAGCTTCAAAAATGTCTGAAGAGTTTGAGGCTTGCAAGGTAGCTCGTTGCAGTCACAAGTTCTCGGGCAAAGCTGGATCTGGTCCACGCACCAGACAGGCTGGATGTACAGCGACAAAGGCAAGTGTTCGTCGTGAGGTCGTTGCGTATTTAAAAGATGACGAGAAGACTCGTGACGTCCTCGAACTGGCAGAGGTATTCTTTAAGCTTCGCGATGTACCTTCTCTCATCGACCGTGTGACGTTTCTCACTCGCCAATTAAGCCAAGTCACGATGTTTTCGCGAGTCTTTACTTGCAATACTGGCGTGCCACAGCTACTTGGAGTTTGGGCAACAGAAAAGAGCCTCCTTTGTGGAACCAGTCTTTTGGACCGTTGTCTTCCAAATTGTCATGGATCTGAGGACTCGCGGACTTTGAAGACTCCTCCGGCTATACGTTTCGCGGAATTTGGTGACCGTGCATCTGGACACCCGGTATGATAGTCTGCCCTTCGTGATGAGAGAGAGAGCGAGTGGGCGCGATACCTAAATATGTCCAGGACGGGAACGCGTAGGACCTCTGAATCAGACTCGATATCTCGTTGAAAAACGCTACACCTTAAGGATTATGGAGTTCTGTGGAAAAACACCGAGGTGCTTGAACTCGAGGCCTCAGATGACTCTTGCAAATGTAGCAGCTTGACATTAGAACCTACGCGCTCCTCCTTGCAACTTACCTAACCACAAAGTTTTGTAACTCACGTCAGATTTCCTTACTTCGAAGCAACACGCCGCAGGTCAAAAACATCGTGTGAAAAACAATCATCGTTTTGAAAAAACGCGACATAATCCTTCGACGTTTTGCTGAGGCAAACAAAAATGAGCGGAATGCACCTGAGCAAAGATTGCACCCCAAGTTTTTATCGTTGTTGTGAGATAAATTCAATTTTTTGAATGTGCCCAAAAATGGCACTACGATTGAAGTCGTAGCTCTGCTGCAAAATAGGTTCAATTTTTTGATTGTACCAAAAGTGGCACTGCGATTGGAATCATAGATGTGTTAGAGAGTGAATTGAATTTTTTGATTATGCCCAAAAATGGCACAACGAGTAAAATCATAGCTCTGTTGTAGAGTAAATTCAATTTTTTGAACATGCCAAAAAATGGCACAAACAACTGAAATCATAACTCTGTTTTAAGATAAGTTGAATTTTTCGATTGTGCCCAAAAATGGCACAACGAGTAATATCATAGCTCTGTTGTACAGTAAATTCAATTTTTTGACCATGCCAAAAAATGGCACGAACACTGAAATCATAACTTTGTTGTAAGATAAATTGAATTTTTCGATTGTGCCCAAAAATGGCACAACGAGTAAGATCATAGCTCTGTTGTAGAGTAAATTCAATTTTTTGAACATGCCAAAAAATGGCACAAAGACTGAAATCATAACTCTGTTTTAAGATAAATTGAATTTTTCGATTGTGCCCAAAAATGGCACAACGATTAGGATCATAGCTCTGTTACAAAACGAACTTAATTTTTTGACTGTGCCAAAAAATGGCACTACGATTGGAATCATAGCAATGTTGTAAAATAATTTGAATTTTTCGATTGTGCCCAAAAATGGCACAACGATTAAGATCATAGCTCTGTGGTAAAATAATTTGAATTTTTCCACTGTGCCAAAAAAATGGCACAAAGACTGAAATCATAGGTCTATTAGAAAATAAATTTAGTTTGCGCATAGCCTCGGGGTGAATTTAAATCCTACGCGCTCGTTCGTTTCCCCGCTTTTTATTTTCCCAGCTACGCGATTCGTTTGATACGATCGCCTTTTTTTTTTTTTTTTTTTTTTTAAACAAAATTGCTGTATTTCCATAATTGACGTGGGAGGAAAAAACCGAGGCAATTGAATTTATTTCTAGCTCAAACGCGAAATTTATCGTAGTAATGTTCGATAGATATCGCGATCGAGGCGCGTGTGTCCAAAAAATGGTACCGCGCCGCGTAAGTCGCAGCGCGGTTAAATGCCGCTGCTCTGTAATTACCCAGAGGCCGCTTTTGCGGACTTGCAGTTTGATCAATACCTTCGAAGTCTACGAAGAACCGACACCTTCGCGACCGGGTTACACCTTAATAAGCACTTCTGTCTACCTCGCATGTAACGACGTTCACGTAGACGGGAGAAACACCACTCGAATGTTTATTGAGGTCAGATAGCGCCGTTGCAGTACTTTCGCTTCTTCCTATTCGTTCGCGCATTTTCTTCGAAACTGTCCGGAAATTTTTTTGTGCCCAAATTTATAAACTTCTATTTATTCAACTTTCCCGATTTTTGCAAAAAAAAAGATCGCCCAAAAAATGTTTTTTCTTTTTTCTCAAAAGCCGAAGAAAAAGTGCCAATTCCTCCGAATTCGACGTTCTCCGGTGCAAAATCCGTCGAATAGCAACTAGAAATACGTAAATTTGTGGAAAAACGTGGCAAACGAATTGTAAGACAAAATCAATTACGTGCGTAATAAATCTGACTCGACTGCAATTAATGAAAAAACCGAATGTTTAGGCACTGAAAAATGGACATTTCAAAATGAACCTTTTTTTAACAGCGAGTCTATTTTACGTGGTAAAAAAATACTACAATTCTACCAAAAAAAGTAAAATGCAAAATTTCGTCGAAATTTTTTTTTCAAAATTTTCGCGTTTTTCCCGAGTTTTCCACTAACAGTTTTCTATTTTCCCATTAGAAAGACCATGCCATAACGGATGCACGCAAAATTCCATAGGGAAAAAATCAATTTTCGAATTTTCCAATTTCCTGACTTTTCCGGACGGTTTTCCTAAAATTTCTTTTCGTGAAAAACTTCTCCTGACAACTATGAGCAGATAAAAAAAAATTGAGCCAAATCGGCCCAGCCGTTCTCAATTGACGAATAGCTATAAATTTTTCACACCATTTTTACGTGTATAGTGTTTTAAAAAATGGATTATTTTTTTTCAGAGAACATAAAAAAATTATCGGAGTATCCCTAGCTGTTGATCTTAGTATTCTAGAGGTAGTGATCTGCAAATTTCGATTTCCCAGCTAAATAATAGGGGATTCTTTTTTAATTTTAGAATTTTTTTAAGTAGACGTATTTTCTGAGAGCTCATCTCTGAATTTTTAGTGGTTTCACCTCATGGGTAGAAAAATGTGAGAGAAGCAGCTGTGCCGGAGAGAGAAACTCGAATGTGATTCATCGCGTCACCTGTGCCTAGAGCTACTTAGCTCTGATTGTGAGTTTAATCAGTTTATTTATAGGCCGAGCGATTCGTCGTAGGAGTTTGCAAGAAATGAGACACGTGGAAATCGCCATATTCGTTCGCCGCATTTTTCCCTGTCGCCTCACGACAAAACCTCATTTTAATCGTCCGTTCCTTCTATTCTTAGAGGCATCTTTTTGCTACTTTGACTGATCTTTGGAAACGTTGATAGTCTCTTTGTCGCAGTCCTGTGACGTTCGCCGATTCTCCCTTTTTAAAAACATAAATAAATTAGAAAAAAAGTAGAATAATTTGTTTTAAACAGTGAATAAATAGATTACGCGTTTTCTAGTATTTTTTGGCTATCACAAATGGCGTCGACTAAGGTAGAAAACCCCATTATCGTAGTGTAAAATCAAAATCGTGCAAAAAAATGGCTTCCTTGAACACCTCGGCCATTTCCAATTTCACCGAAAAATCGTGGAAACCAAACTTGTAGGTAATTTAATTTTCTACAACTTTGTTTTCTACAACTTTTCTTCTCAGATTAATATTTCTCGAACAATAATAATTTACATCCACGAAAAAGTATTTGAGGGTTCTTTTTCGCTTCGCCGTTGGCGTAATATCGATCTTAGAACCAAAGTTGCAAGAACCAAAGCTGTAGAAAATTAAATTTTCTACAAATTTGGTATCAACAACTTTTTGGTAAAATTCGAGATGGCGGCGGTATTCGAGAAAAAGCATTTGTTTCACGAAATTCAAGATAGCCAGTGTACGCAGCTGCGCGATTCGGTCGCCATTTTGAATTTAGGCTACCAGTGGTCCCCCCAAGGAAGGGGAAAAAGCTGACCGGAAATTTTGCGAGATAAGTATATATTGATAATATAAGCAAAGGAGTTCCTAAGCAGCGGTGACTCGAGGTGCACGCGAGTTTTGCGGGTAATGGCAAACAAGGCGCAGATTTCGTAGATTTTCCCACAGATGTCTGGCTCCTCGGAGTACTTCCAAGGTCAGCGTGCTCCCATAATTTTTATTGGTACTTTACCGCTTGGCGAATACATCGGCACTGAAATCGGGTAAGTGAATAAATTGACTCACGACGACATTATTTGAAATTATGTTATATTATTATTCGTATAATATAAATATTTACAAAGAATTCTTAATTCGAATTTCTAACTATCGTGTAATTATTAACGTTCATCGTAATCATAAGTCAATAAATCGGGAGTTTGATAGGCGTCCGTAATTACGTAGAAGAAAATGTGGGAGGGGGTGAGAAAATGGCGTCCTGCTGCGAGATATTGGCTCGAATTGCGGCGAAAAATGTAACAATAGTAATAAAAATAATTAAATTAATTAGAATATAACAGTGATAATAATGATAGTTGATTATAGCGATAAAAACGCTCTAAGCTTTTTTCGAACTAAATTATTTAGGGATTTAATTAAACAATTAGGTAATAAATAGGCAATAAAATAGGTAATATTAGCCAATTTCTCGCCACTTCGCAAAAACAATTTACGGTGGATATTCTTTCGTTTGTTTGCTCGTTTCCAGTACGTTTCTCCGTTCACTTCGAATTTTTTCACACGTTTATTTTATTTTTTTCACATTTTTCAGTAGTTTTCAGACAATAATTTAGCCTACAAAGTGATTCGTACGTCTCGCTCGCGTCTTTCGTGATTTGGACACGTTTTTGATATTTTTGATTTTCAGCATTTTTTCTCCCTCTCAAATCGAGCAGACGAAAGAATGGTCAATTTTTTACTCGCGTCTACACTTTCCACGAGCTATGGATGTAGGAACTCGGCGGCAGCAAGGAGACGAATCTTTATGACTAGCATTTAGAACAAGAGTATCACGCGAGGTGATATATTTTAACTCGCGCCCCGTTCGCCGTTTCTGGGCAGACACGCGAGTAAGAGGGAAGACGAAGAAGAAGAGAGAGAGGAGCAGATAAAAAAATAGAGAAACAAAGACCCGCTTATGAAATAATAATTTAGTTGGACGATTTTTAACAATGGATAAATTAAATATACACATTTATAGATTGTTGCGCGTAGACGTGACATACATACATACATGGGTGCGTGCACATCCGTAACATATGTACGTCGATTTTCGTTTTACCGTAACAAATAAATAATTTAGCGAACGAATTGGATTTGCAACGACGGACTGCAGCGCGTGGTAACATTGGGAAATGCAGAATACTCGCGCGAATTTGTTGTTCCCCGGAAAATCGGCTTTCTCGTCCGATTTTTCTCATTTGCATATTTTTCCATTATTTTTTTTACACTGGTCAGAAAATAGAAATTCCCCACCGCGAATTTCCCAACAACCCTGCCAACGCCGAAAAGGACACTTTGGTCGCGAATTTGTGCAAAAAAAACATTTTTTTTCGAACAATTTCGAACATTCCCAAAAAAGAACAAAAAATTGGGAGAAATACGTATTTTTCAAAAGAGTATCACGAATGAAATGTTTGCAGAATTGGCGAAAAATCGGCCTCGAGGAAGAGACGCGAAGAGATAAGAGAAGTAGCGGATATAAAAAAAAGGGAGTCGATTTATTATTGCATCGCGAGCAATTAAAGAAGCCTAGAAGCCTGTCTAGGATCTCAATTTTGATTGGGCGACGAGGGAATTTGTCGAGGTTTGAGATGTTGTGAAAAAGAGAGAAAAGGGTGAATTGTTGATGGAGTCGAGGAACAAATTTCGTTGGTAAAAAATCGGTGCGTTAATAAGTTAATAATTATTAATGAATTAATTATTATTAATTATTAATCACAATCGTTACAAAGGCACAGCGTTTGCTTCTGCGATGAGGTGAGATAAGTAAGGCACAGATTTCGATGAAGCGATCATACTTTGCTGCGAATGTCGAGGCAGCACAAGATAACCGATCATCTAATATGGCATTGGATTGTCTGGTCGCGTTCGAGGCGACATGTGTGCGTACATTTCAGTCGTGGGGGGGGGGGGGGGGAGAAAAAAATTCATTTATCGTATAAAAATATGTTCGGGCCCGATAAATCGATGGCAGAGTCAATTAGCGACGCATTTCTACATGTATGCCCGCGACACGGATGATCGACAGGCATCCATAAATAGATTCATATTTATAAATAACAATCATTCGTATAAATATTATATCCATAGATTGAATTTATGCTCCTTTCGAGTGGAACAGGCACCGATTTTGTATTACAGTTTGTTTGTTTGTTTTTTTTTTCATTTTTTTCACACTTTTCTTTACAATTTTCCATTCCGTTTCACATTCATCTTCGTTCTCTGCGTATCTCAATTGAGTCGAGCCGAAATCTTGAACGATATACTATAGTTAAAATATTTACAAAAAACAAAAGTGTTATCCAAGATTTCGTGCGGCAATTTCACACGGGAAATCCCAATGTCGATACGTCGAAGCATGTCGGTATTACATAGTACCTCCTACCACGCGAAGGAAGTGACGTAGCTGCTGTATGTGTGCCGTGTGTGTGCGTGTGCGCGAGCGCGCGCGTACGTGTACGTGTGTGTGCGCTGGATGATACGACGATTCGATTCTTATGCCTAATATTTACAGAATACCATTTTTATTTTTACACGGCCATCTTTGTCCAATATCTCCTCTCTTGTCAGACTTTGTCATCTCCTAAATCCCGACGATTTCTCATTACGTCCTCGACTCGAGCGAACACTCAGAGCTGCCTCGAACACGAGTTCTGGTGAAAATTGTACAATTTCGAACCAACAGTTTCGCCGAGATACCTCCATCTCGCTTGCACGATTCGTCGCGACGTCAAATGGCCGCCCGTCATGAAATGGCGGCGTGCCGCGAAATGGCGGCGCGTCAGAAAATGTCCGCGCGCCACGAGGACCACGCGCTGCGATGACTCCGCGCAAGAAGATGGGCTCGCAGCGAGTGACCGTGGCCATAACCTAAAATTGTGGTGAGATACATCGACGCGTCGCAAAGTCGCGAAGAGGTATCTACAGCCCCGACGGTTTCACCAGAACTGTGCACGCTCCTGAAGGCTCGATTGGAATACTCGTCGAATGAAGCGAATTGGATTTGGTAGGAGAAGGGTGTTTCGAACGAACGAAGAACTTCAGGTTCCGGCGCGAAGTTACGAAGCTCCGTGAAGTTGGAACCGGCGAATCCGCGCCTGCACAGATTCACATTGGACTTCGCTGTACCTCGTGTAGCGTCCAGCTCTGACTGGTTCGCGGATCACAACCAAGTTGCTGCCTCTTTCGCGCATTGCTTCGAGGCCAGTTTTACCCCGCGCGGACTGTGGCGTGGTTCTGACAACTTTCCCAGTGCCTGGTGCTGAAGAGAAGCGGCTGAGTGCTTTGCTAACAACGCCGCTGCACTCCCTGGGCCAGACCCTTGGATGCTTCTGCTCCCATCTGTCGGCATCGGACACAGCGAAGGGGAAGCTCGCCCGGCTCTGTGTTTTTCCGTAAAGGATGAAGTCCAACGAGTCATCTGAGTAGATGCTGCTTCTGTCGCTCGAGCTGTCGGTGGACATTTCCGAAACGGCGTCACTTCCACTGTCGCATTGTTGTTCTTCCCCCAAAATGAAGACAGGGGTGCACTTGAAGACCTCGCCGGCAGGCATCGTGTGAGTCGCCGTTGCTCGTCTTTGCGAAACCGTTGGCTCGATGATGACGATTTCTGTGTTGGCTGAAAACCTCTGAGCCAAGGAGTCCATGTTCTTCTTAAAGGTATCTCTTCGGTCAGCACTGAGGCCGATCCTCACAGGCATCGACGTGTTTTTGGAATAGAGGTTTTCAGTGTGAGACGAAACAGCTCTGGGTGCCTGCGGCTTGTCTCTGCTTTCCGAGGCCTGAGATTCACCATTTTCCTTTGAACTGGAGCTGCTGCTTTTTTTGTCACCAACACATTTATCCTTATTCTTGCAAGACGTCTGATTTTGTTCTTCCACCGAACTCTTAGACCGTTGATTGTCATAGGAGAGGTTCGTCGTCGTCGTCGCTGTCGTCGTTATCGTCGTCACGGTCAGAGGAGTTTCCGGAGTTTCATGCGCGGAAAACCACGGATGCCGAAGACATTCCGTGACTGTTAGTCGTTCACTGAAACAGAACAACAAAATACCATGAGTTGGAACATGAATTTTGAACAAATCGCTAAACAATTCAGCAACGCTCCTGCCCCCCAAAAGGACCCCATCCAAGAGCTGTTGCGCAACGCGACTATGTAAGCATTTCTCAACGCTGCAACAATAGTTCTCTAACGTGACGAGTCATGCGATAACAAGTTCAGCCGCCTAACGGTCGGAACCAGCAGACAACAAGAGCGATAAAGTGACTTTCGAGCAGACATCGCATTGGCACTTCCTTCCAGATACGAGCATTTCAATCTCTGTCTCCTTTGTCTGTGGACTTTTTGTCTTCCTCTATCGTCGTCTCTCACCTTGGATCCTTAACCATAAGTTTGCGCATGAGATCTCGTGCCTCTTCGGAGACGTCCTCGAAAAGGTCATCGGGGAAATCGAGCCGGCAACGACTGATGTTGCAGAAGGTTTCTTGCTTCGAATCACCTCCGAACGGGGAACATCCCGTTAGCAAAACGTACAGCAGCACGCCAACGGACCACATATCTGTCGCGAGGCTGATAGGTTCGTAGTTTAGGACCTCCGGAGCTGAAAAGTGAAACAAAACGAGTTAGCACGAACGCGAAGCCCCGAAGAATCGTAGCACAACCGAATCGCTGTTCCATATGGATCTACATATTTGTCGCTGTGCTCGATTCGGAACGAACTAAACTACTCGCAGCATACAGCAGGACCCACGACTCTAATTGTGTGAAGCAATTGGCAGAGCCTAGAGAGTGTCTCGTTGCTTCCAATTAGCTATCGGCACTGCGATGTGGCCCCTCTAATCAAGTTAGAGAGTTTCGACCACTTAATAATTGTTTATGTTATTTCAATGAAAAGCACGTGACGAGAATATGCGCAGCAACAAATGTGACGACATCCATCGAAATTGAGAAGTATTGGTGTTATGACTCGATGACTCGTGGACTCTAATGGCTCCGCTGGCCACGTGTCTCCGATCGTGGTCTAGGAAAAACATCCGTAGACGAGGGCACGAAAGACCCCCTCAAAAATGTGCAAAATATTTCCTTCTTTTTCTTGAATTTAGAGTGTCTAAGCGATTGCAGGACAAAATGCAGTGTTTCGTGAGAAGGATAAAGTAGAATACTTGCAATATTTCAGTGCAGAGTTGAAAGTTGTTGGAAAAAACCAAGTTTTTGAAGGGGTCCGTCGTGCCCCGAATTTTTGTGGGTGGAATTGACGCAAGCTCATGATGCATTTTGCCGAGATAGATCAAAACAACTTGTACCGGGTGGTGAAAAGCCATGACAAATTATTTAGAGGCCTAGGGGGCCTTCGTGGCCTAGACCCCTTCTTTGTTCTGAATAGGGAATGTACTCACCAACATAATCCGGCGTTCCTACGATCTCGCGGATGTCTGCTCCGTGGCTGATATATCTGGAGATGCCGAAGTCGCAGAGCTTGACATCGCATTCGGGAAATTCGCCGGTGAGGACCAGATTCTGAGGCTGCAACGAGATAGAAGAGAGACTGATGAACACACGCGCGTGATGTACGCTAATTAAAAGTGAAAATACTGTTGGAGTGGCGATAGTCGGAAAGTTACTCGACTAGCCTAAGAATACGGAGAGTTAATTTAATAAATCCTCGTGAAACCCTCAACTCGATAAGAATCGAAGCAATTACCTGTAAAATAATGCGTATACTCGGATGCGGTTTAATCGCGATCTTGCGGGCTTAATAAACTCCGGAGAACACCGTTCCTGGGGGATCGAGAGGTTCGTAACAAAAAAAAAACAAAAAAAACAAAACAAAACACGATTCTTGGAATTCTACGAAAGCGAATGACTGCGTGGGGTGGCCGGAAAATTTGAGAGGAAGTACCGTGCAAGATTGACGGCTGCGAGCCGTACTAGCTACAAAATTGGAACGGATGCGGAGTTTTGCAGGCTTTCGCTGGTATATTCGCGTAAATTCATGCGGCTATTCTGGAGATAAGACAGCGTGGAAAGTTTATATTTCCTTCGTGTTCAACACCGCGTGCAAAACAAAACTTGTAGCAGATTAGTCGGTTGGAAATGGGTGGGCATATCTTAAACTGGATGCTAGATACATATTCAAGATGCTGATACGCGTCACGAAATGGCGGCGAACCGAGAAGTTTGGAACTAGCGATCGTCTCCTCCAATTCCTGTCGAGAATTTCATTGCGGTATGAAGAGACCGATCGTTGGAGTAGATCTGACTTGAAACACGACCAGAGAGAGGCGAAATGGCGCGTGAAGCGCGGCGCGCGTGCGCGCCACGGAATGGCGTGCGCGCCACGAAATGGCGGACCGCGCAACGCGACGCCGAGAGGCGCTGCGGTCGCCGCCCGAGGAGCATGCTGACGTCACTGCCCACGTTTTTCGCGCGTGGCGATGAATCGGCCCGCCAGAGGGACCGTAAAGGCTCGTTTCGTTGGCTGCTGCGTTTCGAGTGTGAGAGGAAAAGGAACCTCCAAAGTGGTTCGTTTACGCGGAGTGGAGGCTTGGATCAGTTGTGGACATTCAGTTTGTGCCTTGCGTTTCGCTATATCGAGTTACGAGCGAGACGTGACCGGCGTTCTGCATGAGCCCTGCATGAGGCCGGACGCGCTAATAGGGAGATTCGAACGCACAGGCGTCCACGCCTACGAGCACGCACTCGGTGACCGCTACCGAAGAGCGTTAGCCCATCGCGGCGTCTTGTACCCAACAAGAAAACCGTTAAGTTCCATCGCGATCCGTGATTTCAGTGGTACCAAATCTCTACTAACAACTCGCAGCTCTTCATGCCCACTACGACATAAGTCGGGTGACTTCGTGGCTGTTCCAAAATTGCAACCAGCCTCGTTCTCCGATTCCTCGAGGTGGTACCATGGAATTCTTTGGAAATGAACGGGAATTCGTCAACGACGAAAGTAAAGCAACGGACTTCCCCGCCACTCTGTATTAGGTTGGCGATCGTGTTTGCGACCAGTCCAAGCGTAACAAGACACAGTACGATACTCGTAACGTAATTTTATGACCCGTCGTCCGCTGCGTTGCCTCGCGTCGTCGCCTAGTTGAAATCGAAATGGTTTCCATATTTTTCTATCGCCGGCAGAGAAAAATGATTTAACACGTCGATGGTCGCAATTGGCGTTGTCAACTACTCGCCAGATCGAGTGCACAACAGGACGAACAGCTCAATATTTGAACTGTGGAGAAAACGAAACAGCTGTCGATGGTTTTTGGAATCCACGAGTAGCAGATACTTTTTTGTCACCATCAGCTTCGAATTTGACGATCTCATGTCAGTTACCAAACCAGTTTCCAAGTCTACGAAGCGGATCTATAAATAAATGCACTAACGTTTCTTTTTCATGCGATCGATGGTTTTTGTCCGAGTTATCGCTCTTCTCCACGTCATATTTCCTCACAGATTCTTATTTGTTGTTGCACAACAGATAACTCTACGACAACGATGTTTACTCCGATGTAACTTCCGCTCTGGCTAGACTGAATTTCGATAAGGCAATCGAATTATCCTCAAGTCATTAGCGTCGAATCTGGTTTTGCTGTTGTTAATCTACTTCAACTTCCTACCCTCTATTTCTGTGGACAACAGATTCTCGACACTGGATTCTATCCAAATAAATAAATAATGATCGATTTTTGTGGCAGAGAAGCTTCGTGGAATTGTTTTTTTTTTGGGTTTGATGCATTGCGATATAAAAATACTTCACGAGTGGTGGATGGTAGACTAAACTGACTGGGAATAAGGGGATTGCGAGGAAGTTGTCAAAAATTTGATACGTTGCCAAATATCGTAGCGACGAAAGAAATACCGATAGGATTGTTTGTTTCTTGTATATTCTCGTTGTTTCATATATACACGTCCCGTCTGACGTTTCAATGGGGTGAAATTAGGTGTGAATCACTTCTGCGCAACAGGTTTTTAGATGTCCATTACTTATGACTGTAGGAAGGCGAGGAAACCGAGAAAATCTATTTTCGAACTCGAAACATTCCACGGCCGAAAATATCCCCGACTGTAATGCTGACCAGAAACTATACACGTTGCACTAATTTTAAGTGGTCATTCGATAGGAATCTCGCCGACGATCAGCGAACAATTTTGATTGCCTCGACTGGCTTGCGTTCGATTCCCCTGCTTGGGGTAATTTTTTTGTCTTCCGATTTTTGTATAACGGACAATGGTCTCCGCTGGTTTAGCAAATTTACAATTTGGTTGGTCATAACAGAGCTTATTTGCAAATTATTCGCCAATTTTATTGATCTGGTTCACGATTTATTCCGACAGGCTGGGCCATCTCTTACGAATTTGAGGTTATGAACCTCGTGCCAAAACAGTGCCTCGTATTTTTCCATTCATAACTGCGGGATTTGCGCTGGGGTCAGCGATATCGTATAAATACACGTCTCGAGTTATTTCAGGCAACCGCGCGAGCGTACAATACGTGCGCATCGATTTATCGTTTCCTTTATTATCGACCGTGAATTAAAATATGGCCGACTATACGCGAACGTTCAAAGATCCACGCCACGATTCGCGTCTCGAAATAGCTCCACAATCCTTGCGAAAGAATTTCCTGCGCCGCGCGAAATACTCGCATCGAAACAATACATCCGGAGTCGACCTAACCTAAAAAGTTTCGCGATGAGAATTGAAACAAGACGATTTCATGTACCTGTCTCGGATGATCGCGCTGCAATTTCTTTGCCATCGCCGTTCAAATGCTGGTTTCGCACGACGACGGAAAATCGCCGTGCGGTCGCGCGGCTATCTTGATGTTGCAATGATCAATTATTACATGTTTTCAAACCACGAGTGAATCTCGCGAGATTGAAGTTTGTCGTTGCTCTCAATTCGTTCTCGCCTATATAATGACTACGAACTTCTAGTCAATTACGGCGAACACCGTAGGCGAGCGAGATTATTACAACGCAAATCTCATACCCAGCGAGGAATTAACAAATCAGTGTTGCTCCGCTTCACGAATCAAGACTGGCATACATACTTCTAACAAAGCATGGGACACGTATCGAGCCTGATGGATTGATTTATTTTTACCCAACATCTTACAGTCCAGTCTTGCCGAATCTCAGCAATTTTCACGTTATTACTTTTTTAAACTTTCCGAACAGTCGCATAGTGCCTAAACCGCGTGATATTAATCCAAACGACCAGTCGCACGCAACTTCAATCGAAAAAAACAAAAAAAAAATCACCTCCAGTACCAGGATTCGAACCGAGGCCCTTAGTTACGCAAGCCGCGTCATTCCAATCCGCTCACATCAGCGCTACGGTACCAAACGTATTTTTCAGTAGACGAGATGGTTTCGTGATCGAGCGCGAATTCCTTTTCAACAGTTTTTGTAGATCGATTGTTGATTGTTGATATTCAATACTAGGTGTGCAGATAATTTCTATAGTTTTCGCGTTCGCATTGGAATTATCCCCGATGGACCTTACTCTCAAGGAACAGCTACGAACTTTGTTTGTACACTCGATCCCCAGCATTTTATCACATTTGCCGAACATTATATGCGGATCCATTGAGAAAAAATGCAACTTATTTTTCACGATGGGCAAACAGTGGCAGAATCAATTGGTTCGATTCAGCTCCTCCGTATGCAAGTACACGTATTTGTACGCCTACTTGAACTCCGATTAATCCGGATTCTTCGCGTTAATTAAAACTTCATGCTGCGGTTGGTCGAGCTGGATGAAATCGTTCGCGCGAACCGATTATATTGAGGCACGATCGCGAGAAACCAATTAGACAACTATCGACGATGACATTTTGCGATTTTATGATTTCGTCTTTCCCCCATGATTCCGTGTATCAGTCTGTTCTCTCGTTGGATGTGCCAGTTTTTCGGGACAAAACTTTAAGGTTGAAATTGAGCTTTGAGTTCGAGCGGTTGGGATGGTTATATTTCCTGGAGCGGATGGTAGGTAGATCTGTTGATGGGTGTTGCAGAAACAAATGGTCAAGCGAAACGTTTATGCGATCCTTCATCCAATTAACAACGGTCGCTACGCGGATTCTCGTTTCCTCTTTGTTCTTGCAATTTGTGAAATTTCACGGTAATTGGGTTGCGTAACCCGGATTAGAATCTTCACTGCGAGAGAGGTGTGCTCGAAGATCAGAAAAGGCAAGCCCGAGGTACGTGAGAGGAGCCGAAGCTCTCTACCCGGCATAACCGCGTATGCATGAATATTATTAATACAACCGGCTCACCTTGATCCGCCCGTATTGATTACCCTCGTAATCGATAAACAGCGAGACTTTACTCATTGCTCGACGTGTATATGCGAGGCGTTCTTTCGACAATTCTACATTATTCATAATATTCCGATACTTAAGAGTGAACTGATGACTCAATAACGGCTCTAAGGGTACAAAATCACGAACGAAGTACAATCGAGGTTTCTTCCGTTTTCATTGTATACCACTTGCAGAATAAGCTGTTAGGTGATAATTATTATAATCTATCGGTTGGCACCGCGGCAACTATTTGCATAGCAATCTGGGTCGTGTGATCGCGAGTCGCGCGCGGAGCCGAGAAGCTCTCGAGGATAAGGCTCGTGCCAACTGAACTAGTTGCTACAAATGTCACTACACTCTGGTCTTTACAAGAGTTCCGGTATTTTTCGCCAGCCAATAATTTTACGGCTTCAAATTAAACGCATCGATTCGCGGGAGACGAATGAAAATTGTACATCCGTAATTGAGTCGAATAATTCGCGGTGACGATAACTTGTTATTGGATAACGCTCAGCTGCGAGGCTCGATATGAATCCGATTGAAAAAATAGTCTCAGATATGTCAGTACAATCTACTGCATCGAGATTTAAGGAAGAAATCATTGCGACCAAGTTTCCTGCTGAATTTGTTGGGGGGCAGGGGGGCACGAAGGACCCCCTCAAGTTTTTGCTCAAGTTCTTTCCCAATTCCATTACAATTCAGAGTTTATGAGATATTTCAGAAGATAGGAAAGTATTGCTGTAAAAGAATACTTCCAAAGAAGGAAGAAACATGTAGCTGGTGTTAAAAGTCACGAAAAATTATTGAGAGGCTTGGGGGGCCGCCGGGATCCGGCCTCCCCCACTCAGGTATTGTTGTGGAAATGGTAATTCTTGGCATAGATGAGGCTGAATTTACCTTGATATCGAGGTGGGCTACGTTGAGGGAGTGAAGGAAGGCGATACCGTCTAGGATTTGCTTCATCAGTCTGGCAACTTGTCTCTCCTCCGGAACTTCGTCTTTGTCCAGAACCATTTGAAGCTCGCCACCTGGAGCGCTGTAATAAGCAATGAAGTTTAATCAAGGGATGTTCCAGGGGGTTGATGGGAGACGGAACGAGGGATGAATGTAGGAAACAGGGTAGAGAGACGGGTAGGTGTAGCAATAAAGAGTGGTAACTTACAGCTCGAGGACGAGGACCATCTCGGTCTTAGTCTCGAAAACTTCGTGAAGTGAAACGAGACGAGAACACCTAGCAGCTGCATCGAGAACTGCAACTTCGTGAAGTGCTTCGGCTCGAAGTTCTTGGGCTCTTCTTCGCTTCTTGAGAAATTTGGCTGCCCACTGTCTTCCGCTGGATCGTTCGCGGCATCTTTTTACCGTGGCGTATTTTCCCCTGTGGAAATAAAGAAGGAAATGTGACGTTAGATGAGTCATGTATGCACTTCCTATTTGATCCAGACAGGAGGCAAAAAGGCAGACGAGGAAAGATTAAAATGCAAGAAAAACGCGGGGGGCAATTAATCGAGTAACCGTGGTGAAATCGAGGAACGCGTTTCTTCATCGATTTGCGCAAGCCTTGTTCTCTCGACGAATCATTCGCTCGAATCTTTCAAGGCTGTTCGCTTATCTAATCTCAGCCGCGACAGTCGTTGAGTAAAACAACGTTTGCGTTAATCGATATGATATCAGAGGTCACAAATCTATCTCGGTTGTAGCAGTAATGCCTTGGAGTCGTGTTCTCCATTGGGAATTCCCACCGTAGATCCTATCGTGCCTAACTCGATGGCGTGGATCTCATCAGCGGTTACCTTCAACTCATCGCAGTTCATCTAGATGGACAAGATTTCTGGTACAGCGGTTCTATCAAGCTCTGGGGATTCACGCGATGTTATCCTATTTTTGCAACTTGGCTGGGCCATCAGGATGGAGGGGTAGAACCGGATGGATCTGGGGTCTCGATGTAGAGAAGACTGCTCAGATCGAAAAGCACCGACACATCGGTAAAGAATCATTTAGGAACGAGAGAACAGTGGAACCCAGTTGCCCAAGAATTGAGCAATGTCATCTCAGCGGAACGTTTATAGTCAGCCGATTGAGCTGGTCAAGGTTCTTGTCCTCTTGACATGGAAGCCTGCGACGGACTCTGTCAAGAGAAGCAGTTTTTTGTCGATGTGCTGCTCAAACGATTTGGGTTAACGAATACAACCACGTTATTTGCGACAGAACTCGAGTCGTGGTGGGGGACTGGATCGGGCTATTTCTCTAGTGCAGGGTGTCTTAACCTGGGGTTCATGCACCAAGCGTCTGGGGTGCATAGCTAGTCTGCCTGACATAACGACTTCATCAGCATAACAATTGCCTTCGTAACCTTGAGAGCCTAGTAGGAACCTACAAAAGATATGTTCATGCTCCACGTTTTTTTTCCATTCGAGAAGAGATTTTGGAAATTTTAAGACTGGTCCGCGACTAAGGTCAAGAAACCCTGCTCTAGCAGCTAGCACGTTTGGTTTGGTTTGGAGATGGTAGGTCTTTAGTTATGGATGCGATTGGATGACTTGATCCTGTGCCAGATGCCTAACTCTGTTAACGCTGCAGTGCGGGGATGGAGAGGCTACTTCGAGATTCATCTGGCATCGAGCATAAAGTGTTCAATGACTCCAAGGAATGTATCTTCGAGAGGAATGCGTTGCATTCCGAAGTGAAGCTATTTCGAAATGAAATGCGACGGAAGAAGAGAAACGTCCGTGGGTCTGATTCCCCGATTGATTTACCGTTGTGGATTGTGGCATGAGGTGAAATGGCACGCAGCTGTTGCCGTCGCGCGACGACAGTTATAACGTTCCTACGACAACGTCGTTGGACTGGGAGCTACCATCATCAATGACCGATAGACCCCAAGCGATTCGTGGCTAAGAAATGCAGGAGTCGTCATTTGTTGTTGATAATTAACGATCGTTTCAGTACAAGCGTCTGGGAGCCTCAAACTTCACCGGCGGTCATGGAGGTATTCGATGAAACGGATAGTTCGCGGACTACGACTAGGACTTGCGGCACTAGCAGCACGCTCGGTACCCGTCATTAACGAGCAACAAGGAACGACGTGCTTCGCCACTACCGTCGAGATCTGCTTCGCGTCCGGGGTCAAACTCCCACGTTTTCATCCGTGGCTAGAAAATTGCGAACCGCAACGTAATCGCCTTGTCTTTGACCCTTTCATCGCATCTTTCGTTCCCGGAGAATGCAAAACGGGCTGGGCGATGGTGATATGCAAGCATTAATCGTCACTTTCAGAATCAACGATTTCGCGAGCTTTTTTGCACACACAGACGAAGAGAGGTCACCGAGTTCGGTATCGTGCGAGACGAGACCTGGTAAAGCGACGTATCCATTATTTTTCGACGAGGAATGACCTTAAGAAAAAAGGTCGACAAACGTGGCGAGACTTCAGCCATGACCGTCGCGACGAGTCTCGTTCTTATGGTCGCAAGAGCAAGTCTGGAAATTGTTGGCTTCGAAGAATCGAAGTGTGAAAGGGTAATCGAAGCTAGTGGCAGGCTGAACGTTATGCCGTTAACCGTTCGATAAATTGACGTTAAAGGTTCAATAAAGGCTTTGATTAAGAATTTAAGTGTAGCATTTACCACTTCCCAGTCTTCTAATAGTTCCGTTTGCGATATCTTTGTAATTTAACGCCAACTCACGACTCGCAATTTGAGACCTGGTGTACGTTATGCAGCGTTAAAGGTCATCGCGCGGGGTATTAACAGGGTTAACGTTGGTTGCTGAGGCCACATGCAGACTCGTGTTTTACAGCGGCGTGGTGTATAATGCGTTACAGAATTATTAGCTCGATACGATGAACGATTCCTAGGCTTCAACGATTTTCACCGTCCGACGCGCTTTCTCGAACGATGCTAAGTAGTGCCCCAAGACCGCGCAGGGCAGCTCTCGGAGTTGGCGGAGGTACGCTCTTTACATCCTCTTACAGGTTAACTATCGAACGTAAAATCGATTTTTGCCGAAGCTCGAAGCCGAAGAGTCGGGCAAAAACTGCAAATGTGCAGGGGCACGCCGGTAGAGACCCTTCAGAACGTCTTAAGTTGTCGATGCAGCGTGGCTATGCCGCGAAGTTTGGACGTACCGTTGGGAATTAGGTATGGTGCGGTTAATTTCAGCTCGATAAAAACCTTCGAGACGTATTAATAAATCACTCTCTTCTTGGTCGTAGCGTGATTCCGCGAAGGGTCCTTTGACGAGTACCCTCGGGTTGGCGGGGCGCGATAAAATGCTAGGAACGCCGTCACGAGGGTGGTGGTAAACGGTGATAGTAATGCCTAATAATTTTCTCGAGGGCTTTACGATGAGGCGACATTCATTTTTCATCGGGATCCCTCGGAGAAGGTTTTCTACGGGAGAAAACGTTTAACCGGTATGAAAGTGCGAGCGCCCGGTCGATGAAGAGGACGACGATGGCCTCCGAGAGCGTCGATTGGCGGCGTTCGACGAAGCGATCGGTGAGACTTTGTGAAAAACGGCAAGAAACGCTTAAACGCAACTTTGTATCGAGATCCGAGAGCTGTTTGCGCTCGGATGGATTACGAGAAGTAACGACCCTGTAAAGAAACTAGGAATCCTATTTCTTTCCCAGAAGATCAACATGGACCACGAGAATCGCCGATTGCTGCTAGTCCGACGATGGTGGTTGTCATTCCCCGTTGTCTAATGCTCCTTGACCACGAATGGACGTGCTACCAACAGTTCGCAGACCCACTGTCTCAGAGATTTGCGAAAATTCGTGACTCTAATTGGAGACCCGCGACGCACTTACCGACGGGACGACTCTGTCGGTAAAACAGGAACCGGGTAATTCAGTTCTTATTGTCAGTGGTGGTTCGGGGGCTTTTTACCCACGAGGCTACCTTCGTTTCGGCTTCATCGGGCTGAATGAAGATCTTTGAGTCAATTAACGACATAATTGGAATCCGGAGGCTCGGAAAGGTCCCGTGACCTTGCGATCTTCGGGGCATAGCGTATGGTGGCATGAGAAAATGACCTCAAGAAGCTTCTATTACGACAAGACTTTGGAATTCGCGGCTGAGCACGACGAGCCGAACACCGGTGTGGTTTTTTTGCGATCCTATCTCGCGCTAGTATATTCAACGTCGCGCTGCTTATCTTCGGATGCTGTAGAAAGCAGGAGGAATACACTTTCTCCGGACGAGGGGCAAGCGTCTCGAGGCTTGTTGGCGTCTCTGCGAACGAGCATCGCGTACATTTCTACGCAAAGGATCCATCAAGTTACGATAACGAGAGTGCGCAGCTACAGGTGCAGCCATGACCCACGCAGCGGTGGAGGATCTGTCGATCTCTTCCTGTGCTTACGTGGCCTTACTAGAAACTGCCAAAGGCTCAGTTTCCACAAATACGACGAGGGCAACCCAACTGTTTGCAAGGCTTGTGAATCTCGTGGTACATTTCTTCTTCTTCTTCTTCTTCTTCTTCTTCTTCTCACTTTTGGATAACGAAGCGAAGTAGTTTTTTCTACAACGCTCCACATCCATCAAGTACATCCAAGAGAGTCCACTGCGCAGAGCAGACTGTTTTGCTTTCCGGCGAATGAAACTTCTTGAATATTTTCTCGACGATCATTCAAGCCTGACTGTGATGGATCTCGTTAGAAAAACGCGGAATCTTCTCTTCCATTAATAAAATACAACGACCTCAAATCGGACTCGAGGCTGTTACCAAAATTTTTTCCGCGCCGTGAAACATTCTCGCGAAGAAGCTCGGATTTCAGTTGCCTTGCGGAGGCTAATGCATATAAACATCAGATTTTTAATCGTGTTTACAGACCGAATCGACCAAGTATTCGTGGGTCAATGCCACATGGAATCGTTCCGTGGTCCCATCCTTCTCGTTAAATTGGACCCCTTTTTTTCCTGTTTTTTTCCTGCTCCTAATTTTTTCACTCGTTATTTGAGTTTGGCACTTGACGGATTTTTTGCTGGCTGTACTCTCGCTCCTCGTACGTCCACCTCGGGGGTCGTTGACTCGAGCCTCTGGCAATTATGCACACCGTTTGAACATTGACTACGTGAGACACGGTCGCACGGACGAGGTCGAGGCGGCTGGGCCACGGTTGGCCACACCACCTGACCGGTGGTCAGTTGTTGCTGATACGCGCACGATTCGGTGAGAGTTCCAAGCGTTGGAATAACTGTGTCCGATTCGAGGAAACGACGCCGTACGTCTAATAATAACGAGTATCCATTAGGAGATTTGTGTAGGAAATTCGTGGAGCGAGAACGATAATCGAGTCGTGTCGAAGGTAAGAGGAAGAAGAGGAGTGGTACATTTTCGTGTAAAAACGGTCAAAAGTGATGCAAGATCGCGGTCGGAACCGCAATGAAATTATCGGCTTGCTTCTAACAAGTCTTACCAATGCCCACTTGCAAGTTTATTGCGCAACGCGTAATCAATACGTCGCGGTTAAATACCAGTTGCGGATAAGATAACGAAGAGAATCAGTTTTGAAGAGAAATCAAGTCGAACATGAGAACGTTGACCAGTTTTTCAAAATTATTTTTTCAGGCCAATATTCCGGGATGCGTAACGCGGCTGCAGCGTTAAGAATCTCCGCTTATTTTTTTCGTCATCAAACAACATTCCACAGCTGACTCGTGCTTCGTTAGAAACTCGTGAATGGCCACCGGCACTCGATTACCTCGACGCCACGGCGATTTATCCTCCTGGTTTCACACTCCCCATGAAAAGCCAACATTCGTGAGACGTTGTACCATCGGGTACTATTCCTTAAGTAGCGAATAGTACCAGCCCACTGCGACCTACACATGAAATTCGCTACCTTCAGTCGGAGTCGACTTTTTCGTCGTTCCCCACAAAGTGTAAATATGTTTCAGCGAGGCGTGTAAATATGTTTCAGCGAGGCGTGTAAACACGTCGAAGATGCTGGGAAATTTGTTTTAAGAACGATCATTCCACGCGAACAAACGCGGTACGGATTTCGTTTGCAGAACTGAATCAACTGATCAAGAATTTTTCTGGGATGGAATTTTTTTGGCATGGTAAACAATGTAAAACGGTGATAAATTTTCTCGAATACTCGTCTGGTACCGGCAACGTATATTTGTTTGGCATCGGTTTATTTTATTTGCCACGCGATCCGTCTCCATCTCCGGCTCCAAGGCCCTGCCCGCTGGTGTTTACACTCGACACGAAATATGCCCACCATTTTCGTATTCTGTAACGCGAAAGTAGTTGTTCCCATCGCTTACAGGTCTTCCCTCGGTGCTCGTGCCCCCCTCGCGGCCCCCTCTTGCCTCCCTCGTGGCCCCCCCTTGCCTCCCGCGCGGCCCCCCTTGCCCCCCCCCCCCTCGCGACCCTACCAAACGGGGGGAATTTACGAGAACTGCGAGGAATTCGCCACTCCATTTTTTTTCCTCTGCAAGACTCGATGTAAAAAAGTGTTTACTCTGTTTTTTTCTGGTCCCCAACTTGGCCGGCGCGAAAGTCGAGTTTGTTTCGAGGTATCCGGTGTCGAACCTCCCGTTTGATCACCTTGAACCCGCATCGCGAGCAGATCGTGAAAGAAACTATGATTATCTCGGTGAGTATCGAAAGAATCGAGAATATAAATCACTCGGATAGGTTAAGAGCGGAGTTGTAGCGAGATGGAGCCTCGTGGCGCAAGCGCGTATCGCGCGATAGCATCTCATTGGTCCCTCGCGAGGCGTCGACCAGTCAGGTTACCTCGCGCCGCGCATGCGCGGAATCTGTCCAACAAATAGAAAAGGTCTCGTAGAATCGGATCATTTTTCCCACAGGACTTACAATGTATCTCCGCCCGAGGCGGCAGAATTACCCGAGTCGTCGCGTACTCGTTTTAAAGCATGGTGTCTCGTTACAACCGCACATGGTGTTCCTCCGCGACTGTCACCTTAATGTCCGGTTTTCGCCAAGCGTGGCTCTCGTTTTGGTTCCTTTTTGTATGCCTACCTTTTTGTTTTGTATGCTCAGGTCAGCAAACTGTGGCGGCCGCCGAAGGACACCGAGAATTCTACTGTACTTCCACTTCCCTTGCGGCCCACCGGTCCCGTAGCAAAGTCGCGATCCCGTTTCCTTCACTTTTTTTCTCCTCTTTTTGGCGATTCGTACATTCGGCAGCATAGGTTTCACCGTATGGCTTACATGCCACGCCGAATGCTTGCCAAATCGATTTCAAACTTGCTTTCCTTTCAGCCAGCAATTTTTCACAGAGTTCCTCGACCTCCTTTCCTTGATCGGTTCGGTTTCCGCTTCATCATCATCGTTCTGTTTCACAATGGTCACTCTCTTCTGCTTCACTTCATCTTTACAATATCGTTGCCCTGACCATTCTATTTCAGCATCCCGCTCTTCTCTTTTGGCACCTCCACACGGTGCCCCTAAGCCAACTTCAAATGAGGGGGGAGGGGGGGGGGGGCAGGGCAGGTAACACTGGATTTTATTTTTGCCCTTCACTCCAAGAACATTCAAATAAATTTTCAATCATCCTCGCAGCCGTTTTGTTTACAATCAATTTCACGGTTGATTTTTCCTCTCACTTACAAGCGGCGGTCTGTTTTCTAATAAATTGTTATTCGACACCCTAAAAAACTGTTAATCAATTAGTTCTCACATTTATGTGTTTTATCCAATTGTTTATTTTTGCGCATTTGTTTGGTATCGCGGCTCAGGCTACAGCCTTCTATTTCGCCTCCCAAGCACCCACACTCCCTGCAGGAGACCAAGCTACTCCATAGATTCTAACACTTTCCCAAAATATTCATCAATAAATAGCACCGTAATAATCCCAGGTATTGTTATGTGCAGACAAGAACACTAAAATAAACAACTGACTGTTATTATGGTGTTAATACAAAACTTCAGTGACCAAGACGCTATTTATTGGTTGATCTCTTGTTTTTCGTTTCAAGTCACGCTGTGCTGAACTGTGCTCTATTAATAGTAAATTCAATTTATGCTCATCCATGTAACTCGAATGTACACATGTTTGCAGAACATATACATCAACACTAGTTGATTAACATTTTTTTGTACTTGAAATAACAGTGAATTAGACAGTAAACCCCTTTCTGCTAGTTATCGGGAAACATAACCTTAAAATTGATTATGAGAAAAACGGTTTTGAGGATGGTTTAAGTTTTACTTGAGAATGTTTTTTGGAGGTACAACAATCTTATCTTGCTGCTCTATTGGAATCTGGCAGTTGTGGCCAATGAGCACGCAGGGCAGCAGACGATGTGTCCTCACGTGGCTGTAGATAGTAGGATGAATCGTGATGGACAGAGTGAGTCGTTGAAAAGTCATCGAATGTTCGAACGTATTTCCATAAATGTCATCATCGTCAGCTTCTCGAGTCTCGCATTGATGAATCATAATTAACCGAGAGATGTGTTGCATTAAATTAAGGTGCGCCAGGCATTTTCCATCTGTGCAAACCAAGCCAAGTGGAATGAGTCACGCGACCGAGGAGCAGCATCAACGGACACAACAAATTTCGCCGACTGGCCGTGGGCGATACGAGGCGAAAAAATAGTCGCGAAATCGTGGAAGGAATGTGGATAAAAATCGGTAAATAATGTCCATCCGGCCGAGCAGATGAAAGTGGCCAAGTCGAATCGTTACGCGAGTCAAGCGTTATCGGTGTCGCGTTTACGAGAAAAGGAGGTGAAGTACTTTGGGGGTAGATTTGGCAAATCACTTGCGAGGAGGTATGGGCTGTTTGATCGCGTAGAGGGGCTACGATCTCTGCTCGCGAGGTCCACGTGCGATGGAGAGCGTCGGGGGACTAGATGCGTGATGATGGGGGCGAATGAATCATGCCGCGAAGTTTTTTACAAGCAAGTTAATTGATCGATCGATCGACGAATCGATCGATTTCGATGCTAATCGTGTTTGGAAAAAGGTAGAAACTGGACCGGTCTCGATTGGCAACGAGGCGTAGAAGCGGCGTGATACGATACGCGCACTCAATAAAGCCATAGGAAAGGGAAAATGAGCAGGTTTCATTAGCATATACTAGATCACAAGACGAGATATGAACAGTCATTCGTTTCTGCGACCAATGAGCGATCGCTAATTAGAATCCATGCCACGAATGGAAATGAGTTCGACGACAAGAGTTCACCCCACGAGGCCCATCGAAGAGCATCGACGTTGTTCGATAAGTTCGATCTGGTTCACGTCAGATTTTGGCTTCTTCCTAGACCCCCCCCTCCCCAATTTTTGCAACATGTCGATACACGATACGTACATACCCAGCCAGGTGAAGCCTCTAGGAAATGTCATAGTCCAAAGAAAACGTACCTGTAACACAAGAGAGAACAAACTTAGTTAGTCCAGTTTGAAATCAAAACGTTGATCGAAGAAGATGAGAATCATCGGAAAACATGCTTTTCATTTGCGTTTAATACGCCTTTTAGTTTGTTTGATTCTAGGCACCCGAAGGCCCCAATCAGTGCATCAGTGAAGGAACCTTTTTTTCACACATATATCATCAACATTAAAGAACACTCGATGCAATACTTTTCTTTAAAAAAAATGCCAAAATTCATCTTGTTCTGGGTAGTCACGCTAGTGGCTCCCTTAAAGCAGTCATCGAACTATGTGCGCACCTAAAGGTATATTTCTGATGTTTCGAATCGCAGCCCCATCACGACGCTGGACTCTGCGGTTGGTGAGTTCGAATTCGGTAGACCGTCTGTCAATGTAACGGGTAAAACGAAATCGAAGTCGTTTTGGGTTGTCCGGGTAGAACCGTTGAAAACTGAATCAGTAGGACGCGCAATAAGTGCAACGCCTTTGGTGATGCTGAGCGAGTAGTATGGCGACGCGTTACCATGCCACAACGGTAGGCGGCACGACCCGTTTCAATCGCCGCTCTACCGAATAAGACATAAAAAGGTGGAGAGGCGCGGCGAGGTAGTGAGATCTCTCAAAGAAACGCCGACAGATAGAAAGAGATACGGCGCGACGGATGGTAGGGTACTGGTTCGCAAACTGATTTGCTCGTTCGTTGCGAATACATACTAGAGAGAGAGAGAGAGAGAGAGAGAGAGAGAGAGAGAGAGAGAGAGAGAGAGAGAGAGAGAGAGAGAGAGAGAGAGCTGTGGTCGTTTCCCAGGGATTCGGATGACAAGTGTCCGAGGACTGCGAACAATGAGTAGATCGACGATATTCACAGAAACAAAAGTAAGGAGGATGAAGGATAGTACGAGTTCTTCATCATTGGCTGTGAAGTCCAATGACGTCCTTGCCAATCAGGCTTACGAGGAGTCTCCATAGGCCATGTAGGCCTGTAGCCATGTAGGCCTGTAGCCATGTAGCGCGACAAGTTTCGATATTTTTATTCCCCCCCTTGCATCAACGAGTTCTTAGGTTGTTGTGGCTGCGGTAGCCTCGCGACGTCCTCGTCCTCTCTTCATTTTCGTTCAAGTTACACCGACTGCTCCGATGACGCGTGTTGTGGTTTATAACCCCTTCTGGTCTTCCTGGTCTCTCTGCCACTTCGTTCTCCGTTTCTTCTGCAACGGCTACTTTTGTCGCAATTTCTTGATTCTATTACGGGTCTTGGAAAGAAACGATCGGAGGTAACGGAGCGTTGCGGCGGCGATCAAACTTCTCGGAATAGAGCGTCCTCCTGGCGGCCAACTCCTTCAGGAATGCTGCTAGACGTCCCGGCAACGCGAGCTCCCATTCCCACCGACTCTTTGACGGATACTCCTTGTTGCTACTAGCTGCTACTTCGATGTGGATAAAAAAAATCCAGGACTACCACTACTACCACTACTACTATTACCAGTGCTACCACTACTACCAGAAGCCATTGCTTTTACAGCCTCGACGTGAAAAAAGATCCAATCTTCCTGGATTCCTTCTCACATAGCAGATCTCAACTAGCTTGGCCACTTCGACTGCATCACCTACTTGAACCACCTCGACTACATCACCTACTTCAGCATCGTTGGCATAACCAGGATCGACGAATTCGCTTGGACTGCTATCGATTTACATCATGCGCATTCTGATTATCATGGGAAAGATCCCAGATAGAATATGATCCCGAATTCACAGAATTTCTAGTCATTAAAGGGGTACCATCACTTGGAAGGCCCCCTCAGGCTGTTTTTCACGATTTTTCACAAACACAGGTCTACTGATTAATTAATAAATGTTCTGGCACTCGAATAACATAGTCTTCAAGAAGTTATCATAATTTTGTCATATCATTATAGTCACAAGTAACGGAGTTATCGTAGATCTTCGAGATGTCCAAAAAAAGTCTCCCAAAAACGGCTTCACCGAACGCTTTGAAATTTTTACCAGTTAGTAAGCATGTAAGCTTTTTTCCAAAATGTTAGTCGTGTTCAAAATGGCGAGCTTTGTAAGAAAAATTCACTTTTTTGTTTAAAATCGATGCTGCTGTGCTCAAAATGGTATACCTTCGTACTTGGGTCAATGTAAGATTTTGATAGAATGTTTTTGGAAATGATATACAATTGAAAAATGTAGAGGAAAGGAAGAAATCTATTTTTTCAAAGGTCCAAATGTATGGTAGCCTCTTGAAAAAGGTGTTGATTGCTCGGAGAAGAACCCTCGTTGGTGACGAGTCTGTTGTATTTGGAGGATTAGCGTAAACTACGCGTATCGCGTGACATCAATGGAGAATTACTACGCACTTTGCGACCGGACGATGGAAGAATCATTCCGAAGCCACAGGGATTACGCGTGTCTGAAGACGATAACAGTCGGGGGAACATTTGCGAAATTGACATAACTCTGAGCTGTTAGCTGTTACGATTATCGTAGAGGATGGAGGACAAGGCGAGGATTGCGGTGCGGCGAGCATTGATAACGAGTCTGATTATCCGATGGAAAACAGTGGTGTTGCGGAGCGTCTGTTCGTCGAGTGTGCCGAGAGTAACAAATTGACCGGGTCACTGAAAGAGGCAGAGTGACGAATGGTATTCGTTTCTGATCGCGACGATTGAGCGCAATTCGAAGCGTTTGCCATATGGCTGACCCATATAAAACTCTTTACGTAACTGGGACACGAATCAGTCAAAGAGTAAAGAAAACGAAGAAGAAGAATGGGATTAAAAAAAATGTTCATTCAGTCAGCGACGGATCGTATTCCACACGAGCGTTTCTCTGACCTTCCGCGAATCGAGCATGTACGACGATGATGATTCGATCATCGGGGGATTTTGCCAACCGCGAAACGAGGACGAACGTGCCAACGCTTTGCATTCAGTTTATACACGTTCGACAGAGAGAAATAGAAGGTCAGGGATGGAAAGAGATGGAAAGAGACGGAAAGAGACGCACAAAGGAAATGAGAATGACTGTCTGTCTGCCGACTATCGAGACGTGTTTTGGAAGGGAACGAGTAACGAGAAAAGAACAAACGGAGGGGCTTGGTCCCCACGAAAGCAGAGGGGTCAAGAGAAATTGAAAAGAAAAAATATAAAAACGTTGGACGAAACGATGGCTGACGTCTGTTTGAGCCGCCTGTGGCCTGTTGATGCTTCGTAATTAGTCACGGACCCCGCCAAAGGCACTCGACTTTATAAACTGTCGTATCGTACGTTTGTGACCTTCGACACTCGACGTTGAGGATTGTTCGTTGGATCCCCTCGCCTTGCGGCGTTGTTTCGACCAATGACATCACGTCGCAGTAGGTAATTCTTTGTGGTCTAGTGCGAAGTTTCATTGAAACGCTACATACGATACTAGCCGCAGATAACGTATTTTCCTGGCCAGTGAACAAAGCGATTCGTTATTCGAATGCAACAGAGAAATTCAGGCCTGTTATCTCAGGTTGTTTTTCAAGATTGGCATAGCTGTTTTATTACATCACTCGATAAAGGCTACAAGTGGTACCGCAGCCTTAAGGTCTCGATTCCTAGGTCGTTCACCACTTGCCACCAACCATTGAACTTGTAACCGACCAAAAACAATGGATTCCCAAATTGCAACAGCCTCTGTAGAGTTGGCCATTTAATGTAGAGTTGGCTGTTATATTCACTAGTGTTCAACAGCATCATGTTGTTCTGATACATACTTAAAGTATGAACATCAGGGAAGCTTATCAGTAGACAAAATGTTTATGGTGTTCGTGTCTCAAAATCTTGGGACAAAGATAGAGTTGATTACTTGTGGGAGAACACGATAGACACGCTGTTAACATGGAGTCGCGAACATAACCTCCAATTTGATCCAACTGGTTCGAGGTCTCTAACGAGTTGCCTGGCAAACTCAGAGTCATTGTCTGGGGTCTTGTGGTAGTTTTCGTTGCAGAGGTTGGAAACGAAGAGATAACCGAGCACATTTCGTTGGAGTATGCAGTACGATACTACGGTTCTTCGTGAGACTTTTCGCTGGGAACTGCTCGCGGCCATTTTCTGGCTCTAGACAAACCAAGGCGCGGCTCGACTGTTTGCTCGCGGGTTAGAGGCTTCGGATGGACAGCACTTCTGCGAGGCACCAAAAAAAGAGTTCTTGGGATCCCACGGTTCCTTCTTAAGCTTCTCGCGCGTTACAGCTATTGGTCGAAACGCGAGGTTCTCAAAAAAACAAAAGGGGTCCATGTTCTTGCTCGCGGATTTCGGGTCGTACCTTCATGATTTTTACGTCCTCGTATCAATTATCCCCGCGGCATACCGTTACTCGGCCTCGCGGCGTATGCTTTCAAGAAAACCGACCAGATATGAGTCCAGCTCATCGCGTATATTTTCAAGGATATCGATTCGGTTTCACTGGGTTTGGACGAGAATATAGCTTCTGGGAAATTCGTTCCCTCTAAACTCGACGTTCGTACGCGTTTGAATCGTCGAATGCTATGACAGCTGACCGGAAGTCGTGAGTCGTACATTCGAATGTTTTCGTTATCTTCTCACTGTTTTATCGTTTTGTCGCCCCCGGGGACGCGCGATGAAACGACGAACCGAAGCTGCGTTCGAATAACGATGGAATTTCATTGAGGATTTCAATTTTCCAACTACTACAGCGCTATGATAACTTTACAGTGAGCTTTTTATAGTCTTGTGACGGCAGCACTGAAGACGAGTCTCTTGGCCGAGAATGAGAATCATTCATCGGTCATAGTTTCTACGAATTGCACTCCAAGCCGCTCTGCCCCTGCTCTCTGCAAGGTTAAAGATCATCGTTCTGTAACAATTATCAGAAAACTATTACGCTGGAGACCCCTCGTGTCTTTGACCACATAAAAAGCTATACCCCGGTATTCTGGGTGGCCCCCGGGCGTCTAACGCTCACTGGAATAGCCAAAACCCAAGACTCGCAAACGAAGGACCTACAAGTAATAAAACAACCTACAAGCAATAAAACTACCTAAGAGCAATAAAACAACCTACGAGCAATAAAAAAAAACCTACAGGCAATAACAAATAAACCTACGAGCAGTAAAAAAAAAACACCAAGAGTAAACGAGATTCTGGGCAGGATTCAGGGGCTCCACGGCAGATGAAGACATGGAAGAGTCTAGAAGGTACGCGAGAACCCATCGACGAGGAGAACTGATATGCAAATTGGTGATTCACAGTCGTGGGAATTCCCTCGTATGACTCGCGAAACGGAAGTGGAAGGAATTTCGAGTGACAATTTAAAAATTTGAATGTATACAGGTTCTTCCACGATTTGACTGTCGCACTCGCGCGCACACTGCTCTCATGACTCACCGGGGAACGCATCGCTTGCGTGACCCTTGGCACAGGTTGAACACGCGCAAACCGTAACGCGTTTTAACTCGTCTCGTGCCTGCCTCTAGCGCTCCTCTCGGATTCGTAGTGAGTCAACCGAGTCACTAACCCGCACCGGGCTTCGTGGATCTTGGCGCGCGAGGTATTTCATACTAGCACGAGACTTACGTAATGCCTAAGAAATGATAAATAAACCGGCAACTGTTTGGCATTCGCGAGGGTCGACTTGGATCTATTGGGTATGGTCTTGATGGTGTCCGACGACCAGAACACGTCGAGAATCGCGGAAACATGAATTTTTAGGGGTTCGCGATGGGTCTGTCTCGTGTTTTCCGAATTTCTCCACTTCCAGCGGGCGTAGATATGAGATCAGGTACTGTTTCAGATTCGGGAGGGTTGACTTGGATCCATTGGGCACGGTCCCGATGCTGTCCGAGGACCGGAACACGTCAAGAATCGCGAAAACGTAAATTTTTCAGGGTTCTCGATGGGTCTTTCTCCTGTTTTCCGAATATCTTGACTTCCAGTGGGCGTAGATATGAGATCAGGTACTGTTTCGAATATGCGAGGGTCGACTTGGATCCACTGGGCATAGTTCTGATGCTGTCCGACGACCGGAACACGTCGAGAATCGCGAAAATATGAATTTTTCAGGGTTCGCGATGGGTCTTTTTCGTGTTTTCCGAATTTCTCCACTTCCAGCAGGCGTATATATAATACTCGTGGCCACGAATTGAGCTACTCATTTGGCCATAACCTCCCCACGTTCGCGGTTGCAATCAGTGCGCCGAATTCGATGTGCGTTCCTTCCTTCTCGTTCTGCCACCCGTAAATTACCCGCGCGCCCACTTATGCGCCCTCTCTCCAAGTCCCGCCCCTCCGGCGCGCCGCCACGCCGCGACCCGAGGCGACGCGCCCGGTAGAGAGAAATACTACCCAATTCGTCGTCGCTGGTACCCGCAACGAAGGTTGGCAAATTTGCGGGGCACACCGAGGCTCTCGCCCGATTTTATGACCGTTCGTAAACAACTTCGTCCCTTGACAGCTTTCCGAGTACCATTAGGGTTCTAAATCTGCGATTGGTTTCGGGACTTTCAAAAGCCGAAAGTAACGCTCGCCATTTTTTTCCTTACCGAGCGCTTCGCCGAAAAGCGCTAACGAGTCACGACGAATCTTACCAAGTTGCCGCTGATGACCTTGACACGGGATACGACTTCTTTTGCTACTCCCAACAGCCGGGTCGCGCTGCCCGCGCCGGGAGTCTCTGAAACGAGGCGCTGCCACCCAACCATCTAGCGCGCCATCTAGCGAGCACAGGTCAAAGTTTGCGGATTGTAGCTTTGCGGAGAAAAAGCTCCGGACCATCCGATCGTGGAGAACGATGGGCTGCGCGAGAATGTCTATCGAAAAACCGTTTCGTGTCCGTGATGCCTACGTTATTGGCGGCTCTACGGTCTAATCTGCTGGATTGACCGAGGCGTGACGACGTGAAATGACTCACTGCAAGTGAATTTCGTGCGGGGCGTGATTCAGCGCCGTTTGCCTGCACTGCTCGGAATTCCTGCGCATCCTTGTGCCCTGCTACCTTTCGAAAGGCAAACAATTTCTGCATACAAAGGGCTGGCGAGGCGTGAGAAATATTTACCTTTCCCTGCGCCCACGGTCACGTACCTTCTCCCCCCCCCCTGCCCTCTATGGAAATTTCCACGAATGGAAGGAAGTGACTATTTTGACGACACCGTTTTTTTTTTGACCGGTTCTCTGCGAGTACCAGGCAACTATATTCGTGGAAAGATATTTATGGACACCTACTCGACCGAGGCAGAAAAAAATCACTTCAAATGGTCGCTTTCTGGAAATGTGGTAAAAACTAGGAACGAGCTAGTACTTTGTAAAATCTGAAGCTTTCAGATCACGTTCTTGGGGGCGGGAAAAATGGCCACGAAATTTCAAAGCAAATTTTGGGTGTTTCCTCGGAGAAAATAGTAAAATTTAAAAAAGAACAAGTTGTTTACCGAAGTTTTTGGTAACGATTTTTTTGAAATCGGTGGTCTCGAAATTCGCATAAGATAAATAATAATAATATTGAGGAGAATATTTTTTACCGTTCGCACGTAAATCGACTTACAGAATTGTTTTTTTTGGTCGTGGCATTTTTCAAAAAATCGGTTGCGCAATATTCAACAAAATCGGTTGTTGAATGTGAAAATAATCGGTACGAGTAGTCCCACGTGTAAAAGTGATGTGCACTCCGTCTGCTGTGATTATTCGATCGTTCTCGCGATTTGCGGAGTCACGTAGTTTCGAGAAATCGGTTGTCCGTTGCAAAGCCTGAACTTTCGTTACGATTTGTCGATTGCTTGGAAAAAATCGACACGCTTGTCTCATGCGACCGCGTCGATTCCGTTAAGATTTGTGGTTTTGCAGCATTTCGTTGTCGACGATTCCGAACCGGCTTACCGATCTCCTGACAAGAAAAATGACCGGAAATCGTAAGTCGTCTGGATTGGGACGTTTTTTCATGAAAGATTCCCGGTCTTTATGCTCGGGAATTTCGCGTGGGATGATTTTGACCGGTACGACGACCCGATCGAGCGGCGGTACAAAAAAATCGGTAGACTCGGGAGAGATTCGTTTGGATTTTTTGTTCCGTGCGTTTATGCAAATTTCGAACAGTTTCTAAAATCTTCTGGGGAAGATGACACACCCGAATATTTGGATCTTCCTCTTTATTTTTTCACGACTTTACATTCCTGCCGATTTACCTACACGAATCCGATGGCCGAGGACCGAGCCGGCCGAACATGGGGGCCTAGGATATAGATGGAAAAAAGGGTTACGTCCACGTGCACGTATGTCCAGCGGCGTATTACGGCCGTTTCTTACAGTCTCCGATGCTGGGACCCAGAGACCTGAATAACCGTAGCCCCCGGGGCCTCACGGGGCAGAGTAACGGTCCACGGATCAAGGTTAGCGCTAGCCTCTGCTCAAAGATCTTGTCAGAGTTTGAGAGCCGAGACAAAGATCGTCTTATTGTCTAGACCGACCAAGAACCTCTTGGGAATTCGAAAATCGTCAAACATTTTCAAGATACCGATTCTCGTGAAAAAAAATCGGATGGGCGTCTGCCAACCAAGAATCAAAAAAATACTGGAAATCGGTCATAGCTTATTCGGGAAAGAGAGAAGATCGGTAAGGAATTGCAGAATTTTCGCAGATTTCCAATTTTTAAAAATCGTAAGTTATTCGGATTGGCCTCTGTCAACCGAGGAGCAAAAAAATACTCGGTAAGAAATGCAGGGATGAATTTCGTTAAATTTTGTAGAAATCGCATAGGGATATTAGAGGTGAGGTTTGAGAATGTTCAGAAACCGTTCGTCGGTTTGGCTTAATGACAGAAAGAAAGAAAATCGGTACGACTGGTTTACGAAGAACACTGGTCGGTGGTATCGATCGTTCCAAGTCGAATAATTTGCTGCGCATTAGCATAAGTGATAGAGTCAGCTGCGGTAGCGCGAAATAATGTAACGCGTCTGATTTTCTATAACACGTGACTAGATTACACGCTCGAATAGCCGGAGGGTGTCGCGGTTTGTAAAAATCTACTTATATGGGTCGACGGAGTCGTAGTTGACGGAGTTGCAGCGTTGCGGTTAATGTCGAGACTATTTAACCGGTTCCACCTACGCCCGTGCCTCGTTGCATCGGTGTTCTCCTTTATTTATCTGTTCTTCTCAGTACCGATCTTCGCTTCCTTCCTCCCTCTTCGATTCGTCCTTGTACTGTAACTCCGCCCGACTCATCCTGCATGACGCCCGTACAAAACTTATCGCTTCCGTAATCATTTCTTGCGTGATCGGTTAGAATGCGGGTCAAAGCCTATTTCCGTTTACGACCGAACCGGCCGCCGGTCTCGCATGATCTGACAACGTTGCGCGCGCGCTACCTTCACAAAAAGTATCGGCCTTCCATCATAACCTCAACCGATTTCATATTCTCGATTGCACCCAATACATGCCTTCCCTCGCCCCACGTATCAATGGATAATAAGGATTATCGCGACTACACGGCGAACATTTGGTCAAATCTAAAATTTTGTGCGTCGAACATTTCGCATTTTAGTGTGTTGACTCGACACAATCGTGAACGTTGTTCTCGCAGTCAGTTTTTCCACAAACTGCACAAAAGTGTTATTCGATACTAAACTAACACTATTGAATGATACTCTAGTGATACACTAGTTGGTGTTACTTTTAGCACAGAGTCGTGTCACTTCATCACTACACACGGATTGTGTCGCAATAGCACTAATTTTGTGCAAAAAAAGTCGTTGGCACAAATTTCTGTGTTGACTTTGCCGGAAAATTGTTCAGTGAGCAGCTACTTCATTATGGCACTTGAGAATTGTGTATTCTGCACTGTGAATCGTGGATTGGGTGTTGGCGTAGTGACTATACATGGGATAACACTATTGTGCATCGTGAACTGTAATATATGGAGTTGAGAAGTGCGGAGTATGAATTTTTTAATTGCGAGGTGTGGATTTCGGATTATGCACTGTGCACTTCTAATTGTGGATAATGTGAACCGTGGATTGGGTGTTGGCGTTGTGAATATACATGGAATGGTACTATTGTGCATGGTGAACTATCCTGTATGGAGTTGAGAAGTGCAGAGTATGAATTTTTGGATCGTGAGGTGTGGGTTTAGATTAGATACTGTGAACTTCTAATTGTAGATAATGTGAACCGTAGATTGGGTGTTGGCGTTGTGAATATACATGGGATAGTAGTATTGTGCATGGTGAACTGTCATGTATGGAGTTGAGAAGTGCAGATTATGAATTTTTGGATCGTGAGGTGTGGGTTTCAGATTATGAACTGTGCACTTCTAATTGTGGATAATGTGAACCGTAGAATCGTGGTTTGTGTTTGTAGTTTGTGAATCGCGAATTGTGAAGCGTGGCTGATGAACTGTAAGTTTGTGGTCGTAAATCGTTGCTTGTTAAGTGTGAAGTGCGGATCGTGAAATACGAGTTGTGAACCGTGGATAATGGATGCGGATGGTAAATTACGGTTTGCCAATAAATTGTGAAGCATGGGAAGTGTAAGTTCAAGATCGTGATTTGTGAACTGTGGATGGTAAATTACGAACCACGAATGCTTGTTCGTGAATGTTGGGCTATAAATCATCGAATACGAAATTTTTATCTGTAGATTTGGGTCAGCGACTTGTGAACTGTGCACTGTGCACGCGATATTGTGAACCGTGGATCGTGGATTGTGTATTTGAACTTACGGATTACGATACCAAGACTTGGCGGACCCACCCAGTGATGAACCCAATACTTATATACATATATTCGTACACCGTAGACCACAAATTGTGGTGTGTAAATTATGAACAATGAATTGTAGATTAGCCGTTTTGAATGGCGGATCGAAAATTCCGTATTATAATTTGTATCCATTTGTATAGCACACCGGTATATTCGTTTCCATAGAGCACCAGTCCACAGAATATTGCGACGTTGTCGCGAAGTGATAACGCTTATCAATTCATCGCTGATAAGAACCGAGCAAGCGATAAGCGAAGGATACCCTCCGAAGAGAGGTCTGTTTTCCGAAACATGGAATACAGCAATTCAACGACGACGAAGCAATACAAAAAATGCATTTCCTCTTTGGGTTTAGCAGCCCCACTTTATTTATTTACGCCTACTCGCTGCAATTTACTCCTGTCCTCGACGCAATCCCACCTGTTTGTTCCTCTGCAAATTTTCCATCGCCACAATAATTTTTTGATCGCATTTTTCAAATTTGTTTAATCGTCTTTTATTTTTCTATCGCTTTTTTATTGTTTAAAAAAAATTATTGCTTTTTTAAGAATTTGTGTTGCTTTTTGGTTTTTTTTTTCGCGTCTTATTTTTTGTGCTTGCAAACGGTTTCTGCAAAATCTGCGCGGGTGGTTTTCGGTTCCAAATCTCTCGAGGTTTGTGGTCGAGCAAAAATGTGGGAGGTGCGCATTTGGTACAAAGAGTTTGCCACGCGAGAGAGTGGAGTGTTGTCAGATGGAATTTGCAGGTATTTTCGAGCGAAATTCCTGAAGGATTACTCAGAGGCTAGGCAATTGCCGGGAGCCATTCTCAGGTATAAGGAAAGAGCTCGGCGCGTACGAGAGAGTTTTGCATCGGGGGATGTGGAGGAGCCAAAAACGTGGGGCAGATGCCTCGTCGCGTAGTTTCTTTATCCTCCAATTTCCTTGTTCTGCTTTCCTCCGAGACGCAGCTGTTTTCGACCGAGCATCTGCCGATCGGGGATAGAAAACGTTCTCGACAAAAAACCGTACTTGTCAGAAGCACGAGTATTTCCGAAACGGTTAGCGTCTGAAATCTGTTCGTTTCCTAGATTTCCTTCGAAATCTAGTCTGTCTCAGAGTCGAAGATGGCAGCCAAGCCTGTTTCCAGCACTAGCTGCTACACCGAGCATATTTCACGGCGATTCTTCCACAAAATACGCCAATTTCACGTCAGATCAAGGAATCTATGCCAAGGCGAGACTTTCGATTTACTGCCATAGACAGTGACGCAAAAATGTAGTTTTATTACCGCGCAGGAATTCTAAAGTGCGGACAAAATGGCGCCCATTTTTCGAAAATTCTCCCATTCCATGGCATACATTCCACAGTCCTCAGCATCGAAATCACGGCGATGACGAGACACGACAAATTTTAATCCACCAAGCCAATTTCGCGGTAAACTAGCTAGTTTATCGCCGGATAACCGATTTTGCTGTCCAATTACGCCGAACGATCTTCGATGGAGGAAATAATTTAAATGGATCAGAGATTGGTTCTCGGCTGCTCGAGAAGCAGCAAGCACATCGAAAATCATTTCTCGGAAGATTTGTACAGTCGGAAATAATTTCACCTCGCTCGTTCGCGAATAGCAGTAATAACAACCGAGCAGCCACAAATGCATGTTCGTGATGATGAGAAAAAATGAGAGCATTGTCATTATTTTTATTTATTTAATTCGTCGACATTGTTATTATTATCGTTATTATAAAATGGCATTAATGAGGTGGATGTGTGGAGCGAATACTGGGGATACTGAGATGATATCTGTTATAGTCACGATGTATCGATTATCGTCGTTATCGAGTGCATTAAATGGTTTTATTTATAGTGATTATAAGGCATACAGTGATTATAGATACATGTTGAATTTTGGACTAGCGCAGGTAGATATTTCGAAGCCACCACTCTGATAAGCTGTGACAATCGTGAGATTATTGCTCGCTATAAATCAGGTGATAAACGGTGTTTGATCAACAATGAATGAGTCACGAATATATTCCCTGGCATCGAAGTTCGACAGAGATGTGAATAATGCCACGTGAGAAATATTCGTGATCAAGGAAGTGGAGACGCGTGGCATACGAATATATTTACAACGGTTGTTACGCGCAACCTTTCTTCGACATGGGTGCAACAAAGGGCGTGAGTAAGGCCCGAAGAATTTCGGTCGGATGGCACGACGACGACGAACTTGCTGGTTCTCATTTTTCAACGATAGCCCGCCCGAAGACACGATAATACACGCGTTATTAGAGCACTTCTCTTTAATTTATTACCGATAAACCAATACCCCACGATTGATGGGTGTTTGCAGAGCCTGAGCGCGTGGAAAAGCGATTTTTTTTCTCTCCTTTCTGGCATCGAGTCACTTTTGTAGCCGAATTTCGCCCCGAGGGCGAGAAATAATCCGGATATCATTATTGGGCCGCGGCGCGAGGCATGGGATACGCGGAGGCGGCGCGCAGCGCTCGCGGTGGCGAGAGGCGCAACTAGCGAGTACCAGTGCTGCCACCGCTCCGCGCGCGATCTCGCGTACGGCGTTTTCCCCCGCGAGATCGTGTGTCAAACGAGACATTGAAATGAAATGGTAGGAAATAAACGCCCGGTTGTTTCCTTATGATGGGAATAAACAGGGGTTTGCGGCAAGGAAATGAGGCCAAAAATAGAGCAGAGTTGGTTGGTGGTCCTGGGCGCGCGGCACGTGGTCACGGTGAGTCGAAACGGCAACCGCGTTGCATCCGGCTAGTTTTTAGGAGAGTGACGTGCAACAGCCGTCGCTTTCACGCCACGATTGCTGATAATTCGAATATCGTTTCGTTTCGTATGCGTTTCTAACCTAATTAGGTACCTAGAAGGGGGCAAATTCCGAAAACTAGTAACATTTGGAAAATGGAAAATAAAATTGAGCGGGGGTCGCAGAGACATTCCAGGAGCGCTGGAAAGGTGAAAAAATGAAACCGGTATCGTGAAAAAAAAAGAGAAAAAGGAAAAAGAAATCTTTATTACGTCGAGGCGAACTCTTACCGCGAGTTTCACAACTCCAAACGAATATGGAATCTCGGGGGACTCGAGCGACTGGTTTAGCTTCACTTTTAAAACCACTTCGCTCCTTCTCACCTCTTCGGCAAAACGAGATCGAGGCAAACAATCGTCCATTTAGGCTTTCCAAGCTTTTCACGAAACTTTCCTACACGCGCTGAAACTATACCAGCTCATTCTCGAATCACGTCGTCGATTGATTCACTTTGGGTTTTTCCTCCAAGCCGCTGAGTGGCGGACGAAAATTTTCGGCCAGAGTTACTATTTCTGGATAGACTTTCACCACGGAAAATTTCAGTCCAATTCGTGACCCCAAGCGCAGGTCCTTCCGGACCTCTCGCGCATTGCTGTTCTTCGCTTTTGACCCTTTAAGTCACGAGTTTTTGTAGCCATCGTTTTTTTTGTTCCACCATTTTGAACTTCAAAAATTCGACAGCCCTTCCTAATGCTAATGGTAATTATTTTAAGCAGTTGTGCAATATTGATGGTGTTTTTCACACTCGTTGGATTTTTGGGTATTTGGGTAGATATGTGGATTCCTTGGGTAGTATGTTGTGGCGTTTGCATGTTTGTTCACAAATAAGTCGAAGAACGTAGGTACAAAGACAGAATTGTGTAGTTTCGCGTATTTCGTGATTACTCGTAAGCAGCACGTGGCTGCTGCGTTCGTTGCACACGTGTGGCTGTGTCGGATTTGTGCATGTAGCGGAAGACACGACGAGCATCGCGGCGCCACGTCTGCGTGCGCTTCGACGATCCGAGAGGAGAAAACTGTGTTAACGCGGTGTCAGTGGTTAATCACCGAGCTGCAGGCGCCAGATCTTGTATCTAACGAAATTGAGGGTTTGAGAAGCGGATTCGAGGCATCGAATTGCGAAACGACGTGACAGTATCTTTCGCAGATGTAGACAGCGTAACGCTGCATTTATCCATATCGCTTATCTCGCAATTGGGTCAAACTCGAACACGCTCAACAGGTGGGGTCTCTCGCGAAGACGAGCATCGATGGGAATGAGTCGCGAGAACTTTCCAAACGCAGAATTTTTCTGCTCTCGTTAAGTCGACTGTTGCATCGACTAGTTACATCTAAGTCTTTCGCTTCACTGTTTTCACACTCTTCTCATGACGCGCCATGTTCATTTGACCGTTCGATTTACAAGAGTCGCACGACTCGATGGAAACGAGGATTCGGATGCCTCGGGCGGTGCGCGTCCCACACGGGGCCCGTGGTTTCACTGCATTCGGGTCAACGGCGGTCGGCTGACCAACCCACGTGAAACTATTCCACGCACGGGTGTACGAGAGAATCTTTAGAGAACCTTGGATCGGCACTGACAGCGAATTAAAAGTAAACCGTTTCTAGCACCAGAACTTGAGGAGCCCTGAAACTATATCAAGAGGTAGCCACGAGGTGAGACGAGACGACATAAGTGATGCCACTGGTGAGAAAATTGTGAGTAATAGTCCGAGTAAAACTGGAAAACGTTGAATTAAGACTTGGCCATCTCGAAGCTGTGAATGAGAACGTCAAAGTACATATTTTTAAGTGGGAACCAGATACTCGAGACGGTTGTGGCCCCCAGGTCAGAGCTAAACTAACACGAAGATGAGAGTACTTCCGTCGTCTCGTCGTCGAAGGTATCTATGCTCTCTCCCCGAGCCTTACGTACATTTTGGCCTCTCCTCGAGAACACTCTTCTTTTTCTCTTCATTTTAACCTATTTTCACTTCCAGCTCACTTCCGGTGGCTCGTCAGTTTTTATTTATTACCAGCAGACACGAGTCGCATGCCTTTGCTGGGATGCTGTGCCACAGATTCGTGCACTAGCACACGTCAGGACGAAGTATCTTCAGGAGGGTTGTGAATAGTGCATCGAATCTGCTGATGCAGTAGTATTTCCGTTACCCATTGAATTAATTTTTTTAGTGGGAATAATTCTCATCAACCATCAAGTTAATTTACTTGATAAAAAACAGGTCCATTACAAAACTGTACTACGGCAACGAGTACTAGAAACTGTGCAGTGCATTTGCTTATCATGGAACTTTACTCATTGACGCCACAGTTGTGCAGAGTACTTTTTTTTCAAGCATGGTAGGCGGGTTCACGAAGGTCAATGGGAGAAGTAGTGCTCAGCACGCTTCTATAGTGGCGACGCTCTGCCAAACGCGGCGATCCTTGAAGCTCCATAGCGAGGCAAGCGGCTTAGCGGATATCACACCCAAGCTCCAGGATGTACTGCGATTTGTTGACGTCATCGCTACTGCAGCGCCATGTGGCGCAACGATGGATGCGCGTGTGTGGATTTGCGTAACGTGGAGTAGGCATATGAACCGCGCGTATCATCAATCATCGCTCGTAGTGAGCGGGGGAGCGGCGTCTAATCGTTGACAGGAGCTTGAAGAATTCATGCGACTAGGATTCTGAGGCTAATGCAAGCGGAATATGTTTGCAATCAATCGTGGGGTCCCATTTTTAATGCGCTTTTATTAGCTTAGTATGTTTGTATCCAACAAAATCTTCGAATGCTTATTCATCTATCTATCTATCTATCTATCTATCTGTTTATCCAGCCATGTATTGTTCTATTCATCTATATAACTATCTATCCATCCATGTGATTTTCTATTCGTTGACCTAACTATCTATCCATCTAGCTGTCTGTCTATCTATTTACCTATCTATCTGTCTATCCATATATCTGTCTATCTATCTATCCATCCACGTAATTTTCTATTTATCGACCTAATTATCTATCCATCTAGCTATCTGTCTATCCATCTATCTATCTACTTATTTCTGTATTCAGCTATCGATCTATCTATCTATTTATCTAGCCACGTATTGTCCTATTCATCTCAGTCACTATCTATCTATCTATCTATATGTATATCTGTCTATCCATCCATGTATCTTTCTATTCATCTAACTAACTATCTATCCATCCATGTAGTTTTCTATTCATCGACCTAACTATTTATCCATCTAGCTGTCTGTCTATCTATCTATCTATTTATCTATCTCTCTGTCTATCAATATATCTATCTATCTATCTATCTATCCATCCATCCATGTAACTATCTATTTATCCTTTCATCTACCTATTTATTCATCCACAAGCTTTTGTAGTTAGCAGAATTAAAGAATAAAAAACAAAATTAGAGTCATTGAGAAAAGTAGAGTCATAGAGAAAATTAGTGTCACTGTAAAAAAAGCGTGGGGTGCTTTGTACTACGTTTTTACATTAACTCTGCATTTCGAAATAGTGATAGTAAGATAATTATACCAATTGATATCGGACACCCCACGCTTTTTTTCCAATCACATTAATTTTCTCGTTAATTACTTTATGCCTATATCGAAATTTAGTTGTTACTTTCGAGTTCAATCCACTATAAAAGCGTGTTTTTTAGTCTTTTCAAACTATTATTTTTCGGAGAACATTTGAGAGTGAGGCGGAAGAGGTGCTTTCATGAAAGTCTGCACATTTCTATTGTCAGTTGGCGACACGTGGCCAATTCCAATTGTAAGATAATGATTGGAGGAGCAAATATGGAGAGAGAGCAGTGAATTCGACGGTTTAATCGAAGTTATTTCGTTATTTTGCGACGATGCGACCTTGGCCGTCACGGATTAACCTCTCGACGAAGCCACCCCAAGGGCTTTCTCGAATCGCTCGGACTTCTGAGAAAATAATTTTTGTCTGGCACCAGCTGGCAAACAGTGGACACGTCGAGGAAACGAAATCGAAGTGAAATCTGCGGAAGCATACATCCGGCACCGAAATTGATGTTACAAATTCTAAGGATATTATCCGAAATTACATTTGGATTATTCGAAGATTTCTCCTTGGACAAACGGACCACGCGCATTGCTCTTGCATGTCTTAATAGCTGCCGCCTCTTTTAATGGATTCTCGTTAAAACCGACGCGTTCGGTGTTGTTTTAACGACTTGCTCTCAGGAATATTCTCTTTCACGCTCCACATTCGTAGGCCTTTCGCCCTCATTTCCCGCCAAATCCCTCGCAATAAAAACTGCTGAAAAATGCAGCTTTCCTTCTTCGTTAAAATGCTGTCTTGCGAAGCAGCAAGCTATTTCTCTGCGGCGGATATGGGAACCTTGAAGCGAGGGAATACCACAAAATTGAGGAGTTATCATTTCCAATTTTTTCCACGCGATAATAGCGCAATTTCCATGTATGCTGGATAACAGCACGCGTATACATCGATGGTCGATTAGCAAGTTTCAATTGCTCGACAGACGCCCTTGGAATTCCAAAGTATGTGGGCGCAGCTCGATCTCGCAAAACCAACCGCCATACTTTATTTGAATAAACAAATTTATCTGGATGCATACGAAGAAAGAGAGATAGACAGCGAAGTAGCATCGTATGCAGCCGGCATCAATGTCAAGAATTTTGCCATTTGCAAAATTCACATTTCCAACTCTTGTTTTGTGAACACTGCCCTAACAGTAATTGAAATTCGGTGGGCGATAAATTTTATCGGAGGTGTACTTCCACTCGCAGTTCTCTCAAGCCGGACGTCTCTCGAATTCCATATTGTTATTATTTGTTTAAAGTTTCGCTTACGGTTGCTCGTTCGTTTTACTTGTGACGCACATTCTTCGTGCCAACACGGAGTTATGTACAGGATCAACAAGGCAGAGAATATCGCAGGTCGATTTCGCGATAATATCGAGCCAGAAATACGCACGCAAACTCGATCATTGCTGTTGTTATTATTGCTTCCGTTTTTTTTCTCTTCTTTTTTTTTTTTTTTTTTTTAATACAAATTTGCGATCAGAGAACGTAGATTCACTCGAATTGCTTCGTGTCGTTGGGCAAATGCTAGTTTCGATGGATTTGATTTATCGAACCATCATTATCGATCGTTCCTTCGATACGAGATTGATCTACAAGGTTACGAGACAATCGCACTAACGCCCACTCGTACTCCCTTTCCAATATTGAACAGGATCTACATTCTGAATCGTGTTGCGAACAAATACCTCTGAGAGCTGCCAATCCATTCGCATTGGCACATCGACGTTTTTTTTTTTTTTGACACTGCAAAAACATGGACAAGCTTTTGTAGGTCTTTAAAAAAACACTTGGCCACTTTTGAGATTTCCCAACAATTTTGAAAATAATGCTTTCGCTTCCATACAAATTTGTCTTCAATTAGCACTATTCCTCCAATTTGGGAAACAATTTCTACCATTGTGAAACAGATCACGGAAACTTCAAACAACATTGAAGAGCATTTCTTCAAGTGCTGCAATATTTTTATAACTGAGCAAATATTTTCTCAACTTCAGTGCAGTTTTTTGAGACTTCTGAAAACAACTCTGCGAACGTTTTGTAAGACTAGGAAGTGGGGTTTTTTGTTTTGCCCCGAAGTCTTCGACTGTTGAAGAGAAAAAACGATTTTTGAGAATGACTGTTCATGTTTTGAGCAAGTTTTTCCAGTTAAATATTTGTCCAATGTTTTGCAATGTGGGAACAGGGTTTGAGGTCCTGGGCAAACATTTGTCCAGCTCTGAAAAAATAGTCTCACTTTTCAAAAAATAAATTTTAACAATCTGAAGATGACATTTTTAACTGACAAATTCATGTGGAAAATTAAAGTGGACATTTTCTATGAAAACCGTTGCAAGATGGAGATTGAGGATCCGGAAGGCGTCTCCCGTTACACGATTTCGTGAATACTATTCGTCGATGTCACAGAACGGAAATCTCCCCGATAAAAGTGCCAAACGAAAGAATCATTGATAACGTTTCCAAGTGGGAATCGAGTAACGGAGATCGTGGTGCTTAGATAAACGAGTATTCGACGAATACGTATGCAAATGAGTGAATGAAATGCGAGGAAAATGCTGCTTATGAATGGGCATCTCTCAAATGATGTGGGGAAAAAATGGGCGTGGAAAGATAAGCGAGCGAAGATAAAACGCGAGAAGCGTGGGTCAATAAACAACCACACGAAACAGCATGAGATTGAGGGCATCGATTCTGATTTTACATTTTTTTCGTAATTGGATATTAGCACATTTCACGCGTATGCAACGTATAGGTGCTAAGAATAAGAAAATTGAAAAAAAATAGTGTCCGCCCAACGGGCCACCATTTTCTGGATGTGATCCTCATTTTGTTCTCGCTAGGTCCAATCGAAATTAGCTGTTTTACGAACGTCCTCTCCAAATTAGAGCTGAATCGGATCAGCAGAAGGCAAGTTATCGCGCGAATACCACGATCATGCAAGGATCGCTGTGCGCGCTTTGACGACCTACAGTTTCTGTAAATACGAACATATGTGGTTGCAGCAATTTTTTTCCCACTCCCAAAGACACCACTGACAATCCTTCAGCGCCAAAAAATTATAGGACCACTCTACTCCGCGTGTTTCACGCGCAAAGTTTGCCTATCTACTCGCCTGAGCGAGGACCTCGGCGCGGATTTTGCCTATCTACTCGGGAAGCTGCTCGGGATTTTTTGCCAAATCGATTCACATCTGTACGTTTGCGCGGATTTACAGTGTCGAGATCGGCAAGTCGGGAAAGTGGGGGCTAGACGGGCGCGAAAAGGAAGAGGCAGAAGAGGTTAGGTGTCCGAAAATCGCGGTTGTCGACTCTCTGCAAGAGGAATGAAATCGGAATTCCGTGCAGCAGCTGAGCAATGACGTCTGGTGACCGAAGGAATCTGTGCGCGTGTGCGTTTTGTCTCGAGAGACGAGATCGAGGAGGGGATTGGTCGAGCGCGTGGTGCCATCTGGAAAGTAACGGTACTGCCCGATCTTTTTCGTACATCAGCGCGCCGCTCGTTTGTCCACTACCTCTCTCGCTATGACCTTAACTGGGAAACAAGAGTTTGTTTATGCCTTCGGATTGTAAACGTAATTCGTCCTCGCTATTGGCGCGGAGGGACTGCTGGGCCCAAATGGATCGGCGAATTCGACGATGATCGGCCGGGAACATCGTCCGTCGCCATTACGTGTCCCATGCTAGTGGTAACGGAACGCGCGAAGGTCGCGGTCGGTTACTTTTCCGTTGGCTGGGGAACCGACCTTTTTCCACACGTGACAAGATCCTGTATCAAACATCCTGCAGGACGCAGCTGCTACCGGTACCGTGCTCAACGCTTGGGCAGCTGCCTCGTGTACTCTCTCTCTCTCTCTGCGAGCACGCCTCTCTATATAAGCCTGCCCTCTAGTCTTGTGTTAGTACACAGGCGAATTTTGCAGTTACATTCATTGTCATGCTATCCATGGCAAACAACCCAAATGCTCGGCATCTTTCAATTGAATGCTGTTTCCCTCTAATCAAAAAGGCTGTACGTCACGTGGATCCTATCTCTTTATTGCTACTAACGTATGTATTTATATGAGCGTTGTCCTCTTTGATTCTGCTCGTCCTTCCTCTCGGATCTGGCTCGCTGTCGAGAAATTACTTTGGAAGACTGAATTATTGATATGCATGCCAACGGACCATTTGCCTAGGGTTCGTTTTCCCATTTCGCAGCTGGCTATAACACCGTCAAGGTGATGGGAAAAAATACGGCTTCAGGATACCTCGGAATCGTGGCGATAAAACGAGCGAGAATTTATCTAAGGTAGAGTTATCTGCAGGATCCATAGATCATTCGGGATCGTAAATGATCTGGTGCTCTTTCTGGCCTCCGTTGGGGTCCGAGCCTCCTTCGCGATCTCCAATCGATAGATCGTCGAAACCGGCAAGAATTCCGGCCGATTAACATTCGCTCCACACATGCTTCTCCAAATTTTCCCCTCCCCTTGGGGTAAAAATATTTTCCAGTCTCCGATAACTCCAGTTCTTTGGGACGTTTCCAATCCAACGAACATCGTCATACGAGGGAAAAAAGTCTGCCCTCGACGAACAACTGGCAACTTCGAACCCTTTTTGAAAAATGATTTTCAATTGGAAAAAATTGTAGATTTCAATTTCAATTTTGGAAAACTCGTTTCACCATTTTTGTCAAGGCTGTGGAGACAGAAATTTCGTGGTCTCTTGGTATAGCTCGATTGGAGAACAACTTTTCAAACGTGACTCTTTATTATTGATCGGATCTCAACCAATCGCATGAGTTGGCATTTCGATTATAAATTTAAACGATCGGCGAGGAATTTCAAGACAAGAAACTCACCGTTGGACTTTGCTGGTATCAGCGTGTATCCGTGTGAGAGCAGGAGCGAGCGCGTGTGCGCGGTGAACGTTGAAAATGTTCAATAATGCAATATAATCGAGAACAATGCGTGAATCTGAGACAGTGACAGAGCAACGAGGGGAATTATCAGGCGCCAGAGAAAAGTGCGAGGCGTTTGATGAATAAATCATAAACGCACGTGCGTAAGAATGCGCGATAATCGACACCCGATGGCGCTTAGTGCTCATTGAAAGCAGAGCAAAAAGTGCTCGACGCTCCTAACGAACGAAACTTTCTAATAAATCAGCATTCACGAAGTCTGATTCGACGAAATATCACGGTCCATTCGTGCTGCTCGCACATGCAAGCCCAACAGTGTAGAATAGATATCAGGCAAAATGGTCACAGCGATGCAACTACTTTGTCATTGAAGAAGAAGAAGAAGTTGGTGGAGCAAATCGAGGACGAATTCGGTTGATCGTGACGAATTCGGCTGACCGTGATCAGATCGCCGAAATTCTGCAGAAGAGATCGGTCATCGTCCAAGTACGAATCCAGTTCCATTTTCAGTTCCAATTCTTAGTTCCATTTTTAGTTACAATTCCTAGTTCCATTTTTAGTCCCAATTCCTAGTTCCATTTTCAGTTCCAATTCCTACTTCCATTTTCAGTTCCAATTCCTAGTTCCATTTTTAGTCCCAATTCCTAGTTCCATTTTCAGTTCCAATTCCTACTTCCATTTTCAGTTCCAATTCCTAGTTCCATTTTTAGTCCCAATTCCTAGTTCCATTTTTAGTTCCAATTCCTAGTTCCATTTTCAGTTCCAATTCCTAGTTCCATTTTTAGTTCCAATTCCTAGTTCTATTTTTAGTTCCAATTCCTAGTTCCATTTTTAGTTCCAATTCCTAGTTCCATTTTTAGTTCCAATTCCTAGTTCCACTGCAGTATTGCATTGTCGTTCGCGAAGTAGCAACAGAAGTGCGCCTAGTAATATTTTGCTATTTTCATCGAGTGTTCGCTGAGTCTCTCACGAGTGAGGCTAGTTCCTTGTCACACGAGATTTTCTTTTTTTTTGGGTCTTTAATATTCACGTTCTCGCATTTGAATCGGCATATTGCGTCACGTTTAGAGAATTTGGTGGGAAGGTCATTTTTTTGGTCGAAGTGCTCGACTGTAGTCTCTGGTTGGGTCTATCATAATGTCGGTGCTAACGACATACACGAAGAGATACAGTTTGTACAAATTTTGAGAAAATTGTTTAGTGCTCCTGTGAGCATGTGTATTAAACGATACACGTTTCATTTGCGAAGATCCGGGTACTGGATTAATAATTGTATCGTCAACGTACGGATGGGAAAGACGATTTGCCAATTGCATGCTGCTACGAGAGGTTTTTAAAGTGAAGTGCCCTGATGCAACGAATAATTGAGTTCACCTTGCCTCAATGTTTATCTTTATGCAGTTGCGTCATCAACAATGTAAGAAACAAGCGGTTGGCGAATATTTTTTCAACGGCACTTCATTTCTGGAATGAAGTGCTCTGGTATAACTGATGCCGGAAAAACATGCTCCACGATAAACAATCCATGCTCTACCAAACGAATCAAATGCAAGCGTTTCGAAGCTCGTGCAATGAAGTGCGGTGTTTCAGCAGAAGTACCCTATTGCAACGAATAGGTTTTATCATAAGAACCAAACCGTTGGCGCACATTTTATCAACGGTACTTCGGTTCTGAAATGAAGTGCTCTGTTATAATGGATGCGCGAAGAAAATATGTTCTACCAAACAAATGCAATACAAGAATTTCGAAGCTCATGCAACGCAGTGCGGCGTTTTAAAGAAGTGCCCTATTGCAACGAATAGGTTTTATCATAAGAACCAAACTGTTGGCGCACATTTTATCAACGGTACTTCGGTTCTGAAATGAAGTGCTCTGGTATAATGGATGCGTGAAGAAAATATGTTCTACCAAACAAATGAAATAGAAAGATTTCGAAGCTCATGCTGTGAAGTGCGGCGTTTCAACGAAGTGCCCTATTGCAACGAATAGGTTTAATGTTTCTCCTAAGTGATGAGATAGTATCGGCAGCGTAAAAATAATGAATCTTAAGCACAAGAAATGTCTGTTACACATAATTTACATAAGTTCCCGAATTGAAGTTCCTGTTCCCAGGCTTCGCTGATGTGTCTACTATTGGCAAATATCCGTCGAAAAGTGATCGTATCATCGAAATATCAATAACAATGGGTATCCAAGAATTTCGGTAACGTTGCCCCGAAGTTCGCTTTTCATTGAAGTGCACACAGTGAAGTGCGAAGAGAATTGTGCGGATATAACACCGCCGGGCGAAGTGACAAGGAAGAATTTTGAAAATAGACAATTGAACGTCGTTTTTTGTAACGAAGTGCTCTGCAGTAGCGAAACAACTGAACGACGATACTCGGATAGAACACAACAGTGCGCAAGAGAGCTTGGATAAATATTTGTCTCCCGTTTCGTTACGCAGGTCTGGCTACTACTAGTATCGCGCAAGAAGATCGGTAGGAACTTGACGCGAGGGGATATCGGTACGCAGATCACGTGGTCTTGTTCCTTTGTCATTTACGAGCGTAAACTCGGTCTGTGACGGTCGACCTCTCCAATCTCCCGCAACGGTGGAACTTTCTTTAACCATATATATATATATATATAAACATATATACATATACATATATACATATATATGTATATTTATATATATATACATATATATATGTATGTGTGTATGTATATAGATATAGATATGTGTGTAATGCATCGCGATTCCTTGGCTGAACACAGCTACTAACGAGATATGGCCAACGCAACTGGTGGAGTTCCACAAGCGCGAGAACATTTATCAGATTTCTTCTCGAGCCCGATCGAAATGAAAGTTTGTATCGCGATCGGTGATCGAGGAAGAAGCGATCGTCAGTTTTGTTTGGATTGTGGCAGCTGGAAGTACCATGCTTACCTTGCAAAGGGCTGTTCCTCCACTTCGTAGAGTTCCTCCAGAGCTTTTTTCGACAGCAGTCGTTCCAGGCGCTCGGGTGTCGGGGCTAGATGCCCCGGGGTACTCGTCGTCTCGAACAAACCGTCCGCAGTCATGGCTGCTGGTCACGGTTACGACAGACGATTAATCCAAAATTGTCAAACACACTTATCTCACGACCGTGTCGCTCGGCACCGAACGTTCGACGACAACCAAACGCTCGGATCACCAAAATCAGAAGGGGGAAGAAAAAAAGAACAACAACAACACTGATAGATCTACATGTACCTAGGCACACGCTCGTTTCTTTTGTTCAAAATTCATGTCTAAGAAAATGACCGATTATCCATCGAAAAATGTACACATATACATGTACATACACACACACGCGCGCGCGATTTTAGCGATATGGTTCTCGCTCCACTGTGCGCGAGGGACGTTGAAATTTTGTATTTGCTATTGTGTTTAAAAATTAACGATAGACACCACGCCACTTGTTACAGATCGGGTACTTCGACGTAGTAACATTTCAATTGCTAAACACACTATTTCGATTATCTTTCGATCGCGACGCGGACTTATCACGCGCGCCTCGCTAGCAGTTACACGCGGCCACTCGCCACGAACGCTCACTACCAATTGAAGTGCGCGCTACACTTCGCTACCTTCCCCACCAACGACTGGGATCGACGCCGATACGGAGCCTATCCCTTCCTCTAGCGAGCTCTTTCAACCGTCGTTTTCCCCACTACTATCACTGCCGAGCGAGAGAAACTCGAGGGACGCGGAGAGGCTTATACGGGAAGGACAGAGTTAGCGTGCGGAGTACCGCGTGAGCGCGAGCGAGAGCGAGCGTGCGGAGTACCGCGTGAGCGCGAGCGACAGCGAGCGTGCGCCGCGAGGCGACACGAGTATCCGCGAGCCGTAACGGAGATGCACGACCGAAAAGCCGAATATTAAGTACGGCTCGGCGGGCCTCACGCTCTGAAAGTAAAGCAGCTCGGGCAGCTGAAAGTAACCGTTGCATCGAGCATACTCCGCCGCGTGACACCCGGCTGATTGTTGTTCGCAGATTCACGAATCGCATCATGCTCCGAGTACGGCCGAGCGAGTAGCAAAAAAAAGGGGAAAAAATGTCGCGAACAGAAGTCTCGATGTCGCTTTTCAGGAATTTGCTACCAGTGTTGTTCGTCTGGCGATGCGACGCGTTTTTGGTATTTTGTAAAACTCTGTCTGCTGTTTTTCTCGTGGATATGCCTCGACGACGAGAATTCTTCGCCTCATTTTTCTGTACCGCCTGCATTTCTGATCTCGTTTGCTTCTGGATATTTAGCGCTCGACAACGACTTCTGGTGTCATTTGCAACTGGGTTTCATCCGGATATTTCGGCTGCACGCGGTAGCTATTTGTCCTGTCAGCTACTTTTGTGTACCAGCCTCCCCTCTTGCTGCCCCCGCTTTGTACCAGTTGCTTTTGAGTATTTCGCATCTCGGCGCTGTTTGCTCGCCTAAGATTGCGACGTTAAAATGTTCTAGCGCAATAAATCCTGTCGTTGCTGTCAACGATGCTTGTAACGTTTTTATAGTCATGTCGTTGTATGGAAGCGCGGCTGTTTCACGTAACGGCTCGAAGCGTCTCTCCCGTGATCTTTGAAAATGTTGAAAAGCAAACTGTTGACGTTTGTAAGAAGACCTAATTAGACGTTGAACGGAGCAGAAATATGCGGCAAACTTTCGAGAGACATGCGAATAATAATTAAAATACGTGGGTATACGGCGTACCTGCCGTCGTTGTGGCCTGCGCCTTGGCAGGGAGAGACATAGGCTTACATAGGATCACTACGGGACTGCACAAGAGATGACAAGCCTTTGTAAATGGTTGCGTATGGTTATGGCAGTGGAGCATGAATAATGCAATGCATAATTTATCAGTTTTGCGAGACTGGAGGACTGGAGGCTGCTGGCATACTATATGCCATGCCGTGCTGGTGCACGAGGATATTACGGATTTCCTAATACGGAGACCTTTGAATATTGGATAAATCAGAAATGTATCTACCTACCGCGAAGACGTTGGTAACCCATTCGCGGATATCGCAACACGTTCGATCAGTCTAATTTTCACGTTTCTCGTTTTCCAGCCAATGAGTCTCTCCTACCTCGCTTGCCCGAGGTCTCCAAACGAGGGTCTCAACAACCAGGCAAACTTCGCATCTGCAAAAAAGTGTTTCGCGTTTAGGGGGACGAATACTAGTTTGGCATCCTCCAGTTTCTTCCATAGGTTTGGAGTCGAGTGAATGCAATGTTCATTTGGGCCACGAAGAGCAGGGGGGTGGGGCAGATTTTCTGACCAGCGCTACCTCTCCTTGGACCTCACTGGCATAACTTCGGAAGATGTCAGAGTACCGGAAACTTGGGTCAACCTATTGTGGAGTCCCAAGCTTGGAGAGAGTGAGATTTTTCGTCCCAGCGGTTGGATCTTTGTTTTCCTAGCCTCGTCCTCGGATTCTTCCCTCGCCATCCTTTTGCCAGATGTATCGCAGCACGAATTTTCCCGAACATCATTTGTCACAGACGGTACACCCCGATTTATCTGAATACTACAACGCGATGACTAGACGAACAAGACCATCCCCTCACCCCAGCTTCCAACTACTCTTCGTCACGACGAACAGAAATTCCAGCGTAAGTGCGAATCAAAAATCGTGTGGAGATATGTCACTACCATTCCAATCCACATCTCGAAACGAGCCATGATTTAGTATCCCTCCCTTTATAGATAGCCACTGTAAGCCACTGTTCCTAATACTCTCGGGCGCCACCTCCAAATCCCTTGATATATTATCGTTCCTCATCGCCTTGAAAGATGTTGCTACACGTGTGATAGAAACTACATTTTCGCCTCTACTCTTCACCTCAGCATCGAGTACTCAATTAAATATTTCCGCGTAGCCAAAAATTGCGCAACTAGAGGAGGGCCCCCTCGAACTGTTTTTGGGCGGCCTTCAACTCTGCCCCAAAGCTTTTATTTTTTCAATAGACCCAGCATATGAATTACAAATACGCAGAAAATTGAGAAAACTCAAGAAAAAAAAATATTGGGGGGGGGAGGGGGGCATTTTGCCCAGATTTCAAGTTTTTTATTTTTTACTGGACGCAGCATATCTATTCCAAATGCGTAACGAGGCACTCAAAACAAGTATAACGAGTGGACTAAATTACTCTTTTCTTCTTAAGGGTCCCATTTTGCCCCCCCACAAGCGCCCCTCTCCCCTGCCCTATCTTTAGAACCAGGTGCACGTGACACATTACGCAATGATAGAACAGCGATGTTATATCGGCTCGCAGCACAAGAGAGGCTGCAATAACACGTACTATCTAGATTGTATTTATAGATCGTGAATTAGATTTTCTAGTATCAGGTGCTACGATTTACAAAGAGACAAAATATATATCCTCGCAGCGTTACGAGTTCCAAGGAATGTAGGTGAAAAACATTCGATCGACGAATCACGCGTACCATAATCCCAAAGCTGTAATTCACGATGTACAAGTTTCTAATTCACATTAGTTATATTCAAGGAAGTGCGGAATTTGTTTAACGACTTTACAACTAGATTGAAATGTGAGATTCACACGATCGCTTGTATTGAATCCAACGCGAATGCGTAGACATAAATAGCAAGGATTATTATTATCAGGATTTTATTGAATATTTATTGATTGTCGACTGTTTTTTTATGGAAAAAATGTGATAGCTAACTTTTTCTTAGCTTTTCCTTTGCTTTTTCTTGGCAAACATTTGCCTTTTTCTTGACAACAGTTGGCGAATAATCAGCAGCAGCGGTAATAAAATGTCAGCATCCGATTTCCATCTACCGATCACATTCGGGATTTTTGTCATCGATCGCGAATGCAAATTATTGTTTATCGTCACGATAACCGAGTAGATGGCCTTGGGAATGGGAATGGTACGAAGAGTTTAAAAATAGCTGGCGGAAGTACCGATCTTCGGCGAAAAATCGGCAACCGATTTTTGCCAAACCGTGCAGTGGTTCCCAGCTGGATGAAGTATGCAACCGGTTTTTTATTGTTACCAGCAGAAATCGGTATTTCGAAGATCGGTATTGGCAGTTGGAAAAAGTTGAGGTTAGAGTGACGGATATTTAGAATTCAGTGACTCGAATGGCTGCGTCATCGATTTTGTTTATTAACGTAACAAGCAACAGGTGGTCGCTTTGTTGTTGCAGTGTTTCGAAGCTGCGAGTATCTCGTATAATTTTTTTTTCAGAAGAATAATATAATATTATTTTCTTATCGTATCGGGAATCGGAACGCGTCTGGAATCACGGCAACTTTCCCTCCCACGCAAACAAAGCGACCGTTCGTAGCAACGAGCAGAGCGAGCGGCAAGGAGCAAGAGCGGATGAAGTTTCAGGCCCAGGCCTTTCTAATCTGAACGAACGCGATGTTTTCAAAACCGTTAGTAATTCTAGAGTCTGCGTTGCCTACCGCGTGGGGCAAGGACGATCGAGGCCGCACGGAAACCGTGCGAGTCAGAAGTAATAGCGACCTAACCTAACCTAACTTGACGTCCAGAGCGGACGAACGAAACCAAACCTAACCTCGTCTCTCTTCGTACGATACGAGGATACGACGTGTGTCGAGTTTTACGAGAGGCGAGTCGGTAACGCGGTTTCCTCCTCGGCTCCTCCGCCTTTCTCGATCGAGGAAGAATCGGTCTTCGATCGTTGATCCCCCCCGATCGTCGACGACCCTCTGCTCGTTCATCCGTTTCTATTACAGGAGCCATGAGCATCCAGACTCGCGAAGACTCGGGGGGCCAGGAACGATCGGACGTTGGAGTCAGTCCCAGCGTGGGAAGGGACCCCAAAAAACGATCTAGTTTCAGCGATGCACAAAGTCTGAGGATGGCATCCTTAATGTTCCAATCTAACGATTTTTGTCTCTGGCTCCGAACAGACAGCATCCAAAAAAAAACGGGCAATCAAACAAGGTGGACCCAAAGACGTTGGGGTCCAAGAGATCTGTAGCCCAGGAAAGTTTGGGTCCCAAGAATCTGTACCTAAGAATTCACCATTCCCAAAATCCTGGGTCCGCTACGAATGTGCAGAAAGTTGAAGTGTCGCAAAAACAGACAGCATCCGAAAAAACGGGTAATCAAACAAGGTGGACCCAAAGACGTTGGAGTCTAAGAAATCTGTAGCCCAGGAAAGTTCGGGTCCCAAGAATCTGTACTTAAGAATTCACCATTCCCAAAATCCTGGGTCTGCTACGAATGTGCAGAAAGTTGAAGTGTCGCAAAAACAGACAGCATCCGAAAAAACGGGTAATCAAACAAGGTGGACCCAAAGACGTTGGGGTCCAAGAAATCTGTAGCCCAGGAAAGTTCGGGTCCCAAGAATCTGTACTTAAGAATTCACCATTCCCAAAATCCTGGGTCTGCTACGAATGTGCAGAAAGTTGAAGTGTCGCAAAAATAGTCCAATTATATCCAGGAAGGAAGCTCAGTCACAAGCGAGCATAGATCTCTGTAGCCATTAATTTCTGTGTGGAAGCTACCCGATTGTAAAAATATCTGGACCCAAAAGAACTTCATCGTATTTTGACCCCTGTACTGATTTTCCTCCGAAGTACCCAAGTCGAAGAGTGTAGCTAGACACATTCCTCCCTACCAAACGGCCCCGCCATGGCAAGATGTGAAGACATGGGCGGGGAGAGGGGGCTCAGGCCCAAAGCCCAGCTGCTTCGCTAGCGAATACATTCGACTTATTTCTCGTCAATTCGAAACAGAATCACTTTCAAATTTCTTCCAGTGAGCTAGTCCGTTGCCGCTTAAGATGACTATGCATTCTAGTGTCGGGCATACAACTGGTGGCAATGGACTCAGCTTCCGTGCAGAGCAACAGTCGAACCAATTTGTTTCGCCATTTCAGTTTTCCCCTTCTGCGTGAAGATTCGCGAGGCCTTCCACGACTCTTTCATCCAACAGCTCCTTAAGCCCTGCTTGTGGGGATCGTACCCCAGCTGCAAGTGTTCATCGGGACATCTGCAGCTGAGGGTGTTAGTCTGGATATCCGCAGCTGAAGTCTCGCATCTGTAGGATTCGCAGGTGAAGATGAATCCCTAAGAAAATCCTCGCTCGCGTGGCTCATCCGTGAAAGCTGGTTCCCCATTGAAAGGCTTCGCGAGCATCACTTGACCACTTGAACCCGTCACAGAAACGGATGCAATAAATTTAAATTTCAAAACACAGGATGAACAAAGAAGCGCGTACTTACTCCGAGCTCATCCACTGTTTTCTTCAGCCTCCAGACCGCCGAGAATTTTCGGACTCTAATTTCATTCGGCCCCACCCCAATCCACCGCCTCATTCCGCTCAACGAGCATCGATGCACCGAGCGCGAGTATTTTTAGGAAAACCAGTTCCTTTCGCCAACTTCCTTCGGAGGAACGCTCACCAGCTATAGATATACGGAGGCCCGTTGGATTTGGCAATTTTAACCGCGTCCTTCGCTGCAGCTACCTTAAAAACGATATCGAACCTTAAGATCGGAGCTTAGCCGTTAGTTTCTTGCTGCTCGTTCCAAAACGTTCCAATACGAGACGGAAATCTTAATTCCTCTCCGCGTCTTTCTTTCCGCAATTCATCCGAGAATGAGTAAAAAAAAAAAACCTTAAGCCCAGTTTCTGCACCGTGAATATCGAGAGCGAAATAGGCTCGTATTGAGTAACTTCGCCTCGTTCTTGGCAGAAATACGTCCCTCGTTGCTATTATGTAGCTCCCCCCATGCTAGTTACGCTTTTTATTTTATGCTCTGTTAGGAATGTCGGTCGACAACTAAACAGCGCCATTAACCGTTCACAGCGCACGCGAATTACCTTTGCATGCAACGCAGGTGAATGATTACGTCGCGAGGTGTTCCCTTTCGTATCACGTTGCAAAAACATTCGCTCCTTGCTCGAGCGTTTATTTCTCTTAAATACCCGAGCCGAGAAAAATGCCACGACGATAAATTCGACGACAATTGTTTATTGCTTTGAAAAAAAAAAAAAAAAAAAAAAAAAAGGGGTGGGGGGCTCGAAACCGTCGTCAACAAACCTCGCGGAATAATACCGAAGAAATTGAAAGTAGTTGCAGTCTGCTTTGCATTACTCGAGCCGGCGATGGCGATGAAGAGGTTCACTCGAGGCTTAATTAATGGAAACTCGTGCTCGACTCTGGTATCATAACTTTGGCTACCCTCCGCATGATCCTACAATGTAATGGTAATTGCCTCCTGAATATCATTCGGTTTAATGCAACGATTCGTATAACGAATGTCTCCTATCTGTACTCAGGTCGCACAATCGTAGGCTGCAACGAGATACACGCAAAGCCATAACAGCACACAAGGATCATATATGACACAGCAAGAGGACTCTGAATTTGTTTAATCCAAAAAATGGATGTGCATATTTTGTTCACCGTCAAATACTACGTTTGAGATGTGTTTGAGAGGACTTTTGCAGTTAAGAGTTAACGAGTTAAGAGGGAAGGTGGTGGTGATGATGGGGGGGGGGGGGGGGCAAACGGGGTACCTAAGAAAATACGAAGGTTTTGTGAACTTAAATATGCTGAATCGCTTTTCTTTGAACTATAATCAACGTGAACAGACCAATTTTCAATTGCCAGGGAGAAAAAAACAAATCATTTTTGCAGCCAACATGGGGCACCTCCAAAAAATGATTTTTTCCAGTAAAGTGAAATTGATAAAATACATTTTTGGTACTCTTGATAACGTGTAATGATGCTAGATGCCATTTTTCACCATTAATGAAGGTTTTCGAAAAAAAAATTACGAATTTTTCGGGGTACCCCACTTTGCATCAAAAACGCATCAATTGAATTCGAGCAATTATCAATATCTTGAAAAATGCTTCACTTGGCTTCTAATAATTACCAATTTTTTGAAAAATGCATACAATATAAAAAATATGTATGGATGAAATATTAATTTATAGAATTGTCAAAACTGGAAACTCTGGCCAGCAATTGTCACGATGAACTGAATAAGAAATTAGATCATCAACACTTTTTTCAATTCGGGCATTTTTTGAAAAGTGAATAATTCAACAATTTCATTGATACATTTTTTGTGAAATTGATAATTGAAAGGATTGAATTGATGCATTTTTCAAGTAATTAAAAAGTTGAAAAGTTCAATTCATGCATTTTTCAAAATAGTGATAATTAAAAAAAAATTGAAGTAGTGCATTTTTCAAAAAATTGATAACTCAATCGAAAATAAATTACGAAAAAATGTATTTTTCGCAACCCTGTATGGAAAAAATGTGGGGACCAAGGGATTAGTCTCTTAGTCTCTTTATAGGGGAGGACGGTAGCCAGAAGTGTCGCATCACAGAAGAGCATCCAATGTCCAGTGTAATCGACAAACTCATAAATATTTCGTATCTAATGTAAACGAATAGCGACTACCGCTGCTCTTTCACAGCGATACGAGCAGCCGGCGTTCAGCAAACAGGAAAGAGTATGAAAGCGGTCCTTGTTGCGAAGGGATGAGGGCGTTTCTCGTGAGAATTTATGTGTTTTCCGTATTCATCACGCGGGTTGCCGCACGCGCCCCGTTTCATTAGAACGAGTCTATGGAGGGTGCGTTTTGGTGATCAAGGTGAAGGGGACCCCGGATCGATACTTGAACCGGAAACGAAACACTGCCTCCTCCATTACTTACCGTTTTTCAAACGTTTCCGCCAACACGTGACTCCTGTGCGAACGATCAGCTGTCAATTTCCGTTTCCCATTGGAAGTTCCTGTTTTTATAAAGACACCCTTTAAGGCCGTCGAGGAAAAAATGTAGCCCTCGCAACAGAACAAGAATCGTGCGATAAGTTTTTCGAAGATCGGTGGTCCGATGGTTATTCTTAACAAAGCGAATAGTGCCCTTCATTAAACAGAAGCAAGGATCATTCTCTTCGCTACTGAGAATCGGCCAGGGGGGGGGGGGCAGGACGGCCCCCTCTAGTCTCTAGATTATTTTTTGTGGCCTTGTTTAGAACAATAGAACTTGTTTTGGTCTATCTCGAACGAATCCATCGTTAGTTTTGGTAATTGAAAAAAAAAACAATTCGGGGCACGACGGACCCCCTTCAATTTTTTTCCATCTTATCCTGTTTACGAACTACAGACTTTATTCTGTTCTGAAATCGGCTATGAAGTCTGAATTGCGAATAAATTGGAGACAAAAAATTGGTAGCACATTTTCGAGAGGGGGTGCTCGTACCCTGCCCCCCCCCCCCCCTACTTCCATGAGAAGCAGAATTACAGACTTTATTTTGTTCTGAAATCAGTTATAAAGTCTAGATTGTGAATAAATTGGAGATAAAAATTTGATAGCACATTTTCTAGAGGGGGTCCTCGTGCCCCACCCCCCCTACTTCGTTGAAAAGCAGAATTACAGATTTTATTTTATTCTGAAATCAGTTATAAAGTCTAGATTGTGAATAAATTGGAGACAAAAAATTGGTAGCAAATTTTCGAGGGGGGCCGTCGTGCCCTCCCCCCCCCCTGCTTTTACGGAAAGCATGTTTGCAAATCATGCTTTCGTGAATGTGGGAAAAATGTGGGGAAGAGAGGAAAACCGGGTTTCGATGATCCTAACGTCGTGAATTGAAATGTTACGATAAGATTGTCGCAGAAAAATGTATAAACATGAAACTCGAGTTAAATGTTTAAGTCTATTCGCTGTCACCGCATTGAGTGACTCCGAAGGAAATCGTTCTGATGAAATGTATTTGTTGATATCCAAGAAATCGCTGAACGCGTTATTCCATATCATTTCGTCATCACTAAATCCAGTGCCTTCGTTTACTAACAACCGCGTGTTTCTGCGAAAATTCACCGATGTGTGTAATTATTAACAAAGCTTTCCTCGGTTCCGTGAATTTATATCGCAATCGTTTGAAGAACTGCCTTTGTTGTTCTGCGCTCGCTCCTTGGTACAGCCAATTCATGGTGATGCGTGTGTCTTCGTCCGTCAACGATCTCCGATGAGGGAAAACAGCCGAGCGGACGTTGAACTACCGGAAGACCGCGCAATTCGAAGGTCGTCAAACTGATCGAGGTAGTGTCTGGCTTAGATGCTTGAAAAGCAGTTATTTTTGTCATTTTTTCTAGGATTTTATCACCACAGATATCGATACATTGATATCTCTTACACTTTGGGTCAATTTGACCCTATCCACTTTTTGAGCGTCTACAACGTCGGAAGTACCGAACCTTTTCTGTTGAAAAAAATTGGAAAGGCAGTTTGAATAGTGTAGAAGTACTTTATAGGTACTAGAAGTGTCTTGGAAGTCTTCAATAAACATAAAAAATTCGCGAACATTTTTTTTCGTTGAGAGTAATGAAGTTTTGTAAAAAAAAAAATCTTTCTTGATTTCTCGTAACCGTTTTTTTTTCACAGATGGTTTCAGAGATGATTTGAGAGTTTGGTGTAACTGTGTCAACAAAGGAGCGAAGAATATTTTATCTCATGTGTCGTGAAAATTGAGTTGTATTCTTGGAAGCTCGATCAAAGGGGATGCTATTTTCTCGGATATCGCCTCGATATCCGGATGTAGCCATTTCCCGTACATCTTCTGTAGAGTTTGAACGAGGTATAAAGCTCTGAAAGCTGTGACAGCATCGAGGAACGATCGGATGTCGATTGTCCCGCTTCGTTGGGAACCTAGGGACCGAGGAATAGTCGTGAAACCCTTTTCACTCGTTGTTGTTCCTTCTCTCTTGAGGGATTCGAGCTAAATTGTGTTAGTAGAATTTTGTGGCTGCTCTGTGGTACGACGATCTCCCCTCGCGAGGCTCGATTAGAACGGAGAAAATACGAGGGTTCGACGGTGGTCTTGATTGTATGGTACACTCGGGAGCCACTTGCGGATCCATCTCACAAAACGACCCGTTACGAGGACAATGACTCGGAAATTTTGGGGTGTTCTCACAATTAGATGATTGCGACGCGTGAACGCATACTTTCAAGATTTATCGATGCCATTTCTGAGAGTTGCCAAGCTCGTTCTTCACGGATTCGCCCCTCCATGTTCCTCGATGAAATACGCTTCACTGCTGTTGCACGTTGCGAGGGCTGTACAATTTGGACTGATGAGACTGAAAGGAGATCGTTTTCGGACCCTCATCCTAGTCCAGAGTTGATTTTTAGACGAGGACTTCGCACGTGGCATTTCGACTCAGATAGCCTTCTACTTAAGTTAGCCTTCACGTTAGTCTCATGACGGCCAATGACCGACCTCGCTAGTCGCAATAGTTTTTCCTTTGAGGTATTCGGTACCAGATGAACCTCCTTGAAATGAAAATGAAATAACGTATCTGTGTCAATATAATAAACAGACTCGCCTCCTCGAGGGCTGCGAGGCTCCTCAAATGCTCGTCTGTGGCTTCCTCCACATCTAACATAACATGCCGTCTTACTAGGAAAAGTCTTAAATATTGTTTATACATTTTACCAGAACTCTGCTTAAACAAAATGGCGGTGGCTCAGCGTTTTTCAAGAGGCGTCTTTTTGTCATGGCTGCATAGCCAAACTATAACTGCTGCAATTTCAAAGATACAATAATGCACCACAATCAGCAGACTGGGCCTGTGATGACGTTGGTATTTTCAACAACTTGGGCTCTGTCTATCACACTAGATGTACTCGGTGAGTTATAACCTCAAAAACGAAGACAAAAAAACATATTTTGAAAGTCAATAGCATCAGAATGATTCAACATCATGAACAATAGAATAAAGGCACTGGTTATAGACTAGTCAAGAGTTGCGTGCCTTTAGTTTTTTCTTAAATTCACTAATTTTTTTATGTTGCAACCAGTTACGCCATGTCACAGCGTCACACTGATTGAAACTCAGCAGCGTTGGGTAACCATGGCATATGTACACATTGACACTCATGGGGGGTGCAGCAGCATACGAAGGCCTACCCGCTTTAGGCGGCCTGCCCCCTTTAGGCTACTCGCGCCTGTCTACCTGGCAATCGGTTGAGGGTCCAGGACTATGATGAAAAAATGGTCGTTCTGCTTTTTTAGGTAAATCAAGAGCGATGAGGAAACTGAGCTGCGTCGTGAGAATATAAATACGTGCTTTACCGAGGTTGGTGCATTTATTTTTCAACCCAGATTCCTGATAAGCCCTCCGTACGTGGCTCAGACTCCCACAAAGAACGCCAGAAATGTGGTGACCATGACGTCAAATGGGAGATAATAAAATGGGAGATACGAGAATTCGTGTAGTGTGAGAACGCAGCGTGTACCGTAGGTAAAATTTCGTTCACGTTATCGTGACCTACCGCACCAATTGCACGGAAGCTCGGGGCGTGTTTAAAATAGAATCCGATGGCGGGCAAGTTCAAACGAGTGTCGTGCGATAAGGGATCGTATTATACAGGCGTGGGCGACTCTTCCGCGTCTGCATATCCTAACTCCAGATCCGCGCACAGACTAAGGATGGACTCTGTTATCTGAAAAGTTAGGCCAGGAGCTCCTGGAAGTCAGGCTCGACACTCACCCGTGGACTCTGGTTTTTTCCTTCTTCTTTTTCTCAAGCGTGTTATTTCTGGAAGCGATACCGTGATTCGTCCGTTGGGAACCTTCACGCGAACGGGTTTTTAGACAAGGAATATCGAGGCTCTTCGACTCAGCACCGGAGGCACAGTTTTCGGGTGCTAAACCTAACTCCGTCAACTCTCACATTTCAGACGAACATCCTTGGCACGAGAGGTCCTCGCTCGATGGGTTCTCGAGTGTTTACCGAGGGTGATAACGCCCAGGAGTTATGAAAACGCTTTCCCATTCGCTTACGCACACACGTGGCTGCTGCACCCTTTCAGTGCTCTCAGGAGGGTCGCCAGGTCGTTGGAGTACGCGCAATATTTATAGCTTTCTCTCGCATCTCTTCGGTCCTTTGATTGGTCGGGGAAGCCGAGGAGCTAGATGACGGAGAAAGGTCCCTTTGAGATTTTTTTTTTTGAAAAGTCGATCACCAACGTAAGAAGTTGAAAGGATAGATGAACGTAGATACCTTGGTATTACTGTGGACTATGACATGGAATGGGACAAACATATTGGTAGTATTATAAGGAGAACAAAGTGCTGAACCTTCGTTTTTGCAAAGCTCTCTAAGTTCATGAACAAACGAACTTTATTAACTACATGTTACGCACTTTTTAAGAGTTTCGTAAGCTATGGCATTATGGCCTGGGAAAGTGGGTATCAAACTCGTTTAGAAGAATTGGATAGATTGCAAGACAAAATGTACTTAATAAATATGTACTCAATTAGTATGTACTTGAGTTGCTAGAACATCACTATGGGGATTTGAAAAATACTGATGAACAAACTAGGACTGTGACTAGAAGCAAAAGTATAATTCTAGCTGCACAGATTTGGAGGTTAGGAAAAAGAGGAGTGCATGTAGAGCAATAGTGACGTATAACTCTCTACTCACAGAGTTTGCAAAGCTATTCCAAAAGAACTGGGTAAGATTAGATATAGCGTTAGGAGGATATGCTCAAACTTTTGGTTCAAGATAATACTGCTGTTGGGATATGCTTTATTGTTTTTATGTATCGAGATATTTCAGATAGCTATGTTATGTAACCTGGCCTATGCACAGGTACTACACGTACCTCTGACCGAAAGGGTTAACGCCGGTAGAGGTATCGGCATAGTGGTATCGTGATTGAAATTGCACGCATCGCGAACTATGTCAAGTTTGCGCCGATGGGCACGAGTTGCGAGGTTTTAATTTCAACGACATAATGCATCGCCGACACGATTGGCGTCGCGGTTCTTTTGCCAAGAAGCATCCGTTGGCTCTGTTTTCATTGGGACATCAGTTGACGCCAACGGACGCGCGACACTGGCGTCGTGCTCAATAGCTAATTCCCATTATATCAGCACGACTCCGCGACTCGTCCAAAGGAAGTAACACGTTGGGTACGTTGGCGCCACGGATCGCCGGGCATATCTCTTCTCTGAATCACCCAAAGTGACGCGACGGAGTCGCTGAAGAGAACCGTGTTTAGGTTGTCGGATATGCATCGGAAGAGGATATATTGAGACACGCGACTAGAAGCGACGAACAAGGTGGAGGCGTCGAGGAAACTTCTCGCGAAGACGGAAAGAGAGGAGGGGCAAGACGCCGAAGGTATTCTCGTATGAGCCCGATGATGCTTCTGTCCGCACCTCTTTTGTGACAGTGGCGCGGCAGATCGACGGTTCGCGCCCCGTTCCGGTTGCTATGCGCAATCAGTCGGTGTACCTATATTCGATGATCTCCAGCAGTCTCACTGGTCTTGGCAAGTCTCGACTCGTGGGACTGAGTCCACGCGACTCATCCCCACCGACCCATAGCTTCGCGATGCGTTGGCAAAACGGGCCTCTGCTCGCGGAGTTCTGGAGAGCTCCAAGGACCCACGGTAATCCGCAAGCATCGACTCATCGGGCAACATGTTTGCCGGAAGTTTCACGAGTGGATTACATTTGGGACGATTATGCCATTGAGCTTTTTGAAGTGGTGTACCGAATTTCGCTGGTACAGTTCGATAGCTTGCATCGAGTTAATCTTATCGTGGCTAGATAGTTCTGACTCACCTAGTTTACCAGCTCGAATTGCTGTGACACAAAAAAGATCGGTGCTACCTACGCAATAGCGGCTAATTATCGACGAGCAGGTTATGAAATTCGGAACAAAGATGGCGTCGACCGTAGGTGCTCGGTATGTGGATCGCGGAGGTTGCGGTCGTACGGCATCCGGTAAAAGTCACGCGTCGGGGATACCCCGGGGTTCGAGAAGCATATTAAGAACGCTAGACTCGCCGGGAGAGGAGGTGGGTTCTGAATAGGAATATCCCTAGATACCAAGCGACGATCCGACGCGATCCAAATTTCGATCACTCGGGGTTTTTGAAAGTTACGCAACTGTACTTTGAGCGATATGATTCCCCGAAAGTCTCGCGAGAGGAACGACTCGTGTCTGAGTATCGTCGTAATCGCGAGGGCCGCGTGATCTTACGATATCGTCCTTCGGTTGCGTGCACAAAATGGCCGCGGGGACGCGACCGCGAGATGGCGCCGGGCGCAACCTCGCGGATATCAGCTGATTTCCATTCTTGCCGCGTATTTACAAAGCGAGTTCGATAGTTTGTTCGCGCAACGGTATTATAACCGGTCATATTATTACTGACTCACTGAGACAACGCGAACCACGCGTGATTCGTCGCGTGTTCTCGCGGTGAGGCTCTCCCGGAGTGATTCATCCGAGGAACGCGAGGAGGACTCCTTCTATTTCGAACGAGGCGCGCCGTTCGTTCTGTCTGTTTGCAACTGGTAATAGACCGTCTTTGCTTGGCAAAGAATCGCTAATAGCATACTCGTCGGCTCCCTGTGATTCAAAGATGGCACGCTCGTGGTACATGGCTTTACGATGCTCGGGTCGGATGCTATTGTGTATCGCTGCACAGAAGCAGATAGGCCACCTCTTCGCAAGGCTGTTCGTACCTGATTGCACTCTGCAAAGTGGTCGTCGTCGTACGAGATCGGATCTTGCACCACTCAGCTGTCGATCGAAATAGAATTTCAATCCGCTCGAAGTGGACCGCGACGATTGGTACGCGAATCGTTACATTTGCCAATTCGTTTGTAGTTTCGTCACGTCGAATGCTCGACACCTGTATCGGAAGTCGCGAATCCAACGATGAACCAACCATTTTTCAGAACATCTCCCAAACTATCTACCGTTGGATAGGCACCATTCAAACACGTGAGAAACAGACGTTCTGGAGAAAAAAATGGCGCACCGACCGGTTTCTTCTAGTCATTTGCTCTCTACGAAGCGTCATTTTTCTAGCTAGTCTTACGAGCGGAGAGGATATGACTCAGGGATAAACTCTGGGCAGCGGATGCTTTTCGTAGTTCACATTCGTCGTCACTCTTGCACTTATGCTCGTGATTTGCTTGGGTGATTTGGAAATCCCGGACGGATTGATGCTGTCACATGATCGTGACCCCAACACCTCGTCATTCGCTAATGTCACGCGATTACTAAAGTTTTCCTGTTGCCCTTATCACGATGATCGCGATGGCCATTGGTCTCAAGGAGAGTCGAGACCACGACCGCAAAGTTGTGGCAATAACTATTTGCGTTTTTGTGATTAATACGAGGCGACGAGCAAAAGAGCTTCATCTTGTTATACGTCTTGTCAAATTACGGGATAAAACAAAAATCCGCATACCAGCATATTCGTCGTTCCGTCAGATTAATGAAAATTAATGGGCCTAGAATAATTGGAATAGTTTTCTTGTTAGTTCACAGAGTTGTCGACGTAATAACCGTTGCATTGGGGACGAGCATGGGACGCTTTTAGACCGTTCGTATCACCACAGGCCATTCTGTTCTTAGGATCTATTTCAGTTGAGTATTTGGCAGGCTACATACTTGCAAAGGTATTCTTAGTCTGGTACTAACCTCGCTCGACCATCTCGAAGTTGTTCCCGTTCGAAGTATCTTTGGTGATCGTAATCAGACGTACTATATATATATAGCTATCGGGGGTCGGTAACGTAACCGTGATCGTTTCATTCCGATCCTTGGCTAGACGCTGTCCAAACACCAAGATGATCTTTTCGGGTAGCGATGATGACTGAAACGAACCTACATCCATAAAGTGTTTCCACGAATAGAAGCTTGTTAGTCGTATACCTATTGACTTGTTGGTCGTATACCTATTGACTTGTTGGTGGTATACCTATTGACTTGTTGGTGATATACCTATGGACTTGTTGGTCATATACCTATGGACTTGTTGGTGGTATACCTATGAACTTGTTGGTCGTATACCTATGGACTTGTTGGTCGTATACCTATTGACTTGTTGGTGGTATACCTATTGACTTGTTGGTGGTATACCTATGGACTTGTCGGTGATATAACTCTGGACTTGTTGGTCATATACCTATGGACTTGTTGGTCGTATACCTATGGACTTGTTGGTCGTATACCTATTGACTTGTTGGTGGTATACCTATGAACTTGTTGGTCGTATACCTATGGACTTGTTGGTCGTATACCTATTGACTTGTTGGTGGTATACCTATTGATTTGTTGGTCGTATACCTATGGACTTGTTGGTCGTATACCTATTGACTTGTTGGTGGTATACCTATTGAGTTGTTGGTGGTATACCTATTGACTTGTTGGTTGTATACCTATTGACTTGTTGGTGGTATACCTATTGACTTGTTGGTGGTATACCTATTGACTTGTTGGTCGTATACCTATGGACCTGTTGGTCGTATACCTATTGACTTGTTGGTCGAATACCTATTGACTTGTTGGTGGTATACCTATTGACTTGTTGGTCGAATACCTATTGACTTGTTGGTCGTATACTTATTGACTCGATGGTCGTATATCCATTCATTGTTGTTCTAGTGATACGGATAAGAGAATTGTCTTGACTCAAAGAAAATAGCGTTATTTGTGGACGACGCGTATGTCGGATAAACTGAGGGGAAACCAACATCCGCAGGGTGTATATTGACACGGATGTGGTTTCGTGGTATACACATCGCCGACGATGAAAATCAACTCACTTCGTACGTTGCTTTGTCCAATAGTCCCGCATAACTGACGATTAGATTTACGCAGTAGATTCCCGGAGAACTGAGCGATTCACGAGTAGTTTTCCACCGCAGAGTTTTGGGCTGATTTATTTTGTGGAAATTTTAGTCGGTGTTTCGCTATGCACCGATCGGGGCTGCGTTAGCTCGCGCGGGCTTCCGGTTTCCTGGCGCGTTTCCGTCCGCCATATCGGTAACACCAATCACGTTTCGAATTTCCGTTGAATGGACACCACTTTCGGACGTGCATCGGCATCGAAGACCACCCGACAAACGATTCGTGAAAATGACTTTCTATTGGTGGTCGATTTTGACTGTTGAGAAACGGCTTATTACAAACTATGAGTATTTAACCGCGATGAACACATGGCGGAAACGTACGAGCACGTTCGACGATTCTCGACCACGAGGAAAGTAGAAATACCGGGATAAACTGGATGCCTGGAAGGCGGCAGCGTTCGTTACACTAGCAGCCATTATTTCTTGGAATCAATCGTCACTTGCCAGCGAATGAGACGATTAAGTCTCCAGTGACACCATCCTCAGTGATACACGCTCGAAGAAGCTCTTCTTACCAACGCCGTACGCAAATCATAGAGCAGAGCTTTTTCCAAATGAGAAAAATGATATGGGACAGCCTTGACCGCCCGCGAAGCGGTTACCGACCCTCAGAGATAAGCGACTGCATCGACCGCATGGCGAGGGCTCCCCCAGTGTTACGCGGACGTTACTAGATTAATGGTAATTTACGGGTGTATCTATCACACCTCGATCACTACGGGGGGTTGACAATGTCGACGAGTTTCTGGTACGACGTCTCAATTTGTTTTACGCTATGATGCATCAGACTCCGGAGTCCTCACCCTTCCCCAGACGAATCACCATATTCATTCGATGTGGCAGAGCTGAAGGAAGCTGAAGGCAAGGAGTAAGCGCCTGAACCCTCGAACACCAAACTACAATGTAACAGGCCAGTTGACGATTTCGAATAAAGTGCCCATGGTCCATCACACTCTGACACTAAGTATTTTAACAACAAAATACGCACACTCGACGAATTTATTTTAATCTTCAAAAACCCTCATCAAATCTCGTACCAAAACGCGCTAAACTGTCATGTCATGCTTAATAAGGCCACTCCTTGCAGATTTGTCAGGGAAATATAGGGCATTATTTCACGATACCTAACCTCAAAAAGTTTTATTAAAACAAAACCTATCACAGTATTTACTGTGATATATGTATATCTTTTACACAAGATATTGTAATTGTATACTTAGACAGAGATGTTGATATTTCGAAACCTTGCCGAGCAGAAATTACTGCTTCTTGCTTTCCTATGTACATTATTCATTGAAGATACTTGTTCATGTCCCCACATTATTGTATTACCACGTCCGAAGTCTTTCATTACCCCCTCATTAGCCCCTCGCGCACACAATGGCTCATTTTGACCCTGTGGTCAAGCTTGACCGAAAATATAGTCCAGGCTTTTGAAATAAGGGCGCTACTAAGTATCAAAAAGGTTTTAAAAAATTCCGAAAAAGTGTGTTAAGAACTTCCAAGATACTTCTAGTCCTTAAAGGCTACTTGAACGTTATTCAAGCTATACATCTACATTTTTGTCATGTGAAAAGGATCAGTAGTTTTGAAGTTATAGACGGCGAGAAAGTGGACGGGGTCAAATTGACCCAGAGGGTAGGAGATGTCTGAAAAAATAGGCGTGCACTCGAAGGGTGTACCATCAGGAAGGAATATCATATTGTTTCTCGTGATGTGTGAACCATGAACAACTATATTAATGAAGGATACATTACATTTTTTTCTGGCGTCAACTAACCTATTGCTTCACTGAAACACGAATGAGAGTCAATCGGTTCACTGGAAAAAGGTCTGGATGAAAAATGCTGACGAGAGGTTCGTTGACTCGGGTGAGAAATTGATGGAAAATTCAATTGTTAGCTGATGGGGTCGATGAAACGGTGATGCCATAATAATACTCTCGGCGCGAAAGGTTGGCGTGTATCGGGACGAATGGTTTTTTAATTGTGGACAATTACGGATCAGATCTGATATCAAACGATGCGAAACGCTGGTTTCTTGTCGGTGATCATCAGGATGGGATTGCAGGGTTTGCAGGTGAGTTAAGGTCTCTCGTGTTGGTGTCGGCCACTCGCGGATGGACGGGTGCGGATGAGACCAGACGAGAGCGCGACTTATGTAACGACCGTTGGTAATTACGCCGCCTTTGCAGCCTTCATTTGTTTATGTGCTCCGGCAATTTATTAAATCAACAACCAACCCGGCACTGCCCGACGACTGTTTTTTTTCCTCCTCATCTTTTCACCGTACTGATTAAAGAGCAATAGGAAAGGATCGCGTTCTTTCTCGAACCCCGATGCTGAGATGCACTTAAACTTGAATACCGCCGCAAGAAGATGATACTTTCTAGATTGTAATTAAGTACTTACATCAATGACGACCTCCGCTCGTACGTATATCTCGGTTCCGAGTTTTTTTTACTCGCGAAAAAATATTATCGCCGGGAAATGAATTGAAACGAGCTCTCGAAGACACACGAGCGGGTACGCTTCCTGAGAAAAACAGTAGTTTAATTCTTTTCGCGTGGATGATGATCTCATAAATGCATCCCAACCATTTTTATTGCTTTCCCTGATTCTCTTAATTTCCTAGCTGAAAGAAAAACAACGCCGATAGTCCTACGTTCCCGATAAAACTCTTGGAGTACTCTTGGTACTCTCTTGTATCTGTCGCAAATTCTCAGAATTCCCTTGAATTTTTTCCAAGTTCCTCAGGAATTCTCAGAGTTTTGCCAGCATTCCATAGATTCAGTTGAGATTCGCGCGAATTTTCTGGGAATTTTTCCAATTCGTTGGAAGCTCGCTGAATTTTTTGCGGTTCTCTTCAGAAATCCCGAGGAACTCCACAGAATTTGTTGGAACTTACCGGTACTCTGTACATTTTTACAGACTTCGACTTCTGAACTCTGCGCAGAATCTCGGAACTCTCCAGTAATCTCACGGAACTCTGCGGAATTCCATGGAACTCTCTCGATACACTTCGCAGTGTTCGAAAATCCTCAAAAATGGTGGGAACATTTTGGAACGCCGTCAAACTTTCGAGTTACCTGAAGAGTTCGTCCCAGTTCATCGGAACTCTTCCATAATTCTTGGAACTCGCAGAACTCCGTGGAACTCGTTTTCGCGTTCTAGTTCCTGGATTCTGTTGGAACATCTTCCTACGCGCAGGTTTTCTCTTGGAAATAAACAAAAACCATCGAATCCCCTTGGAGAATTACGGATAGCCATGGAAAGTAGAAGTTTGGGGAGAAATATCAAGTATTTGCATATCGATCGTCGATCGGTTCGCGCTGCGCCATTCTCGCGCGAATCAATTACCGCGTTCACATGACCTTCGCCAGTTACTTATCTCTGAGCGTTGTTGAAAATACGCAAATGTGGAAAATAAAAACGGCACGTCGGTAATAAAAAATAATCTCGCATCCACGACAGGACGAGACACCATCGGTTCGAATAAATTAGATGGTAAAAAAATTACCCAATCGGCTACCGATCGACGAGACAAGTTTGCTGTGGCTGCTAGTCGACGAGGCCATCGAGCTTCTTTGAAATTCTACCGAAGGCGTCGCTCGATGTTTATTGAATTTTCAACTAATTATACTATGCCTACTCGCTACTGGCTAGCTACCGAGGAAAAATACGTAAGAACCTCGCTGCTCCGCGAGCGTGACCACCGATGCTATTCGACTTGCCGCGACCATCTGCGATGTAATTAATATGAATTTGCTTCTTGAAATTCTTTCATATTTATCACCATCGTAACTTGTCTCGCGCAATGCGAGGTAGTAAAATGGAGTGCAGATACCATAATATTTGTTATTTTATAATCGATGAGATCGAGCGTGCGTTTTGCCAGATTTTTACAAGCCTATCCGCATCATTGATTTGCAATTGCCTAGCAACGTCGAGTGGCAATCGTTTTTTCTCATTACATACCCAAGATACGAATGCCAATGTTGTTTATCGATAGAAAAATGTGTATGCTACTATTCGTCAGAGCCATTCCAAGCATCATTGCTTCCGTATATCGCTACAATACTTCTCTGCCCAGCAACACTGTACACATATCATGTGTCGGACACAGAATAACTTCCGTCAAACGAATCTTGCTTCGATTCGTCGTCGCGTTTTTGTACCATTGATCCGGGTAGCAGGAAGCGACGACTAACGATAGACTCAAGTTTCTAGGCATATCGACCCCACAACAAAAATCTTCGCGCAGGTTCAGTCGTCTACTTCATTCCTATCAGTTCTACTTGTCAGCTGAAAAGTGAGTCCCAAAATCTCGACTCATCTCTTCCTCGGTTTCTAAGGAACTTGGTCTTTCCTCATTTGAAGGACAAGGACTTCGATGTGCTTCCTGCTCCTCTAACGCCACCTTGAGAATTCCTCGGTACATAAGATATTCGCATTGTGAAAAGCAGTTTCTAGCACTTGTTGTGAACATGGGGGCAAGAGATCGAGCTTCGTTGAGTAGTCTTTTTGAAGCCGCTGTGACTATTCTTCAGTGGTGCCGCGCAGTATCGTGGTTCGACACTGCTGGTTCTAGGTGGGTAAATATTCTGGTAGAACTAATTCGAATGGCTTGGCGCAGGTAGATATGCTAATGACTGAAGGGAGAAATGCTGGTATATAATATTGGCAAAGGCTGCTTCAACGATCGGTGTAAGATAACGCGAGAGAATCTTGTGAGAAGCGAGCTAATCGCGATACGTCATGATCTTCATCCCATGGGTTTCACCTTCGCCCGGTTTTCGATCCTTTAATCTCATCTTTTTTATCTTGCCGGACGATGAAGTCATAGCGAATTAAGAACCGCGTACAAAGCAACGTAAATGGATCGTCGTTGGTAATTAAGGGGAGAAAAGGAGAGGGAGAGAGAGAAAGAGAGAGAGAGAGAGAGAGAGAGGAGAGGGGAGAAAGAGAGAGGGAGAACCATCGGACCACGAGATTAAAGGTCGAGTTCACTTTGAAGAATTGATAATTACGCATTACACGCCATCCTCCCACGATTCGACGCGGAATATTTATCAAGTCGTGAAGAATTTAAGGAGAAGTGAAATTCCATTCCATTTCACACGAGCGTTAATCTGGGTTCCTGAAACGAGAACGAGGAGAAAGATTTTTCGTTAAAAATCAACCTCGAATTCGCATTTCAGCGACGTTGGTTTCAATTTTTTCTGGATTTTTAGTCCGTATACATAAATAGGGGGGGGGGGGGGGGCACGAAGCCCCCCATGCGGATCCGAATTATTTTTTGTGGCTTTTAACCACTGGTTCAAGTTGTTTGGATATATCTCGAAAAAATTCGTCACAAGTTTGCGATAATAAAAAAATATATGCGGGGCCCCACAGACCCCCTTCAAAAACCTATATATTGTATTTTGTTCTGATAACAATGCACCTTCAATTTTTATAAGAATTAGACGGTCAAGGACTAGAAACATAATTGAGTTTTTTTATGGTTTTTCAGTTAAATAAAAAAATACTCAGACTTTTTTAAACATTAGAAGTATTTCGTATTTTCAGGTTTACGAAATACTTTATTTGGTTTCGACATCATAAGCCATCAATAAGTTATGCATAGATTGGAAGAAGACAATTTTTTTAGCAACTTTTTTGGGGGGATCCGTCGTGCCCCGGCCCCCCCTGTATTTTAATGTTGTTTTATATTTCGTTAGTTTGCAGCTATGCGATGATATATAATCGCGGAAACTGGTCGAACACGATAGGACGTGAATATAATTTGAACAACTCAACAGATAATACGATTTTACGATCGCGATGATTGGAGTGGCAAGTCGTTGTCCGTCGTAAAAGTCACGGCGATAGTCTATACATCTGCGCGCGAGAAAGAACTCGCATATGTATGATTTCATTTCAGACGAATGAGTGTAGATGACATTGAGAAATCTTGAGAAAACTGACCTCGAGACATTTTTGTCGAGATTACGCGCATGCATTTGCAGCTCTTTAACTATTCGACATTTTTCAAACAAATGTCATAAACAAATGTCATCGTTTAAATACGTCGTTTCAATAAGTCTTCGGAGTAAACAACGTACGCATTTTAAATTCGCCGAGAACTCTCTGATTTTCTCGGCGCAATAAGAGGAACTCCTTGGAACTCTGTAGAATTCTTCGGAACTATGCAGATTTCGCGCGAAATCGTTGGAACTCTCCGAGAGTTCTGCATATTTCGATGAAAACTGTTGGTACTCTTCGAGAATTCGGGGGAATCTATGAAGATTTCGGCTTAAATGTTACGAAATTTCTGGAACTCCGCTGAAATTTCGTGGAACTCTTCGGATCTTTCGGGATGCTGAAATTTTCTAATCACTCCTAGGTACTTTTGAAAAGGTTCGGAACACTGTTGCTAGTTACAGAGCTCCAATTATCAGAACTTTCCGGGAAATTCCAGGAACTCTGTTAAAATTCTGGAAAAATCGTGGAACTCTGTGGAAGCAACGTTCCGCATACTTTTCGCCAGTTGTGGAAATTTTCCTCGAATCGAAGTATTTCGACAAGTGAACTGCGGGAATTAGCGTAGAAATGAGGCATGGAAATAAATCGTGACACTGTTTCGATGGCCAACATTCTTGAGTATGGCTGTTCCGGCTATTATTGGTAACGGAACTCGTTTGCAGACAATCAAATCAACACCTGTTGCCGTGTGTCCCTCTCTCTCATAAAAAGTGATTGCGATTCTTTTTGTCCATGAACAATCAGTTGACGTGGCGATTTTCATCGATGCCTCCAACCGTGAAGAATTCGGAATTGCAATAAACGAAGCTCTCAGACGATACTTTCACAATTCGTTAAACCAATGAACGAACTCGACAACCTTCACTCGTGGGAATTCGACGCAATTCGTTAAATTTACGTTGATAATTCTACAAAATATCTGTTATAAGAGATCTCTCGATTCGACAACACATGACGTTGTATAACACGAATACACACCGACGAAAGTGAAACCAGTTCTTAAACTTTTTGGATCTCCGAAGGATGAATCGACACATTTGGAAATAAATCGCGCCAAGAAAACGGACTCAGCATCGGGAGAAATCTCGACGTAAGACTCACAGTAGTGTCGCGAAAAATGTCACCATTTTTGTGTATAGTATCGCGTGAATTTTCTCGTTATATCGTTCGCAAAATGGAATTTTTGAAATTTGACTTCGGATGAATTCTTCGGTACTCTTCGGTAGTATTTGCTATTTCTTGGTACTCTTCGGCAATAAGCGATATCGTCGACTATTTTTGGTACACATCGGCGTTCTTTGATATTCTTTAACATTTTTCAGTACCTATAAGTCGGAACTCCTTGGAACTCTTCGGTCTTCCGTGGTACTCTGGGAACTCTGAGGAGTTTTTTCAAGGACTCTGAGAACTTTTCCGATTTCCAGTACTCCTTGGGAATATTCAGCACTGCTCGGTACTCTTCGACGTTGGCCGGAAGTTCTGGGTAATTATTCGTGTTCTCGAGAGTTCGCTTCTGCTATTCGGCGATAGATCTTGTTCCGGAGGCACTATGTATTCCGGTAGGTAATACAATCGATCCTCGATCTTGGAAACGATCCCCTGCGCTTCCGCCTAGCAACATAGCAGCGATCGGACACTGCCTGATGAAATATAATAGCCGTTTCTCCAGGGTGTATCTTGTCCTCTCTGTATTCATTAAAGTACCTATATTTTCCTATGTACCGTGGATTTTATGGAGCAGGGCTGAACTTGATCGCGTGTCGGTAAGAAATACGTTCAGTTACGTGACGAAAAATCGTAACGTCATTTGAGCGGAAGGTTGTTACATGTGAGATCAGATCTTTTCTCACAACTTTCAATTAACCTTGCCGATGGAAAGTAATACATCCTAACTCTTGCGAAATTATTTTTCGACTATATTGTATTCCATTTCCGGAATTCTTCCGGCATATGATATTAGATTTCCAATCTTGACGCGATCGATGTTCACGAGTAACCAGATCATTACAAATAGTAAGAGATCTATGTACATTCCAAAGCAACCAACATGAAACTTTTTTCAACTTCTCAAATGACTCTGAAATCGTTCAGAACCTAATTCGGGCAAGTTTTCCCGATCCGAAAATCTCGTGTATGGTTGAACAAGCGTGTCACCTTGGCAACGCGGATGCATACGTTGACTTTTCGTGCTCGGTGCACATTTTTTCCCCGTTGAACAGTTTCAACTTCGGTATTTTCGGGCAAAAATTCGAGAAACCTCTAGATTTTTGTTCTTTTCATCTTAACGCCGTAGAAACGCTGTAGGAAACGCAGGAAAAATGATATTTTTCCGATTCTGATTTTTCGATGCCAAGTATCGTATTCGCGATCTTGAACTGAAGATTCTTCCAGGGTTTGGCTTACGCGTGTTCAGATTTTTTCTGAAAGGACCTAGCCAACGGTTTCTTCCGTTCTCGTTTCCACGTTCGATTCAATCTTGCATGCGACGTTATTTCGTTATTTCCACCTCACCTCTTCAGGATCTTTAGGAATGCCGGTTGTCCTTTTCATTTTTTCGATTCACGAATCCCTGACGGCTGAGCCGCCCAGGTGGTAACCTGGTTCCGATATCTCGCGTGGAGCGTCCTCCTCGCATGCTATTACCGACGCCACCATCCTCGTCGTCAACGCCTTCGGGCCATTCTGAACTTTTATCATGCACATCCTTGGATCGCGAATGAATTACTCCGCAAGTATCTATGACCTCATCGAAATGATGCATCCCAACGCTTGTGCACACATACTAATTACACCTGTCGGCTTCACAGGCTCATGAAATGGTTAAGCGAAGTCCAGTAATCTGGGTGAAAAGGTGAGGCGTACGCTTGATCCTGTAATGCCGATGGTACTCCTGAGCTTTCGACGTTTGTCGAAAAAACGAACGACTGCTTTTTGAACGAGTCAAGAACGAATGTTGCGCGAGGATTTGGAAGATGAGATTTGAAAAATAGTGTGGAAATAATGGAGCCCGATTCGATCGATCTTCATCGAACTGTGAAACGAAAACGAAATGAATAACGATCCGTCGGAGGTAGCCTTGAAAGGCCGTTGATCTTATTGCGTCATGTATTTTTTATCGCATCTCCGTGACTTTCTCGGATCTCTCCCTCGTGCCGTTCGTGGTTCATGCATTGCTCATACGAAACCCCGAGATCCGAGCGCCGTGTATGTACCTTGTCGAAACGACAGAGGAGCGTCGCTCTTCTATCGCGTGTAACTCTTACAAGAGTCTCGTGCGTGACTCACGTCAGAAGCGGGAAGTGGTGAACTGCGACTAAGAGTTCTCCGGCGTGTAGCTCACATCACGCTTTATACCTTAGACCGAGCAGATAAATTCCTTGAGCTCAGTTCACTTTTTCCAACTTCAGATCAGCGATGACGAGTCCCAACGGTTGCGGTATTACGTAGCGGAACTCGGTTTGTAGAAAAATGCGGATTGGAACCTGTTTCCACCGATGCGATTTCATACTCACGTCAAGAATCGAATGACCGTTTAATATGGAACCAAACGACAGGAAACTTCAACTGCAACTCTTGCCTGGGCTTTCATTTCAATTACCAGCCTCGAAATTCGAATTTTCACATTTTTTCATCTTTCCCTCACTCAAGATAGCATTTCAAGTTAGCGTGGTATGTGGCCCCGAATGAGAGTTCAATCAGAGTTCTCTCGGAGGTCAAAAAGAGTTCACGTACTCTGTGATACCGAATGAGAGTTCAATCAGAGTTCTCTCGCAGGTGAAAAAGAGTTCACGTACTCTGTGATACCGAATGAGAGTTCAATCAGAGTTCTCTCGGAGGTCAAAAAGAGTTCACGTACTCTGTGATACCGAATGAAAGTTCAATCAGAGTTCTCTTGCAGGTCAAAAAGAGTTCAAGTACTCTGTGATACCGAATGAGAGTTCAATCAAAGTTCTCTCGGAGGTCAAAAGGAGTTCACGTACTCTGTGATACCGAATGAGAGTTCAATCAGAGTTCTCTCGCAGGTGAAAAAGAGTTCATGTACTCTGTGATACCGAATGAGAGTTCAATCAGAGTTCTCTCGGAGGTCAAAAAGAGTTCACGTACTCTGTGATACCGAATGAGAGTTCAATCAGAGTTCTCTTGCAGGTCAAAAAGAGTTCAAGTACTCTGTGATACCGAATGAGAGTTCAATCAGAGTTCTCTCGGAGGTCAAAAGGAGTTCACGTACTCTGTGATACCGAATGAGAGTTCGATCAGAGTTCTTTCGGGGGTCAACAATAGTACGCATGGTTTCTGCTCTCGAATGAGAGTTCAATTAGGATTCTTTTGGAGGTCAAAAGGTGTTCACGTGCTCTGTGACCCCGAATGAGATTTCAATCGGAGTTCTCTCAGAGGTCAAAAGAAGTTCACGTGATCCTCTCCTGACCCTTAATTCCGAAGAGACTCTATCATTTCGTATTATTTCTTGCGTAACACTTGAAAGACAAGGCTAATTCATCAATCGTACTACTCCGAGGGTCTCAACCGACAGATAACCATTTCACGAATGTTATCTCAATTAGGACAAATTCAACTCGTTTCGAAAGAACCAGAATCATTTGTAATGTTTGTCAGGAGACTCGCTCGAAGACAACCCATCTTCGTAAGATAAATAGCAGATGTTGGATACATTTATCTAGCTGGTTAGAAAAACTCAGGAGTCGGGTCAGAGCCGCGATCACGTTCCGATCACGCGACGTGTCGGTCCTCTTGCAAAATTCCGTGATCTTCAAGGGACGTTTCCGAGGCGGGGATGTAAATGAGGAGTAGCAATGCATCCACCGGCTGACACCTCGAGGTCCATGTAACTTTGACAACCTTAATTATCACAAAAAACTTCGAAAAAATGAACCCCAATAACGCGAGGCAGCCACAGTGAGCCGGGTTTGGGCAAGAGATAAATGATTCGAAAAGTTCCAAGCTACTCGGGTCTATATTAAGCCGAACATGCTATATTTAGGGCCGGTTACACGAGGTCTTCTAAAAATAGATACAACGAAAAGGGAATGGCGTCTGTCAGTGACGGGAGATAGACCCCACGACGGGTGCTCGTCCGGTTGACTCTGAAGGTCCGTTCACCCAAGCTCAAACAATTTTTACTCTTTCTCCAAACGCCACAAATCCAGAAGAACGTATCAATTCCTCTCATCAGACTGACGAAGACAAGACTGTTAACTTCTCGCTACTGTTGCCATCCTAGACACATTGCAAATTCTATTTATTCACCCCCTTCCATCTTCTGTACTCTTCCCAGCTGCATTTTTTGAGCTCTCCTCGAACATCTCGCTACTCCACATTCACATCACCCCCAAACTCCTGGGTACACTGATCGTTAGCTCATAGCAGTTGTGGTTTTCAAACTTGTCGTAGGAAACATCATCGAAATTGAGCTAAGGCTGGTTGCATAATTAGCCAAAAGCCTCTGTAAAGCTGCATTCGATGTTTTGCAACAAATCTGATTTGGAAATCAATTGGCTCGAAGAGGTCCCATCATATTCCCGCGAACCAGCATAAAGACAGACGTCGCACTTCCTCGGGTGCAGTTCGATGATGCGAGGTGAGAAAATTCCACTCGACTGGTTTTTGTTCTGCGTTTTTTAGCATTTTATTTCAGATAGTTTTTGGCCACGCGACCAGACGGCCGCCTCGCTCGGTAAGGTAGGATGCGACGCGGGTAACTCGACGTCGCGGCGTCAGCCAATAAGGAGGAACCAGTGCCGATTGCCCAATTCCCGCGAAGACTGCCTCGGCGGCGAGACTTGGGCAACGAATATCCACGAATCTATCTTCACGCTTGTACAAAAGGACGCGACACGTGGACACGTGTGTCGCGTGGGAGAGGTCCATGTGCCCTAACAGCGTGATATTCTGAAAAATAGTTGGGAACCACATTCCAGGTGGCGTCTGGCGCCACAGCGGTTCTCAATCGCGTCGCGTTTTTATATTATGCTAATGCGGCGGAAGTTGTTTAGCCGTCGCGTAGGAATTAACGATGAAACCTAACCCAACTATTATTTCACATTTATCAGCGATCGGAGAACCATCCTTGAGCTTCGGTCGTGTTGAGAAATTCC